>JAYMTL010000024.1:0-173990 GCA_036897445.1 Pelargonium tetragonum
TAAACTAGTAAATCTTTCCTTTGTTAACTAATTACTCATATAAGAACTTCTTCTTCTTCTTAGATTTGTTACTTTCCCTTTAATTAAACTGGGAACTCGCAATAGCAGGGGCAACAGGAAAGGCAGCTACTTCACTGCAAAAAGATTCATTACTTTAGCTTAACTCTCTCTACTTCCTTTAACTAGTACGGCATTAGTAAGGCGTTATTTTACCTACTTTAACTAAAGTTAAACCTAAGCCTAAGAATTAAGAATGCTCTATTACCCCGCCCTTACTAAGACTGAGAAAGATATCTATCGACTTCTTCTAAAAAAAAATCCAACTAAAAGGACTCTTCTACTAAAAGAAACCCTTAGAACTATAATATTCCTGTCTAGAGTAGGCTAAAAGAACAACAAGAAAAAGCAGGCTTGTCCCCTTCGGCTCTACAAGATATACCTTTACTGGAAAAGCATTACTATATCTTTAGCGCTTTTATTCCTTTCCTTGAATGCCTTTAACTAAAGCTTAAAAATTTCAAGAAAAGAATAAGAGCTAGATATTATACCTTAAAAAAGGACTCGGTAAACTAAAACTAGACTGTCGCATGTGTAGTGTAGTAAGGTATAGTAATATAGTTGGAGGATCCCTTATACGACTTTAAGGATTGCCAGCCTAGAGCTTAAAGGGGGAGGATAGTATAAAACCCAAAACTTCTAATATATGACTAAACTAAGCAAAAAACTTTTAGTTCTCCTATATTTCTCTCGTACTTTATTAAGTAGAAAAGTCCTTAAGAGATTTTTATACAGGTCGGGCACTTTTGCTGTAGGGAATGTCTGCCAAGTTTCTCTGGTCTAGATACTTATTAAATAAGGATGATTTTTCTTTGGCTCTTAAACGCGGGCCGGTCAAGCTGAGTACGTATCTGGTCTAATTTCGATTCAACAAGTCACTTTAGCTTTTCATTTCTAAGAGGGCCTTCATATCTTCATAACACCGCAGTATTGGGGAGTATAAATATCTTTCCTAAATACCTGCTACGAGCTAAGAAAGGAAATCCAATCCAGGAGTTAGGTGCGGTTTTAGGAGTAAGTTAAGAGTTTACCAGCTATATTTTAAATAGAAAATACCTTGTCCAATCGGATACCGATTATTTCAGAGATTTGTTCCTTTTATATATATGTATAGTTTTGAAGTATAAAATTTAAAAGGAGTCCCCGAGCAAGTGGAGTGGGTAAACCTCAGTAAGGATATATTAAATTATATTATAGTAAATAGAGTACTTATTTAGGCATAAACCTAGCCAGGCAAAGTACATCCTATGGGCTCTTTACTGTACCAACCTTTTAGGCAAAGGTTCGGTAGAAAACCAAATTTTGAGTTCCTCAGTTTCTATTCGAGTAAAACAACTTTCTACAGAAGAAGCTTTTAAAAGGTGAGATGACTCGATTCTTTAATAGGTTTGTAAAGCAACTTAGTCCAAAAATCTTGCAAATTGTCAATAAAATTCTAAAAAGAGCAAAAGTTTCTTTTAGAATACTAAAAAAGTTCGTTCTCTCAATATTAATTGGAAATTATACTAAAAAATTAGGCCCTATAAAAAGAGGTCGTAGGTTCAAGTTCCTTTTCTTCTTGAATTAGACTTTCAGTGAAATTGAAATCCAACTCTTTTATCTCTACGTTCTTTAGTAGGTTTCTTAGAGAGCCTATTGACTCATTAGAAAGGTACGTCATGAGTTAGCCTATGTTAGATTGCTGGACTATAGATTTGTCACCTAGAAAGAGAAGACCCATCCTATTATTCCAGTCAGGTTACCTTCTTTAGTTTCGCCGCCTAAACCTAAACGAGGATACTTTTCTGGTGTTTTCTCATATAAACTTCCAAGAAATGAAACTTCTGCACTTTCTCTATGTCCTTAACTTAATTAGTAAATCTAAAGCTAAAGAAAGAAGATACGACCCGCCACCGGACTGCTAGTATTGAAATTGAAAGCACGTTCCCTAAGTCTATATTAAATCTTTTTTAGAATTGAGATCTTCCCCAAAAGTACCCTTTCTCAATATCCCAAGGCTCCTTGTAGTACATAATTGCAGCAGATACCTTCAGTTTCATGGATCCAATTTGAAAGGGGCCATCCCTGTCAGTTTAATCTTTATACCTAGACCTAAAAGATTCTATGTACCTAAACCTATCCTCTTTTGGGTGTGGAGCTCTACTGCATTCCCTATAATATCAGATAATAATCAGAAACTTAGAAAACAAAGGAATAGGCAAACTCCTTTCTTCCATAGCTAATAAAAGTTAGAAAGCTTTCCTCAGGGCTATACTTGGATTCTCTATCTTACTCTACTCTTTATTATAGGAATTTTTATAGGAGCTCCTCTTTCTTGTTGTTAGAAGCTAGAGTACCCGTACTAGTGTAGTTACATATTATGGGCTCTTATTATAGCTATAGTCTTATATATTGCTCTTTAATCTATAATATTAGTTTTAGTTATGTTATAGATGTTGATAGATCGTAATAAGGTATAGAGAGATAGGAGCTTTATTTACTAGTTATAGTTAGTTGTTTAATTGTTACAGTTGTATAGATAGATGGTTTCTTTTAGATTGTTTAAGAGTTGTTATTACTCTAATCTAAGATGTATTCCTCCTGCACTCTGCTTTTCTCGATAGGGAGGGTTGAGCCTTAGTGATATGTTTGTTATACGTCTATCCTACCGACTGAAGGCTTCAAGGTATAATGTTAGTAGTAATTAGAATAGTACATTCGGACACTATAGGTAAAACTTTTTTCTTTTTATTTCTATTGATTTACTTTTTTGCTTTGCCTTAAAGACCTCTTGCTTAAATGACTTGTTTCTTCTTTGTTATGATATGAGCTGCGGACTTACCCAACTTATACTTGTTTTAGAAGAAGCAGAAGCAAGAGAAGAAGCAAATTTAGAGAGGTAGGATAGTGTCTTTGTTCCCAACCGCAGCACGTTCGGGAGGTTAACTCATTATAGTCTTATTTAGTTTAGAATATTTATTTATGCTTTATGATACCCACCCACAAGCTTACTTAACTTCTACTGACCTTGAATTCTTTGACTTATTTGTTTCTTAATGACTTCTTTGAACTTGCTTTGGAGCTAGCTCTTTCTTATTTAGGGCCTTAAGAGCTTTTGTTGTTAAAAGTTCCTCTACTCTTGTTGTTAGAAGCTGTGCTCTTTGGCTTATCGAGCTTATCCGTAGCTAGTGTATTACTGTTACTAGTTAGTATTATAGAGATCAGAATCTTAGTTATTGTAGTATAGTAAAGTTATAATCTTTGAGCAAAGATTCTTAGGTATAAAATTGTAGGACCCCCAATTTCGTGTTAAGTTAAATAAAATTTTAAAAGCAAGACCCGTAAGTATAAAACCCCGCTAGAGGAACTACAGTAAGAAGATTTTATTCAAATCGCTAAAAAGCCATATAGCCCTAAAGCTAAGATGTAAGATCCCGAATAAAAAAAGATAGTAGAGTAGGATTCTAGCTACAGAAAAAGAAGTAAGTGCAATAAGAAGTGGGTGTCTATAAGGCGTAAGGTTAACTATAAGACAGGGAGAATAGAAAATCAAGGGGTTAAGTTAGAGCCCTTTTTACGGGTGTCCAATCTCTCTAAAGAAAGAAGAAGTATAGAGGCTTCGCTCTAGTTTAATTAAGAAACAAGGAATAGTTAAAAAAGAAACCTAAAACTTTTCTAAACTATTTTACATTTTTATAAAGACCCTTTGCATTAATACCAAGCAGCCCTCTAAGAAAATGTTTAGCACTATAAACGAGTACAAAAAAAAGACTGCCAAGGATTCCTATAAGTTTATTGGAAGAGCTTCTAACTTCTTTCAATTAGGAAACGGTAGAGATTTCTCAATAAAATGACAAGAATATCTTAGCCAAAACTTTCCTGCATTTCAACACGAGTTCAGTAAAGTCTAAAAAAAGGGTCTAAATTTCCTCATACATAGTTTACAGAGGCCAAATTCTTCTTGTTGTTTTACCAAGGCATATCTGAACCCTTATTTAACTACTATTACATCCCGCTCCTATATAAAAAGGGGGTCTCCCCACTAAATTCGCTTAAATCTGTATCAACTGTGTATGACTTTTACCAAAAAAAGTCCTACGTATTACTTACATTTTTTAACAACACCCGTATCAAGGACTCCTGTTAAATTAAATAGGGAATCCTCTCTAAGCAATGCAAGTTAATTTATAGGGTACTTCGCTTTTCAGTACTTTTAAGTAAAACTTACAGAAGGTAAATCCTGCTTATGAGAAGACAGAGCTGACAATACTCAACAATATTATACGAAGAGAAACCCACTAAAAATAAAAAATGAAAATTAAAGTTCTTCCTCGATTGATACTACAAAGATAAAGTGCGGATCAAGCTGTGGGTCTGTAAAGTTTCACTTATCCCGAATCAAAAAGGAAAGGTAAAAGCAGTAAGAGTCTTTCACAAGAACAAAACCCCCATGGAATTCTTAAGGGAGTTCCTAGGCTACTCTGAAAGAGAAAAACAGGACCTCATTTAACACGCCTACAGCTTCTTACAATTGGGTTTTAATTAAAAATTCGAGACTCTGGAAAACTAACTCTCTTATACCCCGGCCTTAAGCTTTAACAAAGTCTAATCTATTTTTGGTTAATTTAGTCTCCCAAAAAATTCCCCGAGCTAGCGCTTTAATTGGAATATATCTCGCTTTTGTACTCTTAATTAAAAGCTATGTTGAGAGCTTTTAAAACCCCTTAAGTATAGAATTGGTTCCCTCCCGCTGCCGTTCAATAAGAAGCAAAAAAAGGCATAAGACACTTAGCATAGTAAACCCAAGGCTCCTTGTTTTTCCGAGGATTAAATAAAAGTAGATCCTATAAACTTTTAACTGTAGTATAAAATATTAAAAGAGAGCTTCAATTTTTCTAGAGAACATAGTACTAGCTTAGCTTTCAATTTTCTTTCCCCTCCTACCTCGCGGGAAAGGGCCTCCGTAAAATCGTATAGTAAAGAGCCCTTGTCTTTCTTTCTAAAACCGCAACACCAAGGGAATTCTTTGATCAAGATTTTCTTTCTTAGTTGGTAAAGGAAACCCCGGGGGATCACCTTATACCTCTGAATACTAAAAACTTTTGTCATTAATAAGTCATAGTCACCTTCTAAAAACTAACTTGTCTTTGTAAATAGGTTTTGTTTCGTACAATTTTATGAGTTTTATAACGTCAGTTTGTTATGCATATTCCCAGCAACCCCCTTAAAAAATTTTTCAATAATTACCCCTTTCTTCCTCAAAAGCACTTATGCAGCAATCGGGGAGTTCTTTAGGGCGCTCTTGATAGGACCGATATGCAATTGCCCTACTAAGTTAACCTGAACCTCATACCACTAACTTTAGTTAAGAAAGAATCACGTTAACTCCGAAATGAGTGTAATTTTAGTAGGGCTCGTGCATTCATATTAACCCCTTAACTTGTATAAGCTGCTCGGTTTTATAATAGTAAATTAGGAGAAGAGATAAGCCCCTCCCCGGTCAATTAATTAGGTATACCCGGTCTTTAAAAGAAAGCATATAATCATAGAATTCTAAAAAATACTGGGAGTTCCGGACCTGTTTCTTAAAAGTAAAGATATAGTCAGCACTTAAATGAGTCTAAGATTTAATTTAATAAAAGTAAAAAAAGGAGCTCCCTATTAAAAAAGCACGGGTTTCTTGTACAAAGACTAGCTTTTTAATGCAGGATAGGAGTAAAGTCTTGTGTTCAGAAGGTTAGAAACTAAATCGTGGTCACAATAAGTACTTTACTCCCGGAAAGAGGCCTAAAAATAGGAAATACACGCGCTATTGGGTATAAACAAGTCACTCCAATTACTTTTTATATAAGAATTTTTTTACAAATTACTGAAAAATTTATATAAGCAACTTCCTTCAGAAAATCCGTAAAGGCGCCAGGCCTTAATAAAGAAGACTCTAGTTAAGCGCTATAATATAGAACTCTGCCTTTTTTAGTTCCAATTTATCTTAGGAATACTTCTAAAATGGGCTCGGGAGAAGAGAAACCCGTAGACTCATCACTTTGACAACAATATTAAATATTAGAACCCGTGTCCGCCTTCTGATTTGATATATATATTAGCATAGGAAGTTTAAAGAGGAGTTTTTTATAGAGTATTTTAGAGTAACTGAGAACTCAGACCCTTTCAAATCTCCGGAAGCACAGCCCTGATTTATTTATATTTATGCAGAGTTTTTAATCTAACTATTAAACCTTACTTTCCAAGAGAGGCGTTCCTGTTAAGTAGATTTAGTATCAATAGAAAGGAGTTCTAAAAAGTTTGACTTTTAAAGTGAGGCTTGACTCCTCATTTTTGTATTGAAAAAGCGGTCTTGTTCCTTAAGTTGCCCTTTATTTATATCTTAAAAACTTAAGCCTTGTTGTAGGAGGATTTTTTCTTTATTCTCTGCAACAAGAACTTTTTATTTTGTGAATCCCGTGTTTTATTAACTCTAAAATTTTTTATGCGGTAACTTTTGTATAAATTTGGCAGACCTTAGAGCATATGCAGGTGCTATGTGCTTAGTAAAATTATTCTCAATTAATTTTGAGAATTTTCCAGCAGAGTTAGGGGTTTACTTAATTAGGGATACGAAAGAAAACTTTCTAAAAAGAAAATCGGATGTTACCTCACAATAGGTCGACCTAAAGGGCTCAAAATTTCCTAATAAACTAATGGACTTGGCCTTTTGCGGCTTAGTACTTAGTAAAGTCGTCTACATCTGATAGAGGCGCGATTTTGACTTACTACTGTAATAAAATAAGGTAAGGGGTCGGCCGTGTGGCCAGGGTATTTACTGTATCTAAATCTCTAAAAAACCTAAACCTACCGCGGAATCTATTCTGTAATAAATCTAGACTCGTTGTTACTTTTGTACTAATTCTTAAGGAGGGGCTTACTAAAAGGGGGGTATAAGCCCTCAAAAAGCTCGTTAGGAAACTCTTTTTATACTTGGTTTTTATTAAATAAAGTTTTAAGAGGCTAAACAGGTAAAAGTTTTTCAGTACATTCTTTTCTTTTATTAAAAATATCAAGTGAAAAGGGAGAGGTTTGGCAAAAGTATAGGTGCCAGAAAGTTACACAGCAAGGCTTCATCTCTATTAACTAAAGAGTTCTAAGAGTACGGACCCTTTGGAGCTTTAGTAGGAGGATAGACTAGCAGAATCTGAAAGAGCTTTTGTGTTTTTAAGGAGACAGAGTGGCTGGTAAAACCGCGGGAAAAAAGTATACGCGAGGCTATGTCAACTTCCGATATAGTGCATTAAAAAGGCCTTAGAATTGGTAAAAACTTTATAATTTGGAATTATAGAGGCTAGCAGAACTCCTTGTAACAACTCTAGAACTCGGTTACTCTTAGGATATTGTTAGAAAATAGCGAAGTAGAGCAAAGATTTTCTATACAGAATCGCAAAAATATTCTGGTTTTACTCTCCCCGAGCCCTTTACAATAAAAGTAACTTGCTAAAACTGAGCAATGCTTGCGTAGAACCCCTTCTACTTATAACTACTTAACAAGAGCCTACTAGGAACCTCCTATCTGCCCAGGAAATACTAGAAAACCTCCGGGAGGACCCCATTAAAAGGAAGTCCTTGTGTGATTCTAATTAGTTTTTTTAGCTTACTTGGGAATTTCAGCTCTACTGTGTAAATTTTTATTAAAATAGAAAGTAGTACTCTTAGCCAAACCCTGCTTGTTAGAAAAACCGAACTCTTTTTACCTGTCTCTTGACACTCGATTTGCCAGGAACCTAACGCAAGGGATCCTTAAAAAAGCTTTTCCTTTCTTATAGTTTTAAGAGTAGCCTGGCGTATGTACTTTTTAAAATTTCGGATATACCGTGGAAAACCCTTCTTAAGGGAGAGTTCTACAGCTTTGTTCTTATAATATTACGCAGTTCATTCTTTTGGTTTCTATAGCTTTACAGTAACAACTCAAAAAGAGGCCCCGTCCCGTAAAAGGGGTCTCTCTTTAGGCTATTTTCCTGACTTAGGAGTTCCTAATATAAAAAGAAAAATGGTTAAAAACTTACCTTACTACACCGCGGGTACTTGATATTTAGACTTTTTTTACTCATCTGAGCGCTGTGAAATAGAAAAATATAGACACAAAGTCAATTCCGGAATTCGGGTAACCTGGTATCTAATCTGATTTAGCAATAAAGAGGTCCCACCCTAGGCCGAAATTCCTGCGATATCGATGCGTTTATTCTATTTAAGCTATTTCGTATAAAATTTAGCTATAAAACTAAAGAACGTATCTACTTTTTTATCAAAGGAAACCTCTCCTTTTTTTCTAAGTAATGGAATATAGAGAATCCTATTATAGATATTAAAGCAATGCTTTAGTATTTAAGAATTTAGATCTATTTCTTGGTTTGGTGTTGAAGTACTAATACAATTCGAACTCCTTAGTGAAATATTCGAGAAATCTATAGGCATTAGGGAAGATGCCATTATGAAAGGCTTAGTAAATTGGTTATGTCTCTTTAACCCTCATGAAAAATTAGTAGATAATTTTCTAGTAACAAATCCTTTCCAGGCAATAAAAAAGGATACTCGTAAGGAACGGTAGGTATATTAAAATGAATTTTTTACAGGAATCCCTTTTGACTTAAATTAAAAATAAAAAACTGTTACTTAATTTTAAATCACCTTATTTTTTCATTATTAAAAAAAGCAAGGAGCTAATTATATAATAGACACAGGTATCCCTCGGATATCCATCAATAACAAGTATAAGTCACAAAAGGATCTCAAAAGTTAGACTATTAGGTGGTTTGGTAAGATACACGCGCTACTATAGGGGGTTAACCTTTTTATCTATGCAGTAGCAGTATAAGAACCCCTGTGCTTCTAATGGAGAACAAGCTTGAAATGTCTAGGGGAACCCGGGGTATATAACCCCTTAAATAGGTTGAAGGGTCTATGACAAAGTATTAGGAGTATTTTGACTCTGCTGGATAGACTACAAACACTTTGGAATGAATAAAAAGCAATCCAGGGGTACTGATAAACCTAATGAAACTAGAAAACTGAGGGAAGTTTAGCGAAATTTTATATTATATGTTACAAGACAAACTCTATGAATATGAGATATAGATCCCTTAATTGGGAAATACACAAGGTAGTCCTTACTACAGAGCCCTTAAGTGAAATTTAGGATTTTTTCCTTTACAGTAAGGGGTAATTTCTTGTTATTTGAGAAGTATACTAAACTTGAAATTTTTGTGAAATCAACGGTTATAAATCTAGTTCAATAAAAGCTTGTTTTAAGAAAAGGAAGTGCATAACTTAAAAGTAAGGAATAGGTGGAAATTGAACCATATTCTGAAATGACAAAATCTCGGTAGCTATGAAAAGGAAACTTTAGTAGCAATACAAATATATTAAAAAGCCCCTACTTAGGTTGAGAAAGATCTTTAAGGCTTTACTTTAAAAAAACTTCATCCTTCAAACTCAAAAGCTAAAAATTACATGCTTTGTAGCTGAAATATAAATATAACTCAGACTTAAAATTCTAAAAGCTAATGCGGTAACCCCTTCTGATATGTATTAGATCTCCGACATCGCACTTTTAAAGATACCCTTTGAAAGCGGCCAGCCGCGCTTTTTTTAATTCAGGTATTGTGATTTAAGCCTTCCTCTTTCTTTGCTTTTACTAACGAGAATCTAGTACTTACTTTTACTGTTAGTGCTAAATTCTTTGTATTAGTCTATCATCTAAAAATATTTTACCGAATCCTGTCAGGGACAATTCGAAATCAAAATTGTATCATAAAAGCGACAACCTTACAAGGTATTTAAAACCAGGACTCCCTCTAATTCCGTAAAGTCTGAAGTTAAATTCCTTTTAGTTTCGGAATACTTATATTAGATTCTTTTGGAAGAGAAAGAAAATGTTATAAAAATTGTAATTATTACTTGACTTGAAAGTCCTGGAAGATGGGTAAGCTACAACCAGAAGCTTTTGAATATATTTGATTGGTTTTTCTTTTCCGGTAACATTCATTTTAGGGCTTGTAGAGGAGCTTTTTCAAGATCAAGAAGGATACGAAAGGAACTCTTAAACTCAATTTAACAGTGATGGCAGGGCTTGAACCCTATGAAATTCTTCTTAAATTACTCTGCTTTACATGCCATTAAAATAAAGATTTTTGTTGTCATTCATATGGAGAAGGTCATATACTATAATTCATAGGATACAGATCTAAAAGGAGTTTCCTTCTATTTAAGCGGATCCTTATCTTATATAGATTAAACTAGTTGAAGTTAAGGGATTCTCCTTTAGTGTATAGTGCAAGGCCTTTGTGTCTGGAAAACCCGAATAGATCTTCTATAAAACTTCTGTAGCCTTTATAATATAAAAGGTTATTACTTAATTGTTATTTAAAAGGTAGGGTAAAAGCACATATAGAGTTTGTTGGAAATTATCTTTTTAGAGTTCTACAAGAGTCTCTTAAAAATAAAAAAGAAAAGCTTCAGCTAGCTTCCCTACCGTATCTATCTTTCCTTTTTAAAGGAACTCCCTTATGTAAACTCGGTGTATCTTACAAGTAACCCGCGGGGCATGTACGAGACTTTATCCCAAAAGGATCCAACTTAAATCCATTTTGGATCCATTTGATTCTTTGTATAAGGGCCCGCTTTAACGACCCTGCGATATTTGGTCGAAACCCATGTAAATTCTTATACATAACGCGAGCTTCTCTGGAATAAAGATTCTAAAGATTAAAGATATTATTACTTATAAAAAAAGTAAGCCCTAAGAATCTTCTGAAAAAGTAAAAGAGGAAAAAGCAAGTAAATATTGCCCCGGAGAGCCCTTTTAACACCTAAATCCAACCCGCGTATGAGCAAGCCTTAGACAATATAACTTTGGTTTTATTCTATTCAATCTTCAACCCTTCCTATTTGTTACCCAAGGACCCCTTTTGTTCGAAAGTATTTACTTAAAATGTATAATATCTAATAGATCTAACACTTATGCTCCTGAGGTTAAAAAGGAAGATTCTTCTATTTACTAGAAAAAGGTTAGTGTCTCTGTTCGGCGCGTAAAAGCAGAAGGAAATTGCAAGAGTTTGACAGCTATGAAGAAGCGTAAGATACGGAGTAACAAAGTAAGTTATAAGAAAAAGGGTATAGCCCACAAGAAGAAGTGCTACGGATACAAACGATAGGTTTACAGAAGAAGAAAGCAAGTAAGAAATCCATGGATAATACAAAGAGTAAGACAGCTGCAAAAACCAGTAAGAGTACAACAATTAGATAGGTCTAGGCATTTTAAGAAAGTTAAGAAGTAGAACTAAAGTCAATTTTAGTAGTTAGTAAAATCTCGAGAATAAAAGAGTAGAGTTTAAGCAAATTCCAGTTATAAGGTTTCTAATCTTGGAGTAGGAAAGGGCTTACCAAAAACAAGGGTTTTCTTCGTGTCAGTTTTCTAAAAAGAAAGGGGAATTCTAGAAACATATGAAATATTGACTCTAAAAGCTAAATCTATTCAAAAAGACTATCACTTTAAAGTAACAAGGGTTGAATTCTTAGTCCTACCCTCTAGCCCGTAACTTTCCTTGTAGCTTTAGTTTTAGTACTCTTCTTATGAGCACTCTTATAGGATATACTTTTCCTATGGTCTTCTTATTGTTATATTACCTAGTATATATTATAAGTATGTTTAGTAGAATCTCTATCTTTATTAGTTATTTTTATTTTAGTTAAAATTAGTTAAAAAGATTGTAACAGTTATATATTAGATCTAGCCTATAGTAGTACATAGGAGTTCTTAGTATTGTAGGAAGGGAAGGAACTGTACGCTTATGACTACGGGTTATAACTGTCTTACCTGCCTTACGTTTGTTATGGTTATTCTCTCTCGCTATTGTAGTTACTGTACTATGGTTGTTGTAGCGAGCTTATTTCTTGTCTTAATTGTAGCTTATTATTTTTATTCTTACAAAGTGTTTAGTTCTTATATATTGTATTAGTAGTTTTATTATAGTTTACTGTAACAGCGCCCTATAACTCCTATACCATTATCTATTAACCCTTATCCCATTACTAATAATAACTAACAAGGATGTCTCTTTTTTTTTACGCCGTAATAGTCTAAATTTTATTTGAAATACTTGTTTGTAGAGTTTTAATTACTTCTACCCTTCCTTTACCCACAACATATATAGACTTTACTTGAAAAAGTTAAAAGTAATAGTACGGGTGTCATAACACATCAAAGCAAGCTATATTATCTACTAAGAAATTATAAAGAACCCTTTGAAGGAACTTAGTCTTGAATTATGTATTAGAGAGTTACACTTATTCCCGAAATACCTTCTTATTCTTAACAATTATTATGCTTTGTATCCTTGAGATTTTTCGGAACCCTGGTTTTATATCGTATCCAGTAGAATCTCCTGTTCTATACTAAGTTTTAGGCTCCCGGTAACTACATATTTGTACTAAGATTTTTTGTCTGAGATATAATGCAAACCAAGTGATGTTTCCAAGTTATTATAAAGACAAAAGAAAAGGGTTAATCAGGCAATGTATTCTTCTTATTAAGATTCCTCCCTGTCATTAAGTCTCAACCTTAAGCTTTTACTACTAGGATATAAATTACATTTCCTAAAAAACTCCGTATTGAAATTCCAATACACACATACATGGCTCGACTCTATCATAGGAAACTTTATTCAATTTTCTATTTACAGTTCTAACTATTTTACTTTTTGCCTGTAGAAAGGAAAAGGGACTGACTAGGATACTGGTCGTTTTCACAAAAAGCGGGGCATTTCTTAGAGTCTGGTTTAAGGGGAAGTGGGCTTGAGAGTAACAAAGGGGGATAGGGTTCCTGATAAAGCTTATATCTAACTTTTTGCTAAATTGACCCTAAAACTTAGAATATCCACAACTCTCGCTTTAGTTAAGCGGTGATTCTGCATATAAAACAATAGGTATCCTTTTTCCTATCAAGTTTCATAGTTATGTTTACTAAATTTAAAAGGCTTAGCTAGATAGAAAGACTCAGAGCTTTTGTATGTCATCTAGTCGGTATAGAATACAGTAAGTCAAATCTCTGGATAAAGGGATGCAAGAACAGTCGAGTAGAGAATTTAGTAGGAAATGGCATAGGTTCAAGTTCGCTTAAATAAGAATGGGAAAGGAGATCTAGGATTGAGTTATATAGAATTCCCGTTCAGGATTGCCTCTATACCAAAAGCCGAAGTTAGGAAACTTTTTACCTATTTATTTTCTTAATTATTAGAATTATTTCGTTCAAGAGTCCCCGAATTCCCTAAGGGGCGTACTTGTATTTATCCCCAATTACTAGCTAAAAAGGAAAAGAGTTAAGATAATCCGGAGAATTTATAGTTTTTAAAAGGAGCAGTTTCAGCATATTTTATAGGAATTCTAAAAGATTTATAAAGGAAATATCTACAGAATAGTATTTCCGATGCATAGTATGTTAAAAGGGATACGTGGTACTCTAAATATCCTACCAATGGATTTCTTATTAAAGAGTTACTTTTTTTAAAGGGACCCGTTTCTTTTATTCTTGCCGGGTATTCCTCTTATGAGGTTGGCTTAACTAGATAGGAATTTTACAAGTTATCCGGGAGGGTTCCTTTTATTTGGGAGCAAGCCAAATCAAAAAGACAAAAATGTAAATATAAACAAGGAGTCCTCTTAATTTGTATTGCTAGGATTTCTAGGTTTCCTATTCTTGAGAATAAAAATGCTAAGAGGAGTTTATTAAAAATATATAGTACTAAAGAAAAGAAGGGTTTTCTTACAAGTATGAGCTTTTAGAAAACCTCCCATCTCCCCTAAAACTTATACTTGGTTCTATTATCTCATTAGTTGAAACTCGATTTCTTAAAAACTCTTGAGCGGCTTTTCCGATTTCTCTTATAGTCCCTGTCTTACTGCAGCTGGTACCCGTTGTAGCTTTTGGGACTTATTCTTTTTGTTGCAGTCTGTGTACTTATCTTAGAAGTTCTATTCCTTAGTATATTACCTATTACTACTAGATTTTTAGAGTAAAAGATAGTCTGTAGTCTTTATGTTGTTTGTTAGTTCTTTTCCTGTAGCAGGTAAGATAAAAAGGAATGATTAAATGAAATAGGGGATTCCGGATCTAGCTAAGCTAAGGAGTTTAGAAAACAACTAAAATATGTTTCTACTTTTATAACTAAGTTACAGGTTCATACTCTATTTACTACATTCCAAGCCCTCACTAATTAGTTTTCAAAAAGAGGTAAGGCTTTCTTTAGAAAGCTTTTTGTAATGGATTCCCTAGTAATAGTAAAAAGCAGTTTATCTGAGTAAAAGGGTATGCTTTTGTCTGAAATATAGTCACTGTAATTATACTTGTTTATATTATCCCTATTCATTTTAAGTTTTTTAGCTATGCTTTATTAGTATTTCCTTCCGCGTCGAAGTTACTTTAAGAAGAAACTACTACGTTTAATGGGTTTCCGGTAAATAGTAAATAGAAATGGGATGCATTTTTCTTAGGGCTTCTAAACCTATTCCTAAGTTTTTTTCAGGAGTATTTTAATGAGGAGTAATTCCCTGTTTCTGAAACAGCACAAGGGTTTATTACACAATTGTCAAGGCTAAGAGGGGTCCTTGAGCTTAGCGTAGTAAGTAGGTGCCTCTAAGAAGCGTGTTTTAATACTTTAAAGTCCTTTTTTGTAAGTTCACTGGGTATAATGACTCTGGAAAACTTGTTTCAACTCACTTCTTAAAATTCTATTGATAATAGACCTAAACCTTTTTAATCTACTAAATTCGCGGTTTTGCTCCCTTCATTATTAGGGGCATACTCGCAGCACTTTGATAGGCAACTAGCCCGGAACATGTAACAGAAATTTCTTTAAGTTTAAAGAGCAATAAACTCTTACGTCGATTGACTATGAGAGCTTTCTGCTTCAAGTTACGAAGGAATAGAATTAAGAAAGAAAAATGTTCCGTGCCAAACTTCTATATCCTATATTTGGTATTAGTGTATTCCTTTTTTAGTGCCGTGAGGGCTTTTTCAAAGACTTAAAATGTAGTATATTCCTCCATAGAGATGATTAATCAGTATTATCGTTTGTTTCTGGATTTTCTAATGCATTTGATACCGGATATAAGGGGGAATTCCACGCCCCAGGTACCCCTTTTAGGTATTTATTTTGTATAAGGATTCAGAGGTAACCCTGTAATTAGTAAAGAGTAAAGCACTGGTATTTTAACTCAGACTTAAAATGTCTAAACAAGAATTACCTATGAAATAGAGATACTTGTTATATATTAAGAATGCATAATGAAGTTTTTCTAATAAGCTAAGCAAGCGAATATCTCCTGCTTTTTGAAAACAAGTTCTTAATCTCAACTCAAGCGGATAGAGATATCCCTAAAGTAACCGATAAAAACTGCTCCAGCTCTCAGACTCTTTCCTTGAATAAAAATCTTCCACATTGTGAATTTAACTATAAGAACCATTACCTACACTTATAGGGTTTGTATCCTACTAGAGTGCTAGCTACGAGTAAGCCAAGAGGAAAATACCTTATATCTATAACAGTAAAAGGTATTCTTTCTTGGTAGTGTATAGAGGGTAGGACTTGAACTCTTACATTGTCTGTTTTCTGCAGCTAGTTAAGGATGTAAGTAAGTTTTGTGTTCCTTTAGTTTACAGGTTTTCCAATTCTAGATATAAACAGGTAATTTTGTCTTATGGGGTTCTTTTGAACCCTTGATTTTGTAGTCTATTCCCAAAGCTTTTCTAAGAGTTAGGAAGTTCTTTTGTAGTATTATAGGATGGGAGTTGAACTCGTGTGTTACGGTATTCTATTCTTAAGTCTTTTTTAGGTATATCCGCTAGTGGCTTAAAAATGAAAATAGAAATCCTAGTATCCTCTAGGGTCTAGGAATTCCTTAGATTCGATACTACAAAGATTAAACAAATAAGGTAACTTCTAAATCTGAACTACTTTAAACAAGAAGAACTTTAAAAGCCGGGGCGTATTATTCACTTAGGTATACCTAGGTCTAATAAGAAAGTTGAGTATAGAGCCTTATAGAACTCGAATGTTAACATTGTAAAGCGAACTTAGTCTTATTATAAAGACACATTTTAAGACATATAACGTATAATTATACATGCTTTTGCCAAAAACTTTAGGTAAGGCCCTATCTGAGATTCCTATTCTTATCTTATAAAAACGAATGCCCTGGGAGTTAGCCTTACTAAAAAGTTTCCCTCTGTACTAGTATAAAGGGGGTTTCTTTAGAGTCAAAAGATTTCGTACTTATACAGAAAAAGAAGTTTCGCTAAATTTTCGAAATGTAAAGGAACCCTAGAAGGGGTGTGTTAGCTCCGGATACAGACACAAAGATTTTGTATGATTTGGCGCCTCAAGGATTAGTAGGATCTCTTTTCAATGCGTTATTCAACAAGTTTTTAGCACTCAAGCATAATTATCAGGGATCTAAAAAGGACCCCGCAAGGAGCTAGTTACTAGTATTGCATGTACATTCGAGCATAAAAAGAATCGACTAAGATGTCTGGCTAAAAACCTGCGCTTACCTGACCCGGAAGCAGTTTCTATACTTTAAGTTTTTATAGATTCCCCGTTTCGGGATTATCTTTCATTTTTTAAGAATTGCAGCTTATATTAAATAGGGCTATCCTATTAAGAGTCCGTGCCTTTGACTAGAGTTGGGTAATAGTTACTGTTACAAATGTTATGTGCGTACTGCTTGCGCGAATCTTGTTTCAGATAAAGTATATGGATATCTCGAAAGATTACTAATAACAAGAATTTTCCTACGAAATTCTTAGTGATATAGGATAACTCTAAAAAAATAAGGCCGTTTAAAAAGGATATCTGATATAAGATACGCAAATAGCAATTTGATCCAAGGATATAACGTCTAGGCCTAAAAGCCCTCCATAAAAAGTCACTTTCTCTGCCACTATAAAACACACCTATTTAAAAGCGAGCAATTTCACGAAGTTTTCTTGACTAGCCTTTTCCTATTTTTGCCTTTGGTTGGAATGAAAATCACTTAAATAAAGAGTGCTTGTACTCGTAAAAGCCCTTCGAGAATGCTTCAGAATCAATCAGTCGTAGGCTAGCCCTCAGGTTATACGCGTTATAGTTTCTTTAAACGGAACTGGGGTGTAGTAAGTATTTTATAAAAAGGAAAAATGCCTTAGAAGCTAAGAGGCTGTAATTTGATATGAAACAAGTCTTACAGGGCCTTTTCCAAAGCAGGAGTTTGCATAAAGAGTTTTTCTTTATTTAGGGGATTCCTTTTATTCTATTAGGTTGGGTTTTCCAAAGTTACAGCAGGTGCCCTATAGAATGTGGCAATTTGTTCTATATAAGTATCTGTTACAAAAAAATGAAGCAAAAATTCCTTTGAAAAAAATTTAAGGGAATTTTAGTGTAAAGAGCCCCGCCCCCTTTATTTAAGGTAACTCAAGCAAAAACAAATTAAGGCCTTTAATTAAATTGCTCTCTTAAGTTTCGTATTATTCTCATTATCATACCTAACCCCAGCAAAGGATATTATAAAAAAGTAGCGTATGCTTCTCTGCAGTCTCCTTCGGCTTAGGACTAGAAATTTGTTGAAACGAATCCTTAACTCTAAAATTCAGCAATAAAACCCGAATCTTCAACGAGCTTAAGAGTACGCCTCCCCGAAATAGCCGAAATAGACGAGATAAAAAAAGAAAGATAAGGGCTAAACACAAGGATTTGACCCTCAAAAATTTTGGGAGCTGCTGACTTAAAGTAATAACAAGGGGTTTCATAAATAAACTCGACTCAAGGAAGCCTCCTGACATAAGAGGGGCGTTGTCACCTTTTGGTGTTCTTATGTAAGACTTATCTGTAGATGCCATTCTTTGAGCTTTAAACCAGACATAAGTTTTCTCTTAAGAACTCTTATGTTTTTATAAGCCATAAAGGAATCCTAGTCTTTTTACTTGTCTGTTTATTTTGGATTTCCTATTATCTATAATAAGGGTAAGCTGTCGGTAATTTTCTTTTTACATAATCTTTTATTTAAAGCTTTGTAGTCAAAAGGCCCTCATTTAAGTATATTTATATTGACCTTTTCCTGTATACCTACCAAAGTCTTTTTTTCTAATACTTCGGGAGTTTTTTTCTATTAAATAATAAAGTCATAAAGGTAAGGGAGCTTTTGTCCCCTTTTTGGAATTAGGGTAATCTCTGGATGTCGAGGCGACGTGCTTCCTAGTCGGGGTTGCAAACTTCTAATTTTATAGACTTTTTTTGGCAAGGGTTTAATTCCCCCTTCCTTTGGTTTATTTCCTTTGCTCTTTCGTTCAAAAATCTTAGTACGGAATTTCTAGCTCCTAGGGATAAGGCACTCCGCTAGTACATAATAAAAAAGAAACTTATAAAGGTAGGTAAGCTTCTTCTTTTTACCTTTTACTAAAAAAATCCTGAAACTATGACACAATATTTTCAGTACCTTAACATATCCATCAGATTTGAGTTGCCGGAGGAGTCTACTAAAACAGTAAAAGGGTCCTTTCTATATAGAAAATACCTAAATTTTTAAGTTAGTAGCTTAGGGTTTTTTAATGTTCTATGTTAACTCTTCTTTCTATTTCGCAAGTAGAAAGTACTCCTAAAAGCTCCTAGTGATACAAATTTAGTAAAAGCTTCTTTTTTGTTTACACTTTTGCCTTACTCTTTAAAGGTTTTTAGATACTGCTCCATCCCACTAGATTTTAAGGAGATATAAAGAAGCTGCTCTGCTGCTAGCTAGTATTGGCGCTTACAAAAAAGGCTTTCCTTAAATTAAGAGTTCCGGTAACATATTTATAGTCAAACTCTTACGATAATTTCGAAAAGAACTGAAAAAACTATAGTTAAACTACTTTAGATAGAGCGCACGGAAAAGCCCTTATAACAGGTTTGAGATAAAACACATGAAGGCAACTGTGTGAAGATTGCTCCATACCTTTGTTTATCTACTTTTATGTAGTTTAGAAGGGTAATTTTACTGCGAGCACCCAAATTCCTCCTTAGATTCCTTGTGCCCTTACTTCCTACCACAAGGGGCACTTTGTTTGTTCATTAGTTGCGCGGCGGGTTCCCTTTAAGGGCTGCTTTTCTATACAAAATGAGTTTCGATTTTGTTACGGGTGAATGAGAATCCTTTTAATATTTTATAATTATATATACATGATATCCTTTATCCAAGAGTAAAACCGAGAGTCCATAGAAAAAAAGGAATCCCTATGAGTTATTAGTTACAAATTAAGGCAACAATACGCAGTATAAACTAAGTCCTCTTTCTCAAAAAGCAATGCTCTCTATCCCTCCCTCGTAGTAATCCAAAGCGACACTTTAGACAGTAGCGTTTAGCAATTACTTATAGGATATAAACCCGCATAGATTTCTTGAAATAAAAGAAGGTAGTCCTAGCCCCCAAAAGGTTTTACGAAATTCTATATAGATCTTTGGACTCGAGTTATAAACATTCGATCCATAAAAAGAAGCGTAGGAAATATGTCAGGGTCAATCCCTTTGAATATCTTGTTTAACCTTATTAAACCTGAGATTTTTTGAAATAGGCTTTAGTTTGCATAAGCTACAGGAGGGGCTTAGGTATCCCACAAGCAAGAGTTCCTTTTTTATACACTGGGTCTACTTAATAAATTAGATTAAAAACTCGTAAATGAGCGCGGGCATAAGGGATATGTTTTAAACCAAAAAAGGTAAAGACTTTTAAGGCAAAAGCCGAGAGCCCCTTTTGTACTCTAGGATTTAAAAGGTAATAATAAGTAAGCGGGTCTGCAAAAAAATATAGGTGCGAAGCCCTTGTTGTTAGTTTAAAGCGAGAAAAGTTCTAAGGGGAGTCTTTTCTTCTGGATTATGTGCCACTAAAGTTTTAAATAAGTCAAATTATCCTGGAATTTTGTACTAGTATTCAATTCATCTGGGAGGTAAACTTGTATATTAGGGCTTAAATTCTACCAGTAATTTAGGTCAATCTCTCGAGAAGTTTAAACTAAAATGCTATTCTCAACGTTTTATTCTATCTATTAACTTGTTCTATCCTATGTACTAAGATACAGCAACCCAAACTTCGATATTATTCGATTGAATCCTTTTTGTTACCCTTAGTACTTTTTAAGAGGTAACTCTTTGGTTCTTACTTTTTCTAGAAATACCCGTCCAGTCTAGTATCTTATCTGAATTGAAGTTAAAGCAGCTAAGTAGCTCTTAAGAAAAAGTATTCTGAAGAGGAGAGGTTACAAGGTTCTGACCCATTTCCCTTTAAAAGTGATAAAAGTTTAAGGAGATCCGCAAGGGATTGATTAGTGTCTTACTCAGTTTCAAGTTAGCAAGTTTCTTTTTTTATTCGGTTTAATAAGCATTCCTCTTTCTATAAAGTCTTTACTAAGTATAAAGGGAGAGAGTGCCCCCTTCTTTTGATTTTGAGTTTGAGGGAGAATTTCTTAAGAAAAGTACTAAGGGAAGATAGGCTTGCAGGGTGGTTCTCCTCTAAATTCCATGTTGTTAGCTTAAAGCGATAAGCAAGTGAGTTGTACGATTTAGGAAGAAGTCAAGAATTCTGCTTTAAAAGAAAGAAGTTAATTAGAGTGGAAAGTGAAATTTTAAGCGTTATCTTAAGTTAGATAAAAGGTTTTCTCTGCTTAAGGTATCTCAGATAAAGGATAATTAGAAAGCTAACAAGAAGAAAGCTAAGAAGAAAGCTACAGGTATCCTTGGATTCGGTAGTACAAGGTCAAAGACTTCGAGGGTAGTTATAGCTCTGGAGATTAAGACTACTAAGCTGAGAAGATATGTATTAATAAGAAACGGGGTCTTATTATTAAAGGTATAGCTCCTAAGACTCAAAACGGGGTAGAGATCTAGAATCCAAATATTATAGCTCATAAGAGGATAGTTAGTAAGCCCCATAGGACGGGTAGAGCTCTTAAGAAAGTGGGTCCTTTTTGGATTAAGAAGGGTAGGACGATTCTTCGGTTTCCGGTGGTAAGGACTAGAGAACAAAAGTAAGGAGTTTCCCGGTAAGTAAATGAAGTAGAGTAGTGAAGGCTTGTTGTTTTCCTTTTGGTGTTGGCTATGGCGTAAGTAGGATATTACTTAAACTAGAAAAAACCTCTCTTCGCTATGCTACAGTCAGGTATAACGCTTACCTTTTTATCAGGGGACTCTAACAAAAAGAGTTAAGATCGGGTAAGCAGGGATCCTTTTCATAACAAAAAGGAAAAAAAATGCCGCAAAGCCTTGCTTTTGGTATCAAGAATTTTTTAAGAATTTCAAGAGATAAGAGTCACTTAAGTTGTATCAGGACTTTGAGTTCGAGATCGCTGGGTCGTAAATCCTCTAGTACAGGCTTCCTCTTTGGTTTGAGTTATAAAAATAGGTTTTGGCAGAAGAAAAATCCTGGTATTTCAATTTTTTAATTGCACCCCTTAAAATAAGAAGAAAGAAAATGTGGAAGCAGTAAAGCAAGCTAAAGGTAGAGCGGCGTATCATTATTATTTATAGAGCAAAAGTGTACCCCCTTCACTGCAGTTCTAACAGGAATATTACACAGAACTCTTTATCCTATTCCCACGCTCTATAAAGGCGGTTAAGTTAAACCCCTTTGTTTAAAGCCTCCTGGATTAGTTAAAAAAAGTAAAGGTAGGTCTCTACAAGGCTCTTTATCATTCTTGGAATCCGCAAAAAGGGCTCTCGTAAATAGGATCCAAAAAATCTAATTTGTTTGTATCAGGAAGCCTCAACCCCAGCGAGTCAAACGTCCCTTAGAGGACTCCCATGTCTTTTAAAAGAGTTCCATACGCCTGGCCATAGACGAGTCCTTGATCAGAAAAAGAATAGAAATTCTAAGTATAACTTTATAACAGGACTCCTAAGAAAAACAAGAAAGACTTAATATATAAAGACAAGCAATTTCCCCTATTAAAGTCTTGCTTTTTCTAATAATTAAAGGGAAGGTCTACATTTTCTTTTACCAAAAATTTTTTATAGGGCGCATACTCTGGGGCCTAGAGGGATATTTTATTAGTCAAAGCGCGGGGAGACTTTTTAAAAGGATAACTCAGTTGTAAGCCACTCGCCAGGTTTTTATATACCCCTTTGCAAACAAGACTCTTTTTTTAGACTACCGCTGTAATAAAGAAAACTCTTACGAAAAAAGAGGTTTTTACCTGACCCCACAAATTTCAGTATTAATTAAAGATGGGCCTAAAAATCTGGGGACACCCTACAAGGTTGTAAGAATCCCTCTTTTAGAAAGGTTTGTATAAATGGAATCCTACCTACTGTGTAAGCAATTCGTAAGTATAAAGTTGTGTCAAGATTACTCTTTGAAGCCTTAATTACATTACCTCTTATTTGATTTAAGAAGTTATGTTCCCTTTTTATAAGGTCGGCCTGGGCGCCTCTGAAATTTTTGCTTTTTTTAGGGTCCTAGTTTTTTAGTTTTTTGTTGTATCCTACTTTACTCATTCTAGAAAATCTTAGCTTTTGAAAACATATCTTCCAGGATAGTAATACAGCAAAAAAGATATAGTTATTATATTAAGCTTTAGTATACATTAACAGGCAACCCCGAAGAAAATGAAAAGGGTGATATTAAGAGTTGGGTTTAGGAATAGAAAGTCAAGTAAATTGCTTAGATAACGATAATTCCGCAGGTTAGAGCATAGAGATAGAGCATCCAAATCTTTAGTGGGCAGTAGAGCTTCCTCGAAATTCTGTCGAAAGACTTATGACGGGTTAACCCTTAATTATAGGTAGAGTTCTCCGAGTACTCTTCGTCTGGTGTTAAGTAAAGATACAGGTGGAGATTGTTTAAGAAAACACAAGCCATAATTTTCTATTTAAATTTCTAAACAGCAGTATAAAACAAGATTTAATAATTACTAATCGCCAAATTAAGTTAAGATTACTCAGAAGTATAGTGACTCAAGGATAGAAAATGTCGGTTTTGTTTTAAACAAATATATATAAGGATAGTCCCCATAAAATTAAGTACTTAAAAGTTGCGTTATATGCATCAGAACGTACAACAAGTTTTGCTTCAATTCTTTTTTATTTATAAGAGTTCTGTTTAGTACGAACAGGTATTCTTGGAAACAGGAGTTATATGATAAGTAAAGCTTTTGAAGGATAATTTAAATAAAAACTTGAACGAGATTCTATGATTAGAGACTCTAATTTTTCGAAACAGGCTCCCTTGTAAAAGATTAAATATATAAATATTGCCCTTTACTCTTGTTATTTATAATACTGACCGGATATTTATAAATTCAAACTAACCTCTTCACTTACATAATTGAGTCTGTGCCCTCCTACCCGCTGTTTTTAGTTTTAGGTAAGATAAGGAATTCCGTTCTTATCTTAAGGGTTTTAACTTCAGAGGAAGAGTGCGCCTCTATCTTTCTATTAGAATTTTTTATTCTTTGCAAGCCGGGCCCTTTCCCTATTATCGATGTACGAAATAAAAAAATTTGCAGTATTCGTACAAATCCTAAGTTCCTTTTCCCAATAAAGTAAGCGGACTCCCTGTCCCCGGTTATTCTAAAAACCTTGCTTTGTACTAAATAGATAAAGGCATTCCCTTAGAGATGTAAATAAAAGCTTCTATACTACTTTAAAGTACTGCTAAAGGTTCCCCTTCTAAGATCGATTATAACACCCACCCCAGCTCTTGAGTAAGCTACGCCCAGTTTCATTCATAGGGTCTGGAGAATTTAATCTAATCGAGGTGCTCCTTTTACGAAGCTTTTTGGAATCCTCTATTAACTAACTTTAAAGCGCTTTTCATAATTTTAGGTATCTACTTTTTTTGTATCCTTATCTGGGATAAATCCTATATATATGGTTATTAAGGGGTCTATAAAAAGATAATTATAGTATAAATATAGAGAGCGTAATCCTAAAAAAGCGCAATCATTGCTCTTTAAAAGAAAGCCCCTGGTAATTCGTAGGGACACACTTAGTAAGTATATCTAAATTTCTTCTTTCCAAGTATTTCAGGCCGAGGTTGGTTGTGAGATACGACTCGAATGAAAAATATGGAAACTTTTCAAAGCAAAGAAGGGGGTTTTTGCTCTTTTAAATTATATATCTTTGTTAATGGGTCAACCTAAGGATAGTTATCGTGGTACGCTGGATATTTAATGAGAAAGTTTCCGCTATATGGAAATCCTTATTGTAACTAAGTAACTAAATGACCAAGGTTTTAACAGACCCTCGTATTGGGAATTTCATATTGTATAAGGCTTATCAGAGAACTCTTGCCGCTTCATAATGAGTCCCCAGGGCCCTATATCAATAAAAGGGAATCCATCTTAGTTTCAAATACCGAGTCCACGTGTAGACTTTCAAGAGTCAAGCAATGTTTTAAAAATAACGGGCAAGACTGAATTTTATACCATAGAAAATCCGTACAAAAAGATTTTAGATCTGGGTTTCTTCCCGGGTTCCTCTCTTATCCTATATTCCTATTTGTCTTACTTAAAAGTCTAGAAGTAAAGCGCTTGTTCAGGGAAGGGAGCTCTGAAAGACTTTCTTGTAAACCCAAATGAAATTTCTTTGCTGTTGGTAGGAACTGCCTTCTAGGAAAAACCCTTTTCTAAGTGTATAACAGGACATAAAAAATTCGCTGTGATATACCAGAAACTGAAAACAGAGGCTCTTAAACGAGACGGGCAGGGGTAAAGGATATACCTTTAATTACATTACCTCTTTTTTTATGTTTCAATAAAAGATTTTTTTAACTTACTGCTTTTACAGATATCTCTTTTGGTTCATTTTACCCCCTTTGTGGAACGCTAGTAATAATAAAGCATTTTTTCTAGGAACTTCCTAATCTCTATTTAATTAAATAATCTTAGCAAGGTTTTACTGAGTTACAAGTGTCTTTACATTGCATCTACTTAGTACTCCCTTTTTATATAAACTGGTATTACCCAAGAATCTCCTTATAATATAACAAGGTAAACCATCTCCCAAGCTGTTACTACCCCAGGCATAGATTCACAAAAATTAGAGTTTAAAAACTCCCCTTTTTGTATATTGATATTGGATGCCCGCATTTCTAGTTAGATATGCAATTTGTCAAGAAAGTCACAGGGGTTTAATTTCACCTTACTTTGTAGATTTCTGTACTTACTCCGTATTACTATTACCCAGGTCTTCCCCCTAAAGCCCTAGTCAAAGAGAGGTACACATACCTAAAGGAACCGAACCTATTACCCAAGAAAATTGGGGATTTCTCTTAAAAAGAATGAAATTACATACTGCAAAACAAGCTATCAATATCGAAGAAGAAGAATCTTCCCTATATACAAGGGTTTCATATTAGAATCCGGAAGCACGAGGAAAGGGAAAGCAAAGAATTCTTAATTTGTTTACATTATAGTTAGATCCAGCGGAATTTAGTATTTACCGGGACCCGTTTCCCTTTAGTCATAAGATCTATAAGAAAGCTTGACCTAATATCAAAGGAGTACTGTCTCTTCAGATTGAGTATATCCTAAGAGCACCTATATAAGATAAGATTCCTGGAAGTTAAAGAGTATAAAAAAATTTAGTATATCCAGCTGCCTAAACTACGAGCCCTCTACCTATCTTGCGTACATCTATCCCTTTTTAGGTTACTTAATATCAATAAAAGGTGTAAAATACTAGAACTTATCTGACATTTAGTAAGGAATCCGTAGAAAATATGTTTAATTTGTAAAGAGTATATTAGATAAAATTCTAGAAGAGAGGCTTTTAGCCTTATAGTACTAAGAAATTACATTACACTTATTAAGATCGGGATGCTCCAACCTCCTTTTTTATTCTCTAAAGGGTTTTTTAAATATTCAGAGAATTTAAAAATTCACCTTAATATCTTACACTCAGTTCAGTTCTAGTAAGATCTCAAGTTTCCCTTTTTCTTTTTATTACAAGCAGGTATCCTTGTTTCCAGTCTAAGCTACTTGGGTCTTAAAAGACCCTGCAATTATTGCTATCATTTTGGAAAAAGGATCGGGGGGAATCTTATCCTAGTATATGAACTGAGAAACACCTAACTTTAGTAATACCTTTTAGCGCCCTTTTCTTTTACCTAAAAATAAAAAGTTAAAGGCCAGATTTGCTAGTAGAATTCCTTTTCTTTACAAACCCATTACTAGAGAAATTCCGAGTTTTATTTATAATCAAGTGTTAAGAGCTACTCACGAAATGAATAAAAATAGAGGGATTCCCAGTCACCTTTACGGATCCGTTTACTCTCAGTCAAACAAGAATGATTTTCAGTAATAACCCAAGAGTTAAGACTTCCAAGACTCAAGACTGGGGTATCCATGACTTTAGATTTTTTATCTTTATATTGGGGTTGCTATATTTGCTCTCAAAGCTAAGCAAGGAGTCAATATCTACAAAAGCATGTATCCTTTTGGGCAGTCTTATAAAAGCTAAGAACTTATATAAAGAGTAACAAAGGTTTTACCCCTTAAAGTTTCGCAAAGTTAGTGTTTCAAATACAAGTTTTCAGACTACTATAAAGTATATAAGTTATAAAAAGGAGTCCTATGCTTTACGCCGATTTAGCTTTTAAAAACCCCTATAATGAATGACTGCACCGCCAAGTCTCAGATCTAAATCTTTGCTGTATTTTCTTATTCTAACCTATAAACTAATACAAGGACTTGGCGTTAGAATAGAGTTAGAAAAGTTCGTGTTTTAAAGGTTCAAATCGAGCACTCACTAAAGTTTTAATTTAGTTAGGGAGGCAATTAAAAAAAGACTAGTATAAAATAGGAGGGCTAAATCTAATAAGGAACTTTTTAAGTTCAACTCGATCTAGATTAAAAAAAGAGACTTAAGGTTCTAAGCAATGAAATAAAACAATTTCAAGGCCTTTCTCGCGGGTTAATAATTAAGACACTCCTTCAGGATCCCAAATTTCTAAATTTTACTGCATTAAGAGACTCTTTTTGCTCGGAACATCCTAGAGTAGGCAAAATACAAAATATAACAAGGTAAATATTTATATTTAGTGTACTCTATTTTGGTTTTCTACTACAAGAAAGGAAGCCCAAAAGATAAAAAGAGCAAAAGTCAATAAGAAGTCGGTGTCTATAACGTAAGTTGGTATACTCATAACTACTATAAACAACTTTCCTCCCTGCGGAAGGATAATTCTCCATTCTACTTCTAGGGCTTATTCCTCTCTATAGTAATAACTACAACGCAACATTAAACAGGATATTCTTAAGTAAAGGGGCCGCACCAGGATTTATTAGGGAGCGAAGTTTGCTCTGATTTTCCACCTCCACTTTCTTGTCTTAAACCTTTTATTAACCTCTTTAACAATAGCTCTAGGCCTCCTTTTTAGAGCCCCCCGAGCCGAGCAAATTAGTTACAGTCCTTTTTTAATAAAAAAACTCAAGACATCAAATCGAAGGTGAGTGTTATCTATTAGGTGTTAGTAAGGGTCACACGAGTATCTCTTTCTTATAATATCGGTTAACGAATAAAATAAGAAATTAGGTATTTTACTATCCAGACATTAGTTAGATAAATACTAGTTACAGGAATATCAATATTACTAGTGTCCAATGAGGCATCCAATCTACTGGGTTTCAAAGGGACCTTGAGAAATTCCTAAAAAACTTTTTAAGTTCCAGAAGCAAATATTAATGTGTATAGAGTAACTCAGTACTACCTTAAAGATATTATGTCACCGCATAAGGAACCCCTTAGTAAGGACAAACAGAGGATTCGTAGTTAAAAGATCAAAGATCTCGGATAGTAAATCCTTTCTAAGCAAAAGCCGGGTTTTTCATAGTCTATCAACAATTACTGAATTTCGAAGAGTAGGTACACTTAGCATACTCTAATTTTGTACTATGGTAACCCTTGACATATCTAAAATTAAGTCACAAAAAATTTTAGAAAAGAGCTGGCTCGGGAGTATCGAGAACTTGTTGGATAGCTGAACACAGCGAAATTCCTAAGTTCTTGTTGTACAAGTAAATAAAGCATATAAAAAAGTTCTATATTGATTGCTTAAGTAAGTTTTTTTTGTAATTCGGTATATGAACTATAAAAGCCTGGCTAAAATGACTTATATTACAAGTTTACAAGTCATTTTTACCCTTAACTGTATACAATATTGGGAAGCTCTACATTATTATAAAAAGCTAGTCTAACAATGCTAATATATTTTAGATAAAGTAGAAATCTCCGAGAGGAAATAACAAACCGAGCGGGCCTCCCATTTGGATTTGGAACTCCTCAGAAGAGAGTCCAGTTAGGGTGTATAATGAAATTTCTCGCAAGGGCAAAAAGTCGGAATATGATAAAAAAACTTAGGCGCAGATCCTCTCGTTGAGAGTATTCCATTCGTTGAGAGTATTCCATATCTAAAATCTATTTAGCCGGCTTCCTTATATAAAGGTATTTCCTTTTTGTTATTTATATAGTAATGCCTTGAGTGTGTCTAAAACTCCATTTTACCTTAGTAGACTTAATCCTAGTATAGGACGATTCCTACTCCCTTTTTTATAAAGTGCGTTTTTCGAAGTGTAAATAAAGAAAATCTAACTTTTACTTTATACTTTATCTGTTGCCCTCTAATTCGGACAAGGTCTTTTCAGCGAGGACTTGCTTTCTAGGGTTGCTGTATGAGATACTTCAAGTTTTATTACTATTAAATTTTTGATTTACGAAAAAAAATTTTTAGAGTAATAGCAATGGAGCAGGAAAGCTTTTTTAATCTCTCTGAATTGAATTATAAGTATCCTCATCGGAGAAAAAGCGAATACAAGTAAAAACTCCTTACCAAAGTATCTTAAAATATACGTCTAGTTAGAACCCTTTTGAATTTGAAGTTGTATTATCGAGAATTCTTATTTCATCAAATTTCATCAAACAAGAGCTCGGATTTTATAAAGTCACAAAAATTGCGGAAGGCTTTTTGCAGGGATAAAAATTCAGTACTTAGTTTTTAAGGGTTAGGTCCCTAAAACTTAGAGGTAATCCACTTCCTTCATATTTTTTGTCAATTCTTACGCCCGTCCCTCCCCTTTTCTCCAATTAGGAAGCCCAATCTAATTAAAATTTAGTTTTTGTCTGGAATATGCAAGGTAAACTTAGAGTTTAAAGACCCAGCAAGGGATATAATGCTAGGTTTCTCAATGGTTAAGTATAAACTTTTCTATTCAGAAGGAGCTAGAGTGTCTACCGAAGTTGAGACAAAATTCTTGTTGAAAGGTTTTCTACTTCTACTTTCAATTTTTTGACCTCCCGCAGCAGGAGTTTAGGGTTTCAAAGACTTAGTTTATTTAGTTTATATAAAAAGTGATTCTGATATCTTTACTAGTATTGACTAGCTGAGATGCAACATTTTTAGACTATAGTAATAGCTAAACGGAGTCCTTATTAATAACTTTTAATCTGAACAGAGCCTGGTCTAAAAAAACGAGTTTAAGTTATAAAGGCTCGAGGAATTCCTCTTTCTTTCAGTAGCTCCGAACCTAAGGAAGGGGTCTATAGGAAGCTCTCTTATACCAAAAAATTTTAATACAAGGTTCGTGTAAGAAGTCTGTTACCTATGACTCCCTTAACAAATTATAGGTGTCAACTGGGGATAAAGAGTCCGTCTATTTGGCAGCAGGACTTTGGTAAATGCAAGGAATAAAGGGGAAATTTCGAGGTTTATTTTGTAATTTAAGGAAAAGCTATATATTGAGGCCGATTTCTCTATGCTCCTCCCTTTTAGAGAAGCTATACCCTTACAAAACCCTATTTAACCTTTTGTGTAATTGGACAGGGAAGGGAGTATAGGTGCGTGTGTACAAGCTTGGGTTTAGAAGATTCCTTACTAGTTCCAACACTTTTATAAGTGTAAGGATCCTAGTAAATTAGAAGTGCCTTATACGCAATTTCTATAATAATTTTTAGAAGGTTAGGACTCAAGCCTTTGTGACTCTGGTTAACAACTGAAAAATCTCTTTCTTTCCTAACTTCTTCTTTTTAAACTCCAGGAACTTGCTACTACTATGATGTGCAATTTTTATCTTGTTTACGATATAACCTATAAAGGAATGCATTTCTTGAAACTTTCTGGATCTTCCGACCCTTTTAATTCGCCAGACTTTCGAATTTGATACACAAGCAAGTAATAAGTAGCAGGTATGATTTTAATATAAGTATAACCAAGTTTAATAAACTCTTTTTAGAAAAAAGGCATTCCTGAAATAAAGACTTTATTATGAGTAAAACCCACTTAAATAAAAATTTCTTTTCGAAAGGATATAAAATCTTTAAGCAATGACCCTCAATCAAATAGAATCTAAAGAGCTTTTATAACGATTAAGAAAAAAGGGCCCGGCCTGAGCGGCAAAAAATGCACTATACTACTGGCGAGTATTAGTTTCCAGTACCTTCTTGGGTAGGGAAGTAGGGTCACTTTTTATTCCTCAATTCCTTTACAGTACACCCGTTGAAAAAAGAGTTACATATATGACGTTGCAACATTTGAATAGAAGTCTCATAAAACCACTTTATTTACTTTGTCGGCTTAACCTCAAAATAGAATATCTTGTATCGAGTACAAAAAAGCATAAGGGCTCTCTATACAAATCACCTAAAATAAATAGAATTTTGTTTTCTAAATAAGAATAAGTTAAAACAGAACGAAACCTAAACTACTTTCATCGTATAGTACTAGTAGTTGGATATAAATTCAGGACTTCATAATCTGTTATGTTAACCTCTATGCTATGGCCCGTATCTAATCTCCTAAGCAGGTCTTTGGAATAGGGTCGTAGTCTAGTTATATTTAGAAATACGGGAACTTAATAAAATGAAAAACTTTAGAAGAATTTCTCTAGTTGGCGGATATATTATTTTGTGTGGTAATGAAAATAGGATTCCTTGCCTTGCTATCAAAAAAATTTAGCTTTTGAGTATCAGCCCTTAGATTCTAGTAAAGTCTCCTTATGGTTATGGGTCTTTTCTAAAAAGTATAATAATATTGGTTTGCATTGACTCTAGTAAGTTCTTAGTGACAATAAAAGTAATCCACAATTATATCGGGATACTTAAAGGGTAAACTTTCCTAACCTAAAGTCCTTTAAAATAAAAAGCGAATAAACTAACTAATAAAGAGTAAGATATATGAACCTGAATTCTATTAAGGGGCTTTCAATAACAAAAATTTATACACCTAGGAGTTTAAAAGTAACCTGAATGATACACTCCTATGAGACTTTGAAAAAAGAACAAGGTACTGCTAAGTAATTAAATATACTAAGAAGTTTTGAGACTTTTTATGAATTAAGAGCTTTACTTCTAGGATTTATAACCCTTTTTACAGAACTGCCTTTATATTCCTGAATTGGCTTTATTGACATGCTTTTTTTCGAAGTCAGGGAAGCTTTATAAAGGTAAGTATATATAAGAATTCTTTGCAGTTTAAACCTTGTTAATTAATGAGATAGGATTACCACTTGTAACATTTGCTTTTGTAATAGAAAACTATAGTTAGTTATGGAAATTTACTGAAAAGACACTAGGTTTATTCGGATTTGCTTAATTTAATATAAACTTGAAAAAGAAATAGCTTTCTACCTAAAGGAGTTCCCCTTGTCATAGGCTCTTACATATAATTAGACCAGAAAATTCTTCTATTAAAAACTTTTTTTATTCAAAGCTGCTACTAAGATTTTCCTTTTTAACAAGGTATCACTTATATATAATATAGGATCTCCAAAAAGTGCTAAAACTTCTAGACACTTCTAAAAAAATAGATAGTAAAACTCCTACAATCTAATACCCCAATTCAATGCTTTTAGTACAATGGAGAAGAAGAAAGGGGGTACAAACAAAGGAAATTTTAGATAAAAGGGGTTATCTATCCGCAGCCGAGACCTACTAAAGTAAGCGAAAGTTTTGTATAATTAAAGAAAGAAACTTATAGCTTCCGTAAAATTATATGTTAAATTACTACTTCAATCCTAGTTCACTTCTATCGGGAATCATAAATCCAAAAGTTCCGTATTAAAAGCATAACTATACCTTGTCAATTTTGCGGATATTCAAAGGGTTAAATTTCAGTAGTAATCTAAAATGAGGGATCCCTATATCTATAATGAATGGGGTTTGAGTAGAAATATTGGTGGAAGGAACAGTTAATACATGTTCTATACCTTAAATTTAAATAAAATTTTTTGTTCTCTAAAAAAAGATTTTAGCTTTAAAAAATGAGTTATAAAGTACTCCGGTTCTGCCCTTAGTCATTTTAATAAGAGTTTTGGTGAGAGAGCTCAAATAAGAAAATTAAGAGAAACAAAGAATATTTGTAAAAGTTACAGGGGTTTTTAGAAAAACTGAGAAAGGCTTGAAATAAGGGGTCGGTATAATTATAAGAGTGATAGTTTAGAAAAGACTTCATATGCGGATATCAATATACATAATACATAACATTTTTGTCTTAAGACAAGACCGGCTTAACTTCTTTGGTTTGGTAAAAAGATTTTTAATCCAACTTCGGGATTAGGGATCGCCCCCTGAAGCTATACTTTTTTTATGAGCTAGATATTGGATCCTTTCATAAAGTGTTTGCTATAGTCGTTTTAAATAGTTTTCTTTTTTCAATTTACAAGGGCATCATAAAAATATCAGAGTATTCTTGTTCTTGAGGCTTTAGATTCTATATAAACTACAATAGAGTAAGTCAGGAGTTCACCTATAAAATAAAAAGCGGCATACTTATATCTACCTGTATCATTAAAGAAAGAATCGAAAATGAATATGGCTGAGTGGAATACCCCAGTTCCCTGTAAATATAAAAATAAAAACATCCTCATTTCTATTAAACCAGCCTCTTTAGGAATTCAATTAGATAAAGGAACGAGCCGAAGGCTTCTTAACAATTTACATATGCCCCTCTACAGGAATTTTAATAGAGTAATTAAAGGACCAAGTAAAATCTATCTATATCCTATCTGGTCTGGTTTATACTGCTTATCAGGCAAAAGGGTCCTTAAGAGGCTTCCTGTTGTAAAAAAAAAATTTATTTAATCAAAAAAGTTAAGAGTTGTACCTCAACTCCTTATTCTTGTTGCTATAAAGCTTTGTTAAAGAGTTTTTCAAAGATAAAAGATACCTAGTTGTAGTTTGAGTTTGTGCAGCACTCCCCTTTCCTAAGTTAGTTTAAATGTATATTAAATTAAAGAAAATGCTAGAATAGAAGTTCACTTATTAAGAGGTCCTTAATTTGTCGTATCCGGAGCATTCCCTTATACTGGAAGATACAGATATATTGCACGATCTAGAAAAGGACTTGTTTTTTAAGGTTCTGCCTTGTTAGTACTTATACTTACTTAAAATTCTTTTCTAATTTAAGAATTTTAAAGGGAATATTCCTTTTATGTAAAGCTCTACCTTTAAAAGTTCTTTTTGATCTACTCGTATTTAATAGCTGTTTCATCACCTCGGTTAAGATGGCTACATTGTAAATACCCCTGAGTCAGAAGGAAATAGGATTCTCCTAAGGTTTTAAATAGTTACAGGTAAAAGGTTTTTAAAATCTGTGTCAAAAGTTTCGCGATTACGAAAGTAGAAAGGAAGGAATACTCAAAATCTGTAATACCCCCTCTATAATAGAAGTTTTTGCGAAATTGCATAAGGAATGCAGGTCAAACCTCACTCTCACTTAAAAGGATCCTATAATTTGAATAAGTAAGAATAGCAAGTCGCCTTTGTCTCACAACAGAGGGTATACCAACACGAAGTCTTCAATAGTCTTTTTTCACCAAAAGGGTTAAGGATTTATAAGCCCTGCACTTCTATATATCCGGTTCAAATATGCATAAATAATAATAATATTAAAAAGCTTGCAGCTAGAGCAATTCTTAGCATAACTTTAAGAGTCTGTCTTACCAGAGCTACTAGTAGAATTCCAATTAATTTCAAAATGGAGGGCTGAGTTCTGAATTTTATATTATCTTGGAGTCATATCTTTCATGTTTCGAGGGCTTATAAAATTTTTAAGGCTTGTTTAGTTTCACAAGGTTTTACAAAAATCGGCTTAGGAAAACTCTCCTCCCTATTTCAATTTTATACTTTGGTTTTATTTACTTCATATTCCATTATTAAATTCGAATTCCAACCTATTATTACCTTAAATCAATTCAAGAGAGTTCCGCTCCGTGTGTTTTGAGTTGTTTCCCTAAGAAGACTTTGTTTATTTTTAAAAGGGACTTATATATCCCTTAATATCCCTCCGCTGCCAGATTTGGACTCCTATCTCCTTATTCCTTGAGAGAGAGGATATACTATAAATTTGTTCTTCAGTCATGGTTCAATAGATACATTTTAGCACTCAATCTTTAAAATGTTGTTAACGATTAAATTAAGGAGGAACTCCTTCTATATTCTATATTAGGATACCCGTCTAGATTTGATCTGTTTTCTATAGTAAGAGAAAAAGTACTAACAAAAAAATCTTCTTTAAAACAGGGATCGGTACTTTAGATTTTCTTTTAATTATACGGGCTAGCTGAACGCTCCACACAGCACTTATCAAACTCATTTTCATCCTGTTTTTGTTAGTATCTACGGACTTTTTATTACAACTTCTATCCAAGTTCTTTAGACTTTAGATTCGAGCCGACAAAGTTTCATGTGGCGCAGGGCGTTGCAAAAATCTAGAGTAATCTAGCACAATTAAAAACCTTTAGCATATCCTCTAAATCAAAATAGGGTTACTTTTATCTAGCTTCCTTTACTATTCTATAATTCCAAACAAGATCTATAAATCTATGGATTCTACCGCGTAGTTAGTGAATTCAAAGGGGCTCCGGTTAGTATATTAATTTATCCAGATTAAAAGTTTTAGTTATATTAGGTCTCTCCTCTAGGAAAGACTACAATATCAGCGTTCTCCACAGAAAGGTAAGGAAACCCTCTGGAGAAAATAGGTATAACCCCTTGGACCAGGCATCCCGCCCTATATAGGACACTTGTTTTCATCCCCTTTATATCTTACCCAAGAAAAAGGGACTTAGACTTAGAACTACTTATTTACTTGCTACACCCCACTTAGTCGTAATAAAATCTATTTATAAAAGATTCCACCCCTTTTTTCCAGATTCTTGATATATCTGAACTCTGGCTTTAATTTCGAAAAGAATACAAGTTCATGTTTTCTATTAGCTGTAGATGTATAAAAGGGATACCTAGACACTTTGCTTCTGCTTAGAGTTGCTTTCTTTAAACTCTACAATCTTAGTAAGAAGTCTTTCCCTTATTCAATAAGGTATATCAGTGAAAGTTTATTACCAAGGGCAGTAATTTATAACAGATCCGGGGTAGAGCAATTTCATTCTAGTAAAACTATGACGAGTTCAAATCCCTAATAGGTAGGCCGCCGACTCTTCAATTTTTTTTAACCTTAGTTAGGTTTTTTCAATTAAAGCAGAAAGATTATCTGATATCTGGACTAGTTAAATTTCTCGGAATTTTAGGAGTTACTAAATCTAATACGTATACGCTTATTACTTATTATTACTTGAAGGCGCCTAGAAGGAAATTAAAGAATAAGTTTTAAACAGAACTCCTATTTATTTCGTTAATTAAGATTCTGTTACTCGAGAATATTCCGTGACGAGGTCTTTTTATTAAAACAGTGCTTTAGAAATTTAGAAATAGCTACAAAGAAATCTCAATTATAAGAAGCGCGACTTGAATCAACAACCGGTTTCACTTTATTGACTGATTTAACCACAAGAAACCGGAATTGACTGGAATAATAAGAAGTCGTGTAATAGGTCACTCTTAGCTTATTTACTTCATCTTTCTAATACAGCGATGTAAAAAAATCTATCTTTTTTTTAGAGGTTATCCCTTGTAGGTAAAAGTGATACCTATTGAAAACATTTAAATATACTGTCTGTATACAAGTATCTTAAATCTCAAGTCAAACCTCTTCGTAATATACAAAACTAAAAAGCCCCGCTTTACCTTGTATAGTATTCTAGGGAGATTCCCAATGCAGAATAGAATTTCTTAGACTTTTCTCTCTTCCATTTCTAAAAGAGCCCGGAGATCCCGCGTGACAGTGTTGTGTATTATCTAATACCGAGGAACTCCTGGATACTTGGTTTTATATAGTAACCGGTAACCAAAAGGGCGTCCAAAGGTATGTTATAACGCACGAAAACGCCCATAGAATCTCCCTTTTTAAAAAAGTTAAATGCACAAGAGTGCTCCCCTTTTACTGGATGAAGTCAAAAACCTTTAGGATATAGAAGGCCTGCGAGTGGTACTACTTTTAGGGGTTAAAGAACGCCTAGTTAGAACATACGTATAGCTCTAAAAATTCCTTTTTAGGCTGTAAAAGATAGGATTTCCTTGCTTTATATCACTTGTCAGAGGAGCCTTTTGCCCTGCAATATCCGGGTTTTACAGCAACTATATTATTAAGTAAGTTCTAATTACTCGAGTTGCGTATGAAAAGTCATGAAAATAAGAGGCTCATTCGGGTTCCTGTGCTTCGTTTAAGGTCAAGCGTTATATTCCAATGCCAAGAAAGAGACTAAGTCAACAGGATTAAGCAAGAATTTTAAAGAAAGGGTTGGGACTATAAGGAATTCTGTGTAATCTATAACTAACAAGCGCTACGACGAGCCCGTACCAAGGGGCTTTAGAACCCGGAAAAATCATTGCTAATTTTAGGCAGCCCTGGAACCCCTGTTTAAGTAATTGCTGTCTAACACAAATCTAGCGCCTCCTTTTTTAAAAACTTTCTTATTATTAAATTAAATTTAAGGTTAGGAAGAAAACAAAATAACACAAGAATATCCCTAAAAGGAAAACTTTTAGACTAACTTATAAAGGACTCCCGCAGCCTTGACCTAGATACAACAAAACGTGACGCTCATTGTGCTAAAGGTCTTTTTCCTTAAAAGGAATTATAAGACCCTCCTCTTTTTCTCCATTTCTTAAAATCCCTATGGCTTTTCTTTTACTTTTATTAGGGACTCTTTAACTTCCCGAGATCTAAAAAATTCTTTTCCCCCTGCCTGCGCCATAAAATTTTCTTTATATATACCGAAACAAACTAAGTGTAAAAGCAATTAGTAAGAATAAGTAGCGATCCAAGAGGGACCCTAAGAGTTATATAATCTTCAACACGAAAAAATTTCACTTAGGGAATCTCCTCTTTCTAAAATCCTGAATGCAAAGCTCAGTAAAGAAAAAACCAAAGAAGTCTAGATTTAGCTAGTTAAACTGTAATAAAAAGAAATGCCAGAATTAATAGACAATAGGAACAATTCTCAGAAAGGTGCCCATTCCTGATAAGGATCCACCCGATCCAGAAGTTAATAACTCGAGGATAAAGAACTGAATCTTAATTAAAGGGAATTCTACCAAAAATTTACGTAACTTTAATTACATATTTTTGTTTATATATACTGTCGTTTACTTTCTTTATAGGGGGCTTCGTTTCTAAAGAACACAGCAATCCAGGCAGACCCCCGCCACAGTTTTAGTTAGGTCTTTTAAGAATTCGAAGCATTAAAATATTTTAGATACTTTTTTTCATATCCAGGGCAATACAAAAGGTACAAGGGTACAAGAAAACGCTTTGCTTATTATTGAACCTAAGTTGTCTGAAGTAGATAGACCTTAGTGTATAAGGAGAAGCTTGCACTTTTTTTAATAAATCCCACTGCTCTAGCTTGTTATCTTGTCTTTGAAAAAGGAACACAAGCTTTTTGCTTATAGGAAACCTTTATCTTGTTAGAGCAATAGGCTTACCTCGAAAAAGGCTCTGAACTCAAAACACAAATATACCTTGCCTTGAACTGGTATACTCTATATCTTAATCCTTAATCAAATTTACACCTAAGCATTTAGCCTAAAATTAGACAACCAAAAATATGTAAATTGGCAAGAAGTTAGGGAGGATTTGTGCTGTTGAACCGGAGATCCTGGTACATTTTAGGAAGAAAATTCTTAGTAACTTGGAGCCCTCTTGTTGTCTAATGTCTTTAAATTTCTCCCTTTTTTGGTCTTGTATAAATATAAACTTTCAGAGCCCTTAATTTAGATCACTTTTGTCAAGTATAACAGCAGGAGTTTTCTCCAAGGATCCAATAAAATTACTAATAAACCAGGGATGCATGTCACCTTAACATCGCTTACTTAACGCTTTAGGGGTTAAACGAGGCATAAAAGAATTTCACTTCTTGTACCTTAATTGTATGCCTAGATTTTTAACCTTGGGGACAGGGGCTTATGCGTTAAATAATTTTAGATAGTTTGAGTATATGCAAGGTTTAGCTTTCAAATACAAGGCGGCTCCTTTTAGCCCTTACTAGGTATTCGTCAGGTAAAGGGCTTTCTCTTGTTACTTGTTATGGGTAGTTTCTTTTCTTTCGTTATTTATTATGCCATTTCAAATTCCTCTGACTTACCTTTGAATAGAAAATCTGGGGTATACCTAAGTTAGTATTTGCTTATTTAAATTAAAAGGGATCTATCGTAACTCAGGTGTTATGGGAATACTCAAACCTACATCATACAAAGGTTAGGCTTTTACTAACGAATACTGTTCAAAGGAAAGAGTCCCTTGGCCTATCCATTAAAGTCGCACTGGCTAGAATTACAAGGTTGTATATTCTATACTCTGATGAGAGACAAATTCGACTACAAAGAAGAATCCCCCCTTTTATTACAAAAGCTAGAAAAGGTAAACCTAATACAGTACTTGTAGAGTGTAAATATTAGATCCTCGTGCTATAGAATAACCCAGGAAACCTTAAAAGTGGAAAAGGTCCTATTTAAGTTTAAGAAGGTTTCAATTTCTTCTTCTGAGCTAAGTGAGGTAGAATCCTTGTGCATTTCATGCGATCCTATGTCACTAACTCTGACTTTTTAACCTAATTTTACAAAAAAGCCAACGCTCCTTGAGTCGTAGAAAATACAAAGCCTACTCACCTGCAAGGTTGACGAAAGCTATAATGAAATATGAATTAGAAATTCCTAAGTATAATAATGCATTAATAAAATATTTAAGAGGTTGCCACTTAGACTCATAAATTGACTCGCGAGTAGATAAGAGCCTGAAGAGGGAAAGAAAACCCCTTTTATATACGTTAGGTATAAGTTTTTGTGTCCCAGGTTAGTCATAGATAGGGACTATACAAGATTTCAGGCGGAATCTAGGGTTTCGTTCCTACATACCTTGCAGAGAGAGGTGCAAATTCCTACTATATTTATTTAGGTAGACTTGTTAATTTGCAAGAGGATGTTTTACGCTTTTCGTATTTAAGATTATCCTAACATATTCAAGGAATTTTAGAAGGAAAGATAACCTTACATTTATGAATAAGATCGCTTTCCAAGGAGTATTAAAAAAAGCAATCTTTGATAGAAGACCAATCCAAGATGAAAAAGCGGATTCTATAGCTTTCTATACAAAACAAATGCCGGGCTGATTTCGGCATAGAAGTTCTGGTTCATTTTAGTAGTCATGTTATAAACAGGATCCGGAGTCTCGAGATTATGAGTCTTTTATTGGCGAGAACCCTCTAAAAATATAGCTATACCCTATTACTATGAGGAAAGATTCTTATTTAACTCTCAATGCATGTAAAGGCATTACATACTTACCAATTCTAAAAAGGGAACCAGAATCGGCTGACAAGGTTTGAACCTATACTATCTGTCTCGATCGACTTACGTTTTGTTTTATTTACAATGCGCTAAAAGTAAGAAGAGTGCTTTCTTCATTAAAGGTTTACTAAACGTTTTCATCTCTTTAAAAATCTCCTTCTTTTTGCCAAGGAATGATATTCAATAAGAAACTCTTCTTAGGCACTTTGGAAACTGTAGGATGTCTTAGTTTACCTATTTATATTATAATTTAGACAGGAAGTATATAGTGTTTCTTAAATGCATCGCAGGTTTCATAGTAAGAGTAGTATATCCGTAAAGGCATTTATTATCGGCATGAATTTTGAGTTTATAAGGATAGAGACTAAGCGTTTTTAGATTGCTCTTTTTCATTTTAATATTTTATTTAAATCTATAAATAACTTAGGAGATCCCTTGGAAGTTATGAAGCCAAGATTGAGTAGGTATTCCTGCTGCACACAAAAGCTAGATCGGGAAAGCCTTCAATTTTCTATACCATAGCTACAATATTAAGTATAAACTTTTTAATAAGCGAGCCTTGCTAAAGTTCTCTGTAGCTACGCAGCATACAGGGCCCTTTTTAATTATGAACTCTTATTAAGGGTTAAGGGAATCTTACTTATCTTTTACACTCGATAGTAATCCAGTAAATGGAATTGGTAAAATTACCTCAGAAAGAATAAAGAATTCGTTCTTCTTCGTTCTTCTCAGGTAAAGCCAAGACATAGTTATGTGTTTTTATTGCTTAATGTTTACAACAAATTTCTCTTGTTGTGTCAAGACTTTGACTTAATTGGACTCTAAACCAGCACCATTTACAATTATGCCTAACGAACTTCCATACTTATAAGAATAAAAGAAGTAAAGTCTAAATTTCCGGAGATAGGATCAGAATCCAGATTCGGATGCTTTTTTAGTTTTAGTAAGTGCTATTCCCAACCCCCGGAGTCTTGCTTCTATTATATACTTGTTGTTATATATTTAGCTAAATTTTTTAAGGTACTGCAGTCTTACAGCTAGTATGAGAAAAGTGCATTGTATTTAGCATATTTGAAGCTCACCAAGCGCCCTTTGCTAACAGATAGAAAATTCTAATTATCAGTTATATAGTTTTCCGTACCATAGTCATAGTCTTACCAACAGATACGATACAAAGTACATTCTAACAGACTACTGTATGAATAAGAAAGAATTTAGGCTGGCTGGTACTAAAAAACTTGGCCTTCCGTAATATTCTATGAAATTCGAACAAATTAGTATTATTCTAAATAGGAGGCAACTTCAGTTGTGGTATATGACAAAAAGTAGCAACTCCTTAATAATTAATTAAGGTTTGGTATCTAATATAATATATTATATCTTGATGACGGTTTCCAATAACAAAAAAAAGGGTAATTCTTATATCCTTGTTTCAAAATGCTAATCTACACTGTATTCGTTGGTATAAAACCCTCAATCAAGTTAGAATCATAAAATGAATTACATTTATATAATAATATAAAAGACTATACTCTACTCTCGACGAAGGATTAAAATAGGAGCTCAGAATTAAGCATAATTTTAGTTTAAGTTTAGAGTGAGAAACTCATTTTATTATAATGTAAAAAAAATCCACCAATAGTTAAGGAACAATATTGAGCCTAACTATTCTTACCTCATTTTTAAGAGATTCTTAATGAGGCATCTCAATTAGGAATAGTATCAGTAGCATCCACTTACTTTTACATATATCCGTTTTTAGATGGACTAGATTTTGCAATGCGTTGGTTTACGCTTTTCGTATCTTTTCCTGGGAACAGAAAAATCCTAGTTTATTTTCGTCATCAGAACTCCTTTTTCTTTTATCTAAGAGAATTTGGGGTATACCTGGGAATACTTATGATTTTGCATCTTAAAGTCTTTATCTCGCCAATTCTTTCAAGGTTAGCTATGTAGCTAGTTGTGTTCTTGCTCTTTATTGTTCTGAAAAAGAGGTTTAATCGCAGGAATTGCAACTGAGAGCTCTACTAAACAATCCAGGAATTCCCGCACTTCAGGCTTAGAAACCCATGATTAGTCCAATAATAGCTCTAAAAAAGTATAAAGCTTGTACACTATGCCTCCCTTATATAGCGGAAAATCTTACCCTTAAAAATTAAGAACTAGATAATAAGAAGATTTATGCAATTGCCAACTTAGTAGTAGTAGTGCTTTCAATGAATTAGGGTTTTTCTATTAAGATATATAGGACTTAAATAAGGTATTACCAAGAGCCTAGTTAGGAAAGTAAAGGAGGAGTGGTGTCATTTAAATTATTCATTGGATTACCCTCGGCTTCATTCATACCGATTTTAAATATTTGAACTATTGGTAAGGGTCTAATTGAATCCATAAAAACGCTAGTAACTTTTGTTAAACATATAACGAGTCTATAAAAAAAGACTCGAATCCTCGCAATTGGGCTACGAAAAGGGCAAAACACTTATTTATGTAGAAGAGTTACCGTCAGTTCAAGTCCTCTTGTGCCATAAGAATATCCTGTTTTTGCTTCTCGTTTGTAACTTTTTTTAGGCAACAGGAAGTCAAATACCTATTAAAGCTAAAACTCCGGCACTCAAGTTTAGAACCTATAAAATAAAAAAATCTTCCTTATGTTATACCTATTTATAATATAAGTATATAAAATTTTGGAAGTTTGCTAAATAAAGAAATAATCCTATATTTAACTCGATTTGTATCTTTGGCATACACCTTTTTTATGAGTCAACAATAAAGTTTCAACTTAAGAAAAAGATGGGGGTTTTCGTCTTGTAAAAATCCCTCTTACAAAAATCGTATTCTTCAAGATTTACACGACGACTTTCTGCGCGAGTCTATTTGAAAAAGTTTCCAAAGAAAATACAAGATAGGTTCCCAGAGGATTCCTTATTAATTTAAGAAAGACTTTGTTATAAACATAAGCGAACTCTTAACATTCTCCAATTGAGAAAATTCTCACACCTTCCCGGATTTATGAACACTCAAAAGAAGAGGTAGGAGACCCCGTTAAACGAGGAAATCCTAGAATATTTGGATAAATAGTAATTGAATTCTTATAGTTTCTAAAAGAACTTTTGATTAACTCAATCTAGCCAAAGGGGGAAGTAGTACCTCGTATTTTATAATTATGATAGCAAGGAAGTAATATTGACCTACAAGGTTTAAGCAGTCCTTTTTCTAAGTAAGTTATATTGAATAATCGATAAGATATGCTCTGCTAAATAAGGTGAAACTAAGCCTATATAACTTTACTTGAAAGTTTAGTAGGGCCTTTTGCTTAATGAAATGACTAGTGGGAATATCTTGATTTTTACTGATTTCAACTTTGGCAGGGGTTTAAGGAAAGTTATTTCAGTAGTTGTTTAGCATAGCAGAATATGAATATTAGGTAAAGCGGTGCGTGGAGTTTGTACATTATATTATCTATTTCTAGAGAGTTAAAGAAATTTTATACTAATAAGGCACTCAATATTTAAGATTTTTCTAATGTAGTCACAAGTTCATAACTTTTTTTTTAATAATAAAAGATTGCTAAGGGGACTTTTTCTTATTAGGATTGTAGGTCAAAAATACTAGTAAGTTAGGGGAAATCCATTGCTAAACGCACAATTATAATATGTGTTCTAGCGTTTTCCGGTATTAGCCTTCTCAATACAGATATAACCCTTGGGCGAAAAACTCCGTCTTGTATATCAATATCAACATTGTCATAGTAAGTTTTCTAGAAACATAAAGGACTTCTACTAAATGAGGAACGCTTTAGTTAAGATCCAAAAAAATAGAACTAAACAAATAAGATATATAAAAAATCTATTAATTAAAAGATTTATGGAATAAAATAAAGTTAAAAGCAATAAAGTCACAATCTCACCTCAAGATAACCCTCCTTTAATTTAAACAGGTTAAAATTTTTTTTAGTTTTGTAATTAAGAAAGTTTTCTAAAGAAGGGTGCGAAACGCATAAAAGAACTACAGATCATGGGGCTAAAGAGATTCATTTAGTAGATAAAAAGGAGAAGATTGTTCTAATTCTTTCTGTTATAAAAACTTTTAAACATATATTTTATGGTTTTACCCAAAGTGGCGGAAACTTTACAAAACGAACCTCCTTCTACATTCGAACGAGAGGCTAAACTATCTCAAATACAGAATTGAGGGAAGTGGAGAAGTAAACTTAGTATTATACTACTCTGCTATCGTAAAAGGATTATAGCAATAACTCTTAAAGAAAACGGAATTAGACTCTAAAATACTTGTAAAAGAAAGGGGGCAAGGATCCTCAAAAGTTTGGAATGGTTAAGTGAAAAAGAATAGACTTTATAGCATTTAAAAACTGGGATATAATTCTATTAAAGGAATTCTAAGTCTTATCCATTTTTAGTTTGCAGCCCTTGCTTTGTACTTGATCTTAACTATTCTCATTCTTTTTCTATAGAACTTTTATTCTGATTCACAAAGTGTTTTCTCTCTTATCTTATATGCCTCGTATTGTATATTAAAGCTAAGTATGGAAACCCCCTTTCATTTTCAAGAAAAAAACTAACGTAGGAACCCCCCCTTTTTAGACCAGGTGTAACCCTTACGAGTAGAAGTTATAGCTCAAGTTATATACGAATCCAGTGTAAAAAGAAATTTTTATTGAACTGGATTTCTATAGTGTAATAAACCGGATAGCAAACCTCTACTAACGTATAAATTAGTAAAAGGTTTCCCTTATATTTAATTTAAAGGGAAAGAGTCTAGACAGATCCCGATTTCCTTGTGGTGAATAGATTCTTTAGTTTCCTTCCATATTACGTGGGTTGGTACGCCCCTCTTTTTATAGAAAGCAAGGACCCTGCCGATTAAATTAGGGTCAGGATATCCTAGAAAAGAATTTTGATAAGTAAGTCCCAAAACCCTTTTGAAAACTAAGTTAAGGGATATAACTTTAGGTCTACCATACCTACTCGGGTTTATCTTAAGTAGATAGAAGCAAATATAACAAACTTTAAAAAAGCACTCCCCATCCATGTATGTAAATTATTAGAAAAATGAACTTGTTGGGTTGCTTCATTTCATATATAATAAACTCTTTTATGAGATTCTACTTTAATTTAAATAAGAAATCTTCCTTCATTGTACATTGTATTGGAGCCCCTAAAAAGCCCCAGTAAAGTTTTTTTGGCATTCTCTAGCACTGATGTATGCAAAGAAGTAAACTATTATGCAATGCCGTAATTTTATATTTAGTAATGGTCAGATCCTCTGTATTTACCAACAAAAGTTATGAAAATGAAACTACGGACCTTGCCCTTAATTAATAAGAAAGCTTTAGGTAAACGAGTATCATTTTAAAAGAAGAGGTCTTCTTTTATAGATGCACCTTAGTCTTCATAAGACCATAAGAAACCTATTCGAACTCTTGTTAAAGGTTGAACATTTTCATTATAGGTCCAAAAAACTATATAATATATCTTTAAATGTCTGTCGAGATTGTCAAACTTAGCTAAAGCTGTATTGTAACACGGGGTCCCTTTAGAAAAAAATGAATGTTATTTCTTGAGGGGTACGCTTCTTTTTTATATACTAGTCAGTTTTATGTATGTAGTCATTCACAATATTATTCAAAGTTTAAAACTGCTAGAATTTCATATAAAATTTTTCTCTTTGCCCTGTAAATTCACAAAAGAATCTAGAGTACATAGAAAACCTCATATAGATCCTGCTATACCGGCTATACCATGGAACCTTTATTTAGATATCCTGTCTGTCATTGTTCTTTCTACTAGAGTTTAGGAATCCATATCTCGTCAAACAAACACAGAAAAAGAGTTTCCTTCGATAATTTGGCAAAGTTGGTATAGAGTAAAAAAGGCTATCCCTGTAAAGTGCTGCACTTGAGCCCCTTTCCTAGTAGAAATTCTCAATATAAACAAGAGGTCTCAGTTAAACTATTTGTAAAGTAAAAGAAACTTGATAACTGTGTCTGGCTATTAGATTTTGACTGCTAAATCGATTAGAACTTTGGACTCAAGTTATTATAACCTGCAATTATCTTGATACACTAGAAAGTAAAGGCATGTTATCAAAGAGTTAGTGGAACGATAAAGACTCTAAACTCTATGCCCAGTTCTTGGTTGCATAATATGCTAAAATCTCATGTTTCTGAAACTATAGAGTTACCTCCTATTTAGTATAAGAATTCTATATATAACTTAATGCACCTTAAACTTTTCTCTTATTCGGTACAACTTCAATACATTTTTGGTAGAATAGATACTCAAAAACTTTAAATAACGGCTATTTAGCGACTAGGCTTTGACCAAGACCCTGACGTTGCTTCTCCTTGATATCTATAAGAATAGGAGAAGTTCTTGTGAATAAATACCATTCTTTTCTTTTGAAGAGACTTCGTTCGAAAAGTGAAGATAACTTTTCCGAGGAGTGTGTTATAGAGCTCCTCTGGGGTTCTCCCGACGCGAATTTACCTCTCTTGTCAATTTTATAAAGAGTTTATACTCTCTTTTTTACATCCACAAAAATGAAGTTCTTTTCTTATGAGTAAAATATCGATATTCTTTCTTAAGGAGTTCGGCTATACTATATAAACCCTATATTACAAAAAAATGAGCAATTTATCTACTTACTTTGCCTTATCTAAAAAGGAAAATAGAATTGCTTAGTTACCTTCACAAGTTAATTCTTGTTTGATAGTAAGTGCACCCAGAACCCAGGGTTCCCTTTTTTTAGTTAGAGTGGTCCGCAGCCTGCCGAGAAGGTACAAAATACACAAGTAAAGATATGGAAACTTTTATTAAATTAAAAGGCTTCCGACCCCACTCCTTTTAATCGGGTAAAACTACTAAATTGCACGAATACGAAAGATACAAGATTTGAACTCTGTTATAACTTAGATCATGAAAATTTTGTTGGGTTAAAGGCTAGCATAGTCCTTAAAAGAGACTTATGTAAATAAATAAGATAAAATGCGTTTTAAGAGCAACGCAAGCCATAAAAAAATGAAAGACTTTGCAAATTTAATAGCCATTATTTAAACGAGTTTTTTGACTTTGAACGTAGAGTGGCGGGTCCTATATTATATGTAATGTACCTTAATAGTACTAATCCTAATCGGGCGCTTTTTTCTTTTACAAGAGACCCGAGTATTCAATTTTTCTATACCTATTTACTTTGATGATTAGAATATTTTGATTGTGACAGCATAGTGATGAAACGGCCATACTTTTTGCAAGATTCCCTAAAAAGAAAAAAGGTTTTTAAAGCTCAAAGGTCCAGCTACGAGTTAGGTTAGGAGATAGAATTACTCAAAGTTAATAGAGGTTCCTCTAAAGGATTTGCTAAATTAAGTCAAACAGTTCCGGAATACTCTATTTAATTCTTTATACAAAATATAAAAGTCGCTTCTAGGAGAAAAAAGGAAGTTTCCTCGTTTTTGCTCACTTGGGTATCCTTGCCTGTACTCTCTCTAGAGTCCCGGAGAACTTAATATCATAAGGGGCCCGTTAAAGGTTTTGCTTTGTGTTCTAATGGGGTGGGGTTACTCCTAAACTTTTTACTGACAAGACCTTTTTCCTTTAATTTCGCCGAGCCAAGAATGCGCCTTCTACTAACAAAAACGTATGATAGAATACTCTTGAAAAGGGGCTTTCTGGATAAACTAATTTCGAGTGGCATAGAGTTGCAGAATAAAATGACTCCCAGGAAAAGAGTATAATACAAAATTCTTATCTTGTTTTTTATTTAAATCCTCCGCCTCGACTTCTATAAATTATAGATACTGGGCAAATTTCTATTTGACAAGCAATATTTCTAAACTTTGGAATAGATAGGCTTCTCTGCAGTTAGTAGTAGGTGGAAGGACACTCTAATCTAACTAAATACATCGAAGAGGATGACCTTGTTTTTACATATATACATAAAGGTCTCCTCGTAGCTTTTAAGCTTTATAGTCAAAACGCTTAGGTATTGGCTAATTTTGGAGCTGTCCTTTAGCTTTAAGAATCCTTTTATAGATAGGAAAAGCAAGTTTAAGTCAATGGGTACATAAATTTTTGTTGATTAAAAAGGGGGTCCTTTAATCATATTTAAGGACTTTTTGATACGCTATTACGGGATCCCCCGAGAATTCTCTAGTACTAGAGCTGTGCAAGAAAGGTAGAAGTACAAATGTATATTTTGTTTCTTCCTATCTCGATTTGCTTGAAGAAACTTAGCTTTTTTAACACAAGTATAAAGTAGAGCTCTAATTGGATATAAAGGAAATCCTACTTAGAGTCGAAGTATTCGAGACAAATAACCATAGTTTTAGCTCTTAATCGTTTTTCACCTGCTTATTAATGTTAATCTTATTTAAAGGCTTTAATTATCTTGGGAAGCTTTTTATTTAGGAGAAAAGGATTTTGGGCATAACCCCTCTTTTGAAAAACAGCAAGGTTTGATGTATATACATACGTTGCACGAGTCTCAAAGTTATCCCAATAAGAATAAAGTTCCTGCTTAATAATTATGTATGTAAAGAGTTTTGGGAAGTCTTGCGTAACTTTTTCTACTCGGGACTCCTATACCGGTATTTGCTCTAACTTTGATTCTCTTTAATATCATATGCTTTTTTTTATAGGTAAAGCCCCTTCAAATATGGGTGATCCAAAACAGAATTGCTACCTGCCCCGTCGGGTATACCCGGTTATGCGGTTTATATTAGACTCTTTGCGGACCTAGCAGGAATCTTTCCCTGTTGCTTGTTATAAAAAACCCACTACTCTACTTTCAAAGAGCTTTGCCTCATTTACGGCACAATTAGGGTAACCTCTCAGTAAGGTTTTCCTTTTAGGGGGGCCCGGTTCTAGTGACAAATGGATCCACTATTTATACTTCCAAGCTTATCCTAAGCTTTTTTTAGAGGGTATTAAAAGAAAGATGACCCCTGTTAGGTCACGCAATAATTTTGTATATTTAACCCCTAGCCTTTTGTAGGGTTCCCCATTAGGTTTAGTTCTAGAGAAACAATTACTAGTAAGGGACCATACTACAAAAAAAGCGCTCCTTAGTCAAATAGCAATGCTGTTAAAAGGTTTTACGTCATATAGAAAAGTGTAATATAACCGCTCCGAAAAAGGGATCTAGGATTAGTCGGACAAAAGGTTTATAGTCTTTCTTTGTTAGATTTCGGAATCCTGCTTATGTTTTTTGTTTATGTAAAATCGTTATCTCGAAAGAGGTAGTTACGGGGTTTTTAATAGAAGAGTTTTCTTACTTTTTTGCCAATCCTTGTTAGTTAATCTTGGTATTCAGGTTTAATCCTAGATCTTGGCTTTTTAAGCAATGGGATAATGTTCTGTATCTCTATTTACTTATAGATTTTACTGGGTTTTCTTTATGCCACGGGAAATAGGAGATCTGGATCTAGAATATTACAGAGCAAATAACTCTTTCGTATTAAGAAGGAATTTTATAATATGAATTTTGAATCTAACAGGGTTTACATCGGGTATTTTTACAAGTCTTCTTTACCGGAGCTCCTCTTTTTAGAAAGTTGAATCCTGTTTTCAGTTAGAATTTACTCTTGCTGTACAATAATCACTGCCGAGGTTTTTCTTAGTTAGTAGCTTGGTTCCTTTAGTCTCCTGAAAAAGGTTTATCTCTTTGAAAAGGACTTTTTATTTAAGCACTCCCTTTTTGTGACAGTATTTCTTGCAATTGATAGCCAACCTCGAGGATAGGCCCGCTGCTAGAAACCTAGTAACTACTACTTTACACACCCTATCTCAAAAACTCTAAAGGGGATTAAACTTCTCGCAAATTAGAGGTACAAATCGAACTCATTTTATTTCTTTTGTCGTATAAACAAGATACCGATCCCTTATATATATAAGTAGGACCTCCATTTATTCTTTATTAGTAGAGTTCTTCTAAAAGAGCAGAAGGCAGACCCTGCACATAAATAACCCCCAGATATCCCGTAGTCTGGGAATTTATCGAGGAATCTGCTTTCGTATTAGTAAAATCTAACAAGAATCAATCCTAGCCTAGATTGAAATGTATGCATCTCTTAGCTAACGCCTTTTAAATCTTGTGCTTGTAATTCTTGACCAGTAAAAACTTAGGGCCCGCGAGATTAAATAAGAGTAGTAAAAGGCAATCACCCTTTTTGGGGTTGCTGGAACAGGGAATTCTTGTAACTTTGTTTTCTAAAAGGAGACTTTTTGCCCCTAAATTATACAGAATATAGGGTCTTAGTGCCACTCAAATTCAAATTGAGAGTAATCTAGAAAAATTATATACCGCATAGAATTTATAGTTTGAAAACCATAAAATTTCTTTATCTCGCCTCCCAATTTTGTCCAAATTTTTGTAGTACCTTTGACAATGGATAAAGCCCCACCCTCGATCAGTAAGGACTTCTTTACGAGAGTGTCTTTTTTTTATATAAAGCCACCCAGGTACCTTCCTAAGATTTTTTTGGATATATCAGGACTAGAGAATTTGCGGTTCATTTTTTATTTGAGAATTTATCCTGTTTGGGTTGCTTTGTGATACGTAAGCACATTTTCGTTAAGAGATTATCTTTTAGTTTTGGAGAAGGGCAAATCTGTAATAATTTTTAAATCGCGGTTATACGCAATTCTCGAATAGTCTTATAATTTTATGTAGCTGTGTACTTATTATTCAGCATTTAGGAGAGGAAAAGAAAGAATGAAATTCCTTTATCTTAAATCTTTGTAAATGCTTCCTGACTTGAAAAAGGAATGCCCTTGAAAAGAAATAGCTATACTGAGTACCCCATACTCCCCGTAAAAAGTAGCTTTGAAAAGATAAATAAAGAGTATTCCATTCTTAACTAACTTTAAATAAAGTATAGAATTTCACGAACTCTTGTAATTAAAAATTTTTTATAAAAATCTATCTAAAGAGACAAACTTACGCCCAAAAGAAAAATTCACTCTTAGAATATTTCTACCTTTTAACATTTTTCATTTGAAATCATAAGTGAATTTCGTGCTAACTAGTACTAAAAGAAGTACGATTTCAAGGACATCAACAGGAATTCTAAATTTATATCAGGAATTCTAAATTTATATTCGGTAAAAAGTTCTTTCTAAGTATTGTGTTTATAAGACACTTTTTCGCTCTTCTAGTCTAGAGGTATACCTAATGTATTGGATTTCCTGGATTATTAGAAGACTTTTAGAGCCTAAGCAGAGTAACCGAATTTCACAACGATCTAGTGCCTTGAATCTTTAAGGGTTATAGTATTTAGGGGAGGTAAGTCATAGTATAATAAAGGACCGCTTACTCTACAAAATAATCATAAATTGTAAGCGGATAAAGGCTTTCTTCCCTCTTTTTATACTTAATTTGATCTATAGGAATTAAAAAGCATTTACGAAAATTATGAGCCCTCTAAAGCCTTAAGCATCCCGGGGGCAGCTAAACGTGAAAGAAACGAAAGAAAATTTATATAAACTTGGGTTTAGGATCGATTCATATCCATTATTATATATAAGAATATAAGAAATTTTTAAGATACAATATAAATAGATTTTAATAAAATTTTAAAGCCAGGGGAGCCCCTTAATACTGCAATACTCTTTTTTACCTCGAGTATTGCCTGGGTTCGTGTTCTCTATATAATTAATGATAGTTTAAAGGTATTCAAATTAGGAAGGAATTACTATATATAATATAGGTTTGGATAACTGAAAGAAGAAGCCATGGGTGCTAAAGGCAAAAGCAGGGGGTCCTCTATATACTATATCTGCCTTTTTTCAGGTATTTCTTTCGTATATCATTTTATGTGAGCAAATATATCCTTTAAAAAGGGGCTACTTTGGACGAGTTGCACAATTTCATTTACTGAAAATGTTTTCTTATATAGATAAAAGTGATAGAAATTTCAGGTGGTTTTAAGATCAAATCCAAAACTTTGTTCGATGTTCGAACTACTTTGAGTTATTACTTTGCCGAACTTCAGCTTCAAGTAGTTCTTAAGTAAAAGCATGTCATGAGAAGAATTCCAGGATAAATTTCATTTTTTTGTGTATGTATTAGCTCTTTCTGCTCCTTAAGAGTCTCTCAATTGTCACTTTTATTAGTGGAAGCCGGGGGTTCGGTTCATATACCTGAATTTTGTGTCTTTTTCATAAGTTTTTATAGAGTATCCTTGATGTTTAAATCCTGAATTAGTAAAATCTCCTTGTCCTTTTCCATGCTAAAACCGAGTTTTATCCTTTAGAGTCTTCGAATAAAAGTAAACCAAACTTCTTAAGGAGTTCTGAAATAAGTTTTTGGAACCCTTGTATGACTCCTACGGGCTTAGAGTAAAAAGCTAATTGCATTTAAATAAAGTAAATGCTCTGAAATGCGAGGAAACTCATATTCATGAAAAGACACAAGTTAAGATATAATTATAGGGATAGCTTTTGGGAGTTTAAACATTTAAACAAAAAGAATTCGGTATAAATTGTTTTATGAAACGTAGTTGTTTTTTTATTATTATCATGAGCTCCATATATATATATAGAGTACTAGTTGAACCATAAAAATTCTTCGGGACCCTTTTGCTAAAAACGGATAACTGGGAAAAGAAAGTTAAATAAATCAAGGTACTATGACATACGAAGTCTATTTAACAGGAGTTAAAAAAAAAGGAGAATCTGATCTTAAAAATTACAAATTTATTGCATTTTAACTGCTTTATATTGGTTCAAAAGCTTCTTTTCGACTCCCTGACATAGAATCAGAGAATTTCAATACACTTATTAAACCCTGTATTGTCCACCCAGAGCTCTCTAAAAAGAAAGAAAAAGATTGACAAAGTTTATAAGGCTATAGTCATTATCTACCAAAGAGGCTATTACCCTTTACGTAATTGCTCAAAATTCCGAGGATTAAAACATTTCATAAAATTAGTTTGTACTAGTTATTTATCCACTGCAAAAAGTGTAGAGTCCCCGGGTCTTTAATGACAGAGTGCTCTCGCAAGCTCCTTATTAAATTTAGTAGGAGGCTCCTTTAGTCTTGAAAGAATTAAGAGTTTAAATAAATATGTTTTTATAGTTGAAGTCCGATCCTAGGCTTTATAGAATTAAAGTACTAAACTAAGGTTAGTTTGCCCCATGTATTTCGAATAGGATTTTGAGCCCCTACATACTGTATACTATGCCCACGGATTTTCTAAATAAAAAAGAAGAACAAAAGTAAGACTCGGCACGCTTCACTCGGACTGTTAAGGCTTCCGCATCCAGCAGGAGACTTTAGCTTATTATCGGTTTATAAATCTAAGTATAGAGAGTTTTGAACCCTTGACTCTTAGATTATATGTTCAATGTTCTACCAACCGAGTATAAAAAATATTGAAAAGGAATTTACTTTTAAAGAAGACACTCCTTATTTAAGGAATCCCCTTAGATATATATGCTTATGTTTGAGTCTTTCTCTTATATATTTGTACGTTACATGATTAAAGTTTAATACAATTTACGAGAGTTCGAACACGTGTTTATTTTTCATCTATTTAGAGTACCAGAACTTTAGAAGTATACGCCGTAAAAAACTTACTACTATGCAGGGCACTCACTGTTAGCCATTTCGGAAAAGACCTGCCAGGCTTATTAAGGTATCCCATACAAAACATAGATTTTATCTAAACTAAAGACTAAAGTAAGAAAATCCACCCTTCTTTTATCTAGATTTTTGATCCACTACCTTAAATTTGGTTAAGGTCTCAATTACTCTATTGTATTAAAATACAGTAGCGCAACTCCGTACTGAGTGAAATAAGGTAGAATAACCCTAAAAATCTTAGACTTTCTAGAAAATTATTGTACTTAGTTTAGTAATAAGAACTCTCTTTATTAGAAAAAACAAAAATAAGAAACAAGAGTTCATTTTACTTACGTTCTGGCAAGGCGGCTAAGTTATTTATACAATATCGGTATAAAAAGATACCATAGAACTTCTGAGGCTAAAACCTTAGTAGGTTTATCACTTAATCAGTATAGCGTATTTGCCCTCTCGTTTGGTCAAGTTCCGGGACCCTTACTCTTTTTATGTCTCAAATGCTCATTATCCCTCCCTTAGTGGAAAGGATTGCAGAATTTCCATGAGAGGGCTGGGCAAGTTCTAAAGTAAATGTAAATTAAGAGGGGGTGTAGCCTATGTACTTAATTGCTGGGTCGAATACTTTTTCTTACCAAGCGGAATCTCAGAATAGGGGAATCTAGGAAAGAAGGACTCTTATAATTTGACTTTTGCGCCTACCCTTACCTAAGTGAACTCCTTTTCGTTGTTGTTACGAGCTCTATCTTTTGAGCTTAAGTTAAGTAATTAAAAGACTAAATACCACCAAGGGGAAAAAGACTTATAAACACTCCTACTAAGCCCGTGGAAGTATAACTAATGAAGCTTCATAACAAACCCGATCTTGGAATCCTCTCGTGTTTTAACTTACTTTGTTGTGTCTCTTGCAAATTAGAGCTTGTTTACCTTATAGGAGCTCGGAGTACCCTGGGTCTTTACGGAAATGGGTTTAACGCCTTGCTACTAAAAAGAAAGTGAACTAAATTTCTATATTTACTTTAAGTGTATATAAACTATTTGATATCAATCTAACAATTTCTTACACTGGTCTCTCCCCTGTTTAAGTCCTTGCATAGAGAAAGTGGACCTGATTTGACTATCATTACCGGAAATCGGCAAAGAAAAACTCTTAAAATTGAAAATGAATAGAGTTCTGAAAAAGTCTCGCTTCGAAAATGGCAGCTTATATTGGAGGTCTTTTGGTTTACGCTTTTCTTATCCGAAATACTCTTTTTTTTAGTTTCTTAGTACAATATCCCGCAAAGGCAGACTGGATGGCTACATTTACCCTATAGAAGGATAGTCAATTTCTAGACATCTATTACATGAACCCATTAGAAAATTCTGGCACCCAAAAGTTGTATTGCCACTTATGAGAATGCTTCCTTTTCTCACACCTATTCTCTATTTCGGAAAGTGTCCTAATACTATTCTTATTTCAAAATTAGTGAACAAGGAATCTCTAACAGCAGCTACAAAGGATTTCCCTTTTATTACCCTACAAAAAAGGAATTCGCTGTTGCAAGATAACTTTTTATCAAAAGGAGTACTTATATCTACTCAGCAGTATCTCCGTTATAAAAAGGCAAGTTCTACTCTTTATTAGAAGCCCTATACCTCACAGTAGTTTAGATAGAATATCTTGAACTTTATAGAAAGAGCAGCTCTACTGAAGAAAGTACGAATCTTGAGTCGACGGTCAGGCTCCCTACAATTGTACAATCTGATAAAAACCAAAGCTCTTATAAAACTTTTGGTTAGAGTGTTCCTTTGTATTTAGTTTTTATTTAGACTGCCCTGCTACTTTGTTACCACCCCAAGCTGAATGGATCTAGCCTTTGCTTATCAAAACCTTTTACAAGAGGGATTTCGGGTAGGTAAATACTATAACTATAAGTCTTTTTTAGAATAAAGTCAAGAGAAAGATACCTTTATTATTTATAGCACAGCACTCTCTTGTTAAAGTAAAGGTTACATAAACTAAGAGCACAGAGTACTCTTTCTTTAGAACGGATTCCGAGTTTAAAAGTACTTTATACTATGGATTTTCTAATTTATTTAATAGATTGTTTAGCTATGGTTTGTACCAAAAATCCTGAAAACGTAGGTTATAGTGCACTTGTTTTGCTCAAAGCATCGCTTTATTTTATAAAGAAATTGCAACGTATAGTCTTTTTTGTAGAATTTTTCTACGCAGGGCACTCATCTAGAGTTTCATCAACGTTAACTTTACTTTTGTCTCGTTTTACTTTAAATATTTCTATAATACATAAATGTATTCCTTGGGTAGGCCAAGGATTCTTGAGTTCAGGGGTAACCCTCCAAGCTGTATTATAACTTTCACTAAAAATGAAAGGGGTTTCTCTAAAGGAAGTTTGGGATATCCAGGGTCCCCTTGTGATTCTGTAGTTGTTGATAACCATTAGAGGGACTACTATATTATACATTACGTTAAGATACCAAAGTAAGGGTTCAACTTTGACCACTATCTTTTTGGTTATAGGAGTATCCACTAGTATGAGACTATAAGTACTACCTATGCTTCTTAAGAGAAGGGCCTGTTGAGGGCTTCGTAAAACAACCCAACAAGAAAAACGCATTAAAAGTAAAAAAGCTTTCCTAATTTGAGGGATATATAAATAAAAAAGACTATGGTATTAAATTAACGGGGAAAAACCACATCCTATATGGAAAAATCTCAAAGGACTACTAAAGAACTCCCACAGGGAGCTCTAACTATACTATAGCTTAGGACTCTATCTCATCAAAAAAATCCAAAAGTTCCGAATCAAACCCAAGATTTAGGAAAAAACTCGTTCCTAATAACTAATAAAAGGCAGCCTAAGTTCGAGTAGATTAAAATCTTTCTCCTAGTATCGGGAAAAGGCACAATTAAAATTATATACGTGATAAAAGAATACTTGAGGCACAGCCCCTATATCCAGAGTAAACAAAAGCCTATCCCTAGAGTCCTAGCTAGGCCCTTATGATTACAATTAAAAGCTTCCCCTAAAGAAAGTAAAGACTTGTTGGCGAGAATTCTATAAAAACTCAGTGCTCTAAAAGTCTTACTTATTCCAAGATCTATGCCTGTAGGGTTGTCCGGCGGAAATACACAGAACCTCAGAGCTTCTCCCTTAAAAAAAGATAATGCATTGCACAGCCCTACAAGTCTAGGAGTACTTTCCAAAAGTTTATTCCTTCTGACACAAGCCCTTTTGGGTATTCAGTGCCGCTGAATAATTTTTGACTAATTCGAGAAAACTTATACTTATACAAGAAGTATGTACAACGAACCCTACAAGCATTGCCTAGGAAATCTCACGGATCTTTAGGTCTATGATCCTGCTTAGAGTGAGAATAACTCTTCTATACCTATTAATATTATTACGGAGAAATGCTTTACTATACTTTGAACCCACTGCACTACTTTTCCAGCAACCCTGCAGGAACTGGGGGTTTCAACTTTATTCTATTTCTATAAAATCTTTTTTATTGCCACATCCTAATTACAAACTCAGTATAGGTAGCCCCCGGACTCTTGGATTCTGGCAAAATGACTCTTTCTATGGAATTCCCCGGGTTTTTCTCGTTAAAGTATCCTAGTTATCTTGTATTGTAAGAAAGAAATTATAAAAAGCAAATTTTTTCACCAAGCAAAACCAACAATGTAATATATAGACACAAAAATTTATATAAGCACCCTTTTTCATAAAATATCTCGGGAGAATACCCAAGGAAACCCATACTAATTGCTTGAATTCCCTTGTTCATTCTTTCTATAGGGTACTTTTCTTTGATCAGATTTATCTATAAGCCCTTTTTCGCTCGATTGAGTCTCTTCCTTGCAGTCTTCTTATAAAGAATCCTTGCTCTTCTAACCCCTTTTCTCTTCCCTTTCTGTTCTTTACCTTTAGATCAACTGATAAAAAACTAAGGCTTATGTCTTTTACTACGAATTATCGCTTGGAGTTTCTATACAATATTGAATAATAGAGAAATTTCCTTTTTTTATTAGATAGGCCTCAAAAATTAACGTAATACAAATCAAAAAAAGAAGTCTCCTGAAAAACTTTGACGCATTTCTTCATTTTAGTAGCACAAAATCCAGAATCAGAAATTTAGAAATAAAGGAACCCACAAAATCTTACTCTTGACTTACCTCTTCTTTGCTTCTTTCTTCCTATTCTTTGTAATTTGATTGAGCTATAGCAGCTATCTGTATCTTAGCAATAACAACATAGATTAATAATACAGTACGCTTTAGGAGAAGCTTGACTTTTGTTAGGAGCTATACCTGCCTTATGAGCCTCATTACTCTTATATATCCTCAACTATTGTACTTAATTCTTTTTAGTTAAGGTATATTAGTAGTTACTAGTTAGTTATAGAATGTCTTACTTAATAAGGTAGGAATATTCCTTTTGTTTTATTAGTTTTTATTACTATATGCAGTATGCAGTCATACGGATTAACAGGGCCCAGGAAGCTCTAAGTCCTGCTATACAACGTGGAAGGTTTCTCTTGTAATTATTAATATTAATATATACAGAAATTTATAATAAGCAAAGGAAGGCGCATAAGGCAGGGAGACTACAAGGGTTCCACTAAAAAGCAGGGTCTAGTTGTAAAGAAGCCTCGTAAGATACAGAATAAGATAGTTAAGGTAAGAACAAAGCTATGAGACTACCTATGAGTAAAAGATAGAGAGCTCCAGGTAGAGGTCAAGCTCTGCAGAATAGTAACAAAGAAGCCAAAGCGGGATTAGAACTCTTGCCCTTTTCTTAGTTTTCTATTAGGATCCCTAGTTTAGTCTCGGTATAGTGTATAGGATACTCTTACATAAAGAAAATTGTAAATGAGAACTTTGGAACTAGTCTAGTTAATCTGGATTCACTGCCCGTAACCTTTTGGAAAGTCTATTTTACACAAATCCTGGTTTACAGATCAAAAGTGAAATTAGCTTTCCAATATGAATTCCGTATATACTTTATAGTAGAAATACATGTCCTAATTCTAAAATTACGGGTATAAATAAAGGGCTCTTTGGGTTATATACACGGAGACTAAAACATTACAAGAAAGAGAAATAACCCATAAGCTATGAGGGATAGACCTTAAAAAAGTAGTCTTATACAACCTTAAACAACAAGACTTTATTAATACCTATTTCTATATTATACTGCCCTGCCTATTCCCAATACTAGAAATACTAAACTAATACATACAATAAAATAGAACTTAACTATAATACAAAAATATAGAAGTATAGTAAGTAACAAGAATGCAAGAATACAGTAACTACACTAGCTATAAAATACATACAGCTAGGGCCCATAAGCAGCATAGGTATCGAAGATAATAAAGCATGTATAACTAAGAGACAGAACTAACGCTGGATCTAACGAGTCTTCCAAAAACTGAGCTTCTCCTAAAAGATTTTAAGGGGACCCCTCCTAGTTACTTGTTTCATTCTATCTTGCTTGATCGGCAAAACCTGTAATTACAAATTCCCAAAAAAAGGAATTTGAAAGTATAGAGCTTTTCCAGTAATAAATATCAAAGAGAAGAAAATATGAGGTCTTATATTTTGATTGTTTAAAGCACTAGACCTCGTCTGACATATATTTTTTTTTACATTTGTGAGTATTTTCAGAACAAGTCTAAGGCAAAAATACAAGATTACTTCTAGTGTGGAAATAAATAAAGTGGTGTAGAGTCTCCTTCTTATTCCGATTGGTTCTATATTTATAGGAAATTTTGTTGGGTTATAGTTTACCCTTGGATAGCCAGTTCGTTAGAGTAAAAAAAGGAATACGAGTAATATGAATGTTAGGTATAAGCCTAGGCCCAAAGGGATATAAGATGGTGCCAACCAATAAGGAGATCCCTGCTTTCCGTATTTTTCTTAAATCTCTCGTTTAGTTATAAGATATCTTCGGGCCTATACCCTTAAGTTTCATCCAGAACTCCTTTTTAAGATAATGAGGATAAAGGCACATTTCTAGTAACTTTCTTTCCTAGGTCAGGCAATAGGAATTGTACAAATACAGGGTTATAACTTTTTGCAGTAGAGGGGCCGGAAGGTTTAAAAATAGATTTAGGTATCTGGCTTAGAAATTGCTTCCTTAATCTCCAAAAACTTCTAATACATATTAGGTCAGCAAGCTTAAAAAATTCCTTCTTTATAAACTACGCCGAGCTCGATAAAAGAATTTCTTAGGAGTAGGCTTGAATGCATACATCTTACCCTTTTTCTATAACACAGAGTTTACTGAATCCTTTATTTATCATATATAATACCCAAGTTATCGGTAACGAATCGAGTAAAGGAAGGAGTCTTGGAAGTTTTATCTGATTCAGTTAATACCTAATTTTTGAATCTCCTATCACTTTTGAAAAATAAGAGCTTTGTGATAACAGATCGAGTACAAGCCTGTCTTAAAAAAGGAGAGTGTAAGTTTGAAATTTTCCGCGGGTAAAACTGAAAAATAACCCGTTTGCAAAGTATAGAACTTTTATTAATACTTAGCAATAAGTCTTATCTAGAGCTCAAAAAATGAGTTTCAAGCCTTTTTATAAGCTAATAAGCCCTATTTCCCGCTACTTGTAAGAATAGACCTCTTAGCGGCCCGTCATACGAAGCTATAACACACACGAGATTTTTCCAAAAATTGTCAGTTTGAAGATTTTTCATGTTCCAACTCTTTTCCTAAATACTTGTTAAAGGCACAAAAAAAGACCCTAGCGAGTAAATCCCCACGGGTTCCCAGTGTAGTGCTTTTTATCTTTCTTGTTGTAGCTGAAATAAATAGAATAGATAGGAATGTAACATAATTTAAAATATTAAGCACTTTTGAAGATATCGAATAAAAAAGTATGCTAACTAAGACAAAAAAATCAATAATTTAGAATATCGGGAATACAACGACAATCCTGAATATGTTATACATTTTTTTTTGACTTTTTAAGGATTTACGGAAGTTTTTTAAGCTTTTTTATGGGTTTGTGCTATAATATAAGTAAGACTCTATTTTAGAAACAAGGCCGCCTTTAAGTTTTGGATACTAAGAATTTTAGGGCATCTACTCTTAGAAAATAGAAAAGAAATTCATGAAATCTTTTAAATTTCAGAATTTCTGACAAACTATAGAGGGAACCCCTGCCGTCAAAGGAAAAGTACTTTACAAGGAAACCCAGAGATCCATCATGCTAGCTTTGGTTTCCAACTTCAAATTCCGAGATTTATTAAATAAAGTAAAATATTACTAAACTCAGGTTCTCTTTAATATGGCTTCAAGACTAAACAAGTCTAAGCTTCTCTATAAAAAAAGTCAATTTTTAGCGTTCTAAGCGCAAGATATAAAAGGGTACACCTGTGGCACTGATAGAACAAGGCAATAAAGTTATAGTATAACTAAGAAAAAGCCTCTAGCCCAGGACTTTGTATCAACGAAGTTTTTGTCATTACCGATCATAAAAGTAAAAGGGGGTTCCTAGTATCCTAGCATAGACCCCGCCTTTTCTATATTAGTTTCTTAAACAAAATTGGGGTTAACTTAGGAGTATAATACTAAGAAGCTATTTCTATTATAAGGTACCCTCGAAACTACTTGAATGTAGCCAGAAACTTAGCGTTTCTTTTAATAGTATACTTATCTGGATTCTGCCTAATTAACTTCGTGGTCAGAGCTTGGTGCGACGAAATTGGTTCAAATCATATAGTCTTAAGTTTCTGGTTACTTACCTCTTACAAAAGGATATATTCTCCGGTCAGGCTCCTCCGAGTAGGGATTTAGTAATAAAAGTTGGCAGTGAAAACTACCCTTAAAAGAAATTTCCTAATTAGGAGTTTAAAAAATCTAAGGTTCCTGACGCTTCGTTGATATAAGGGTTGCTGCTGGGAAAGGCTCCTTAATAAAAAGCCTTCGGTAAACTCTTGAAAAATTTAGAGAAATACGCAGGAGTGGGTTTTTTTAATTAATAATAATTGAATTTATTAACTTATGTATAAGTTCTACTAAAACGGGGGAGGAAAAGTCTTACTATAATTTTAGAAAAGTAAACAAGTTGGCAACCTTTTTCAATCTTAAATAAAGATTCTTCTTTGATTTGAGCATTTCGCGGAGAACTCTATACTAGAACTAGAGGCATCCTGTTGTTGGCTTGAAGTAAGGGAACGCCGCTTTCAAAACTAATTAGCAGAATTTTTATAGTATTACAATTCCCTTATTCCTCTATATAGATTTTCTTTCTCATTTTGATACTTTCCCTTAGGGATATAATTTCAAGTACATTTTTAGTCTGGCATAAATACAAAAACAATGAATTTTGTACAATTTCTAGTCAAGCTACCTAAAGGAGTACTCTTGAGGACGAAAATCCCGGGAAAACTCAATTTATAAAATAGTTAGCTGTTAGGGGAAGGGATCCTTATAAATTATTATAAAAAGCTAACCTTTTGATGTACTAGTAGCTAAGACTCCAGAATAAAAAGTATGAGTTCTTCTAGTTTTACATCCCTGTACTGTATACTCTATTACTTCTGTAAAACGCTAGCTCCTTTAGGGTTTTTGTAGGTAGGAGCGTGAAATTACTAATATAAATATTGAGTTCCTTTTTTCTGGAAGTAGAGAGGGCGCTGATATTGACTCAGGAAATTTCAATTTAAGGTGCGAACCCATGCAATTTAGAAAAACGGGGTCCTTTCTTTATCTTCATTTCAGGCGGAAGTTAAAAGTCAAATAATATCTTACTACCCTTCAGCATCAAGTAAAGCCAATAAAAAATTTTTTAGTGAATCCTCCAACTCAGATAGTAGTGAAGAATTCTTATTCTTCGTAGGCAGGGGTATTCAGATAAGGAACAGAGTACAACAAGGAGTTGATTCTTTTTTTGTATTCAATATAAAATTCTTACTACATCTTCAGCCTAGTTCCAGGTTCCTTAAGTTTCTATTAAAGGCTTTCTTGCTTGGATCTCGAGTTTTCTAAATATAGCAAAAAAAGAGATGTCTCTATTTTTTGAAAAAGGGTGAGAGAGTTTCGAGGATCCCTTAAAGTGTTCATGCTTTACGCCCAGCTTTGCCCTTTCTATATCAGTTCAGTTTGGTCCATTTCTTTTCTGGGAGTTTTGAAGACGGGTTTTCCCCAATTTTAAAGCAACTCGATCGTGTAAGGGGCAGATAACATTTTATCGTCTTTCTGTAAATATGCTTTATTTAATAGTTACGAGTACAAGAAATTTCATAAGTATTCTACCTTTCATATCTATCTATTGTATTAGGCTATAGTTTTCTCTTCTGGTTAACAGCCAAAGGGCAATATATCCCCATTTTGAGACTCTAAAGAAGCTCCTTAAAAGGGAATTTTCTAACAAGAGCAGTTCGTTATATTTGGATTTACTTATGTTATAACAAAACTTTCAAAGAGGAATAAAGCGAAGGTGGTCTGTTTCTGGTGGAGTTACCCTTTTAAAAGACAAGGTAGAACTGGGGATAAGTTGTTTTCCTATTGTTGTTGCCAAGTGTTCTAGGACCTAAAGCTTAAAAATCCGGGAAGTTAAATAGTAAATATTGTCTCTAAATTTGGTATAGGGTGTATCAGAATTGTCAAAAAGGGAGTCAAAACTCTTTTAGTAGAAAAAATATGGGTCATTTAAGTCTTTTATATTCCGCTTTTTGGGAATAGGTTTTACCAGATAAAATCAAGCTTTTTCCTTACTTCACTTAGAAGTTCACTGTTCTAGAATTAGAGCTGTCGAGGCTTTACTAGAGAGGTCTTCTTTTTTCTAAAGTTCTAGACTATCTATTTTCTATGAGTTCTCGGTACATTTAGTTAGTATTCTACTCTTAGGAATCCTGGAAACCCTAAGTACTCTGGGTCAAAAGGGGTCTCATTTGTTTGTGGGGGTTGTTTAGGAGCAAGTCAAAAGGCCGGGAAGCGGTAGTGAAAGTGGGACCCCTTGGGAGTAGGTACTCGTCTGGGATATAGAAATGAAGTACAGGAATAGGCTTATTAATGCTTTTAAAGGAGAAATCGCAGAAGCTTGAGAATGACTTATATAGAATTAATTTGAAATCTGACCTTCCTTTGTTCTATGCATTCTCTATTTATGTTGGTAGATGGCTTGAACTTCACTTACCTTTCCTTAACCTTTGGTAGAACGCGACTCCTTTGAATCGTATGTTGTCGGTTCAAATCCCTTTTTAGAGACCTATTTCTGAGATGGGCCATTGATGTAGGGTAAGTTAAGAGCTTTTTAGTAGAGTGATTTTTTCCAAAGGGCGTAGGGTTGTTAGAAATAAAAGATGCAGTCAGCTTTGTACAACTAACCGCTTTAAAAAACAAGGATGTGAAGTTTAGTACTTAGTATATCTTATAACAATTTGTAGGGTTTCCGCTTTCTAACTCGCGAGAAAACCTCCCCGTAACAACAGGTATACAGGTATTAAAAAAAGGAATGTATATTTTTCAATAGAAATACAGGGGCTCTCGAGTTATTAAGAAGCATTTCAAATTAGAATTTATATTATAGAGCCGGTAATTAAAGTTTAATATAATAGTCTCGTCCGTCTTTTTTATTACGTTCAAAAAAAGAAGCTTACTGGATTTGCTTCTTTAAGTTGTAAGTAGTTATGTTTTTTATAGTAACCCACATTTTGTATTTTCAAGGAATTTTAGCATATAACCATAGAGAGATAGTTGGATCAGAAACCCTATAGGAATGTACTAACTTAAAGACTATGGGAACCCCCGTGAAGACCTTGATTCTACTAAGAATCTCTATCCGCCTTTTTATAATCAATAATCTTTGGATGTGCTATAAGTTAAGTAAAATGAAAAATCTAGATAGGTAAATATATCAGCTCACAAAAGGGCTCCTGTATAAACGCTTCAAATCCGCGATCATTACTAAAACCCCGCCAGTACTTGATACAATTCATGAACTGCACAAGAGAAACTCCCTTCTAAGTCTAAACGCTCTTTCATTTTTATCTGTATCCTACGCAGAGCTTCTTAAACCTTTAGACCTTCCGCGGAAATTGAGAATCATTCTTTTTTACACTCTTCTTTACACTGAAAGAAAAGATTTTTTGCTCTGCCAAAACTACTTAACTCAACGCAGCAAAATCCACAGGTTAAAAGAGGCATTCCCCTGGCACTTATCCGAACTGAGCTGCCCAGTTCCCTATAAAGTGAAGTCCTTTACACTTTGTTTAGTTTTTACAAGAGGAAGTTAGAAGCGTTCGAGAAATTAAGGTTTATATACTTAAGTTAAACCCCTGCTTTTAGGTTTCTAATTTCGGATAATAATAAATAAAGATGCTGGGGAATATGAAAGCGGGTAAGTCGATAAGAATTTACTATCAGATCTGTCAAAATTTGGATCAAAAGAAGTTGGGTAATTAATAGTTGCGGTTTCTTCCCTTTGTACTCTGTAGTCTTTTGAAGTTGTAAAGGTGATTCAGTTCAAAGCAAATGTAAGGTTTTTTAAGGAGGTCTGGATACTTCTACTAGGGATTACTCTTAGGACTAGGACTTTAGGGTGGGTCCTTTTTTAGCTTTAGCAGGGAAAATTTCGACTTCTATTTTTTCATTAAAACCTCGAGAATTCTTTTAAAAAAAGTAGAAAAAAAAACCTACGCCGTGGGGTCTAAAGAATGCTTTATAGCGCGAAAGACCTTGGAGCGGGCAAAATAGAAAAGTAGTAAAGTTTCTTAAAACCAGTTTTATCTAGGTGGGCTCCACTAATTAAATGAGTTATCAGATTTGCTGAGAATTTTAAGTTTTGTCTAAAAAATGGGTATGACACCCCAAGAAATTCTGATGTTCACGATTGCGCCTTTTGTAAACCTCTACCTTACTTGTATAAATCTGGTAATGAGATATTTCACTTAAAGAAGAAACCGGGATTCGCGTAAGAACTCGATTAGAAGAAGAGGAGTGCTAAGGGCTTTTCATATAAATATCTTCCCCCTTATTCTTATAGGTTTTCTAGGACTTTTTTTCGTATTAAGGTTAGGACTAAAAATGCAGTGCTATTTTAAGTTTTCACTTGTATCATAACTAGGTGGAACTTCTAAAATAAGTTTTAGTAGTGAACACCGTTCAGAGGGGTACCTCTATATAGCTTGTAAGAGGCTTTCCAGGGGTATCCTGTAATTGTATATATATACTCCTAAACTAAGATAAAAACTAAAGTAACCTTATTTTACACTTCATCTCTAAAGCGGGTTTCCCTTTTCAATTGACTCTCAAGGATACGCTTAAGGAAGTAGATTAGCCTCTTGTAAACTACCTATACCGATGAAATACGGGCAGGGAATCCTTTCAATCCTAAATTGAGTATACTTTTTAAAAAAGGGAAGTAGAGACGAGGACCCGATTAGCTAAATGGAAGCTAATTTTTCAGGAATATTTATTTAGCAAATCTTTGATTGCGACTTTTTCTGGACGAAAGACTTGAGGCTAAAATCTTTGAAATTGAAAATTACAGGAATATTTTGTATTTTAGTAAAGTGTGGTATTGGTAACTGTTCCTTAAGAATACGCCTATTACCCCGGTTGCCTATCGTTTTATCAAGGTAGCTATCATTTTAAGGTTTATTAGAGCCTTTCCTTTTTTTGTATCAAAAGAATTGCGGAAATCCCTAGAAGTTCTTAATTTCGCGTACTTCATCGAAAGAACCCCGGAGTCTTTTTTAGTTTAGATTTCATAACTGTAGAATACTGAAAAGTTGGGTTTTTCTTAATATTTAACAATACTCAACTGTAACGCTTCCGCTAGTGGATATTCTCACGAATTACCTCTTGTTTAGTACTAGATGAAGTCAAGTAGGAAACCACATCATACAGAGAGATAGATGGTAGAACAAACATATAATCAAAATCAAATCAAGGATACTTTGTTATAAGCTTTTTCACTTGAATTAGGTTAAGTCCCAAAAGTGCTGCGCCTTTTAACAGAGTTTCCCTTAAAACTTTTAGTGAATAGAGAGGTTTAGTTTTTTGTTACACTTTAGCTCTGCAATCTGCTGTATTAGGCCCTACTTTAAATAAAAATTTCAGCATTTGGGCTTATCATTTCCTTTGGTAATTTTCGCCTATTAAATTGTTTCCAGATTTTAGTCTAGAGGGCCACGTTGCTTAATCAAGTTTGTAGCATATGTGAGGAAATGTAAGCTTTCCCTTAAAGGGCGCTTTCTTTTTGTTATCTAAGTCTTTTTTTGAATTGTCAAAACTTTTATAATCTAAGAGTCCCCTAGTAGTAAAAAAGGAAGCCTCGCCAAGTAGGATAAAGAGCTTGGACAATGGTTGCTTTATAATACGTTCGATGAGTGCCTTGAGGGTAATATCAGGTCCATGAAATTGAAAAGGGTTTAAGTCTGCTTTGTGTTAAGCTTTTTGGTTCTTGGTCGAGTTGTATTGGTTTTCCTCTTGTCGGGTATTTTCTTTAGGGTTTATTGGGCAGGAGTTTTGCAAGTTAAGTAAATCTACTAAAGACAAGAATGGATTTGGAGGTCTATTTTTTAAGTCTAAAAGTTTCAAAGGTTTTCTCGATTTAGAGAAAGCTTAACTTTATATGCACCCCATTTTTTCTAAATTTCAAAACGGGGTTAGCGGTCTCATGTAGTCATATCAGAGCTTCTGCGTCAAATTAAGTGGGTGGATATTTTATAGAGTTGTTCCCCAGATTCACAAATAGAAAGATTCTAATCTCTATAAGGATTTACTTAAGATGAAAGAGGAAAAGGCTAGCCAACAATTCTTCATGAAAAAGCTTCTTTTCTAAAATGAGTCATAATTGAATAAAAAGGTTGCCTTTTCAAACTTCTCTGTGTAGAGGAGTCCCTTTTTCTAGAGGATAAGGCAGGGTGCTTATTAAGAAATCTCTATGCAGGAAAAGTTTGATATTATATACAGTAAATGTGAAAGCTTAAAGAAAAATGCCATTTCTGCTCTTTCTTTAAAGCTTCCTCCCCTCTCTTTTTACGGATAGCTACTAAGACAATAGAAATCTCCGCCCCTCGAATTTTCGCGGTCGCTTACAAGTACCTAAGAAAGTAGGGGAGTAGTTTATCATTTTGGCTTTTTAATAGGGTATCCATAAAGGACCTGGAATCTCTTATCTTAGAACAAAGAGTATGAAATTCCTTACAAGTGAGCGCCCTTCTTCCAAAACAAAAATAGAAGGTAGTGATAAGTTAATAAATCCAACGATAGCTGTGTTTCTAGGGTAAGAGTTCATTAGCCAATTACCGCCCCCTTATTAATTACATTACCTGTTAAGTTTAAGGCAAGAAAAAGCCGGGTCCATTATAAAATAATGAGATGGGTCTAGAGCTTTAAAGTTTTTTACTAATAAGAATAGATCTAGCGGCAACTACTTGAGATGTATTATGTTAAAGAATATAAGACGTAGAGCCTACTAGTCCCAAACCCCTAGCAAGAAGTTTAATAATTATTTAAAAATCGAGGTATCTGTATTCCGAAAAAGTACTAGGATTCTATAGAAAAGCGTCCTACTAAAACAAGATCCCCGCCCGTGTTAAAACCAGAAAAAATCTAACTGATTAAGATACGACATAGGTATTGGATACTGTTTATAAAGAACTTAGGAGCCTGCTTTTGTTCATAGGCGATACACTCCTTTCAAGTATTGATAACGAGGATAAGACCTTGTTACTTCCTTTTATCTCATTCCTCTAAACATTTGTATTCAAAATCTTTAGTCTTTTGTTGGTTATTGCTGCTAGTGTAAGATTGACTATTAGAATACTATTAATTACATTACCTCCTTCAGTGCCTTTTTAGTCGGTAAAATGGATTCCTTTAAGGTTCTATCCTCTTTAGCGATAAGAGCATAGGACTAGAGGAATTAGGACTCCCTATATTAGATACTATACACTATTAAACTATACTAAATATAATAAAGGAAGACTCTATTCCTTCCGTATACTCTAAACAAGAAATCCAGGCAACAAGAATTTCCCTTAAAGGGTTTAGGTACAATGACAAGGTTTTTAGAGTCGTATAAGGAAAAGGAGCTGCGAAGAGGAGGAAACCCGTACAATTTCTGACCCCATTTTTAGCCCCAAAAAGTGGGCTTATTTTTGAGTTTGAAGCCCCTTAATTCTTGGTGAAAAAGAAGGGTAAAAATAGGGCACTTTTTATGTACTTTTTTGAATGTTTTTCGGTCCTTTTTTGTTAACCTTTTTTCGTCGACGGAAAGGGGGCGTTTTCCTTAGAGCTATATCCGTACTCTGTATCTCGCCAGCTTTCTGAGTCTTCTTATTCCAGGTACAGACTAACGGGTTTCATAAAAAAGAATAAGGTAAATAATAAAGCACAAAGTAAATCAAACGTAAAGTGGGTAAAATGAGGAAACAAACACTTTGCACAGGGTACATAAAAAGCAATAAGGCACTCCCATTAGCAGTTCTAGAATTGGAGGTGCAGGGGTTTAAAGTAAGGGTTTCTGGTCTTATGAAAATAAAAGGTAGTAAGCCTCAGGTTTAAGAAGGGTCATTTAGTAAGGGTTGTTCTCATATTCCTCTGTTTCCAAGATTTTCCGGATAGTAAGAAAATGTTAAGGAATATAAGGAAAAAGATGTTGTTAGCGAGTAAAAGAACTTAAAAGCTAAAGCTTTTGCCGTTAAGTAAAGTTCAAGTTTTTCTTGATGTTTGTTGTATGGGTATACTAATATACTTCCTACCTTAACCTTCCTCCGGTATCCCTTTCGGTAACACTGACCTTACCCATATACTATTAAGTTTAAATCCTCTTTAACGACAAACCCCCAGCGAGGAATACACCTTAGCAACTACACTATTCTATGTTTAGGGGAGTTCCCCAAAATACCCCTCAGAATTACAGGTAAACTATAAGAATGTCCTACAATACAATATCCTTATTTATAATATATCTATTTAAACTCCCACTACTTACTTAACTAACAACAATAAGAGTAGGGCTGTATAGCTCATATGATAGAGAGTAACATGAAAGGTAGAGGAAGAGTACAAAGAGTATTATAGCTCAAGGTATAAGCCTTAAGTCTCCCGGGAGGAGTCTAATAAGAGTAAGAAAGGTACTCTAGTTCGTAGTAAAGACATGGAGGTTAGGTTACAGGTATAGCTCTAGGTATTGAGATGATTAAGAAGAAGGGCTTATAGATTTGTTAGTTTGATTTCTTTAATAGTGGGGCGAGACCTCATGTAGCTGCTGTATTTTGGTTAAAGGTGTTTAGGGAGTAGTTGAAGCTAAAGGGTTTTCTAGCTCTAAGTCAAGGTAGGGGTTTTTCAATTCAAGTAAGGGCTTTTAAGCTCCATAACAAAGAATTTTATATAACTAGACTGGCTAAGGTTTTCCTACCTAAGTGTATTTAGATTTATGAAGGATTTTTTCTACTTTAAAGTCTTTTGTAGCTAGGTATTCCTGAGTATGCTTATGATGATGATAAGACCCAATCCAGAAAGTATGAATTCTAATGTAATAAGGGAGTTGGTTTTTTTCGCTTCTAATCAGAGTAGTATACAAACAGGTAAGTTTTTTTAGACTCTATTTCGAGTGAATTTAGGATAATCCATAAACCTGCCTTATTGCTGCAACGTCTTAACCGGGTTTCAAAAACAGCTAAGAATATGAGTTCCAGGACTTGGTAAAAAGAGTAAGGTAGCCTTCCTTCGGGAAATATCCTATTTGATAAAACCAAAAGATAAGAGATGCGTAAACCAACGGATTTCCATTTGATGCTATGTAAGTAATTTGTCAAAGTCATCTTTCTTTTCTAAATACCTAAAAGAGCGCTAGCCAAGAAACTTTCATGAAAACTGTATCTTTCTAAGTCTGTATCTTGTTAACCCCTAAACTTCTCTTAAGAGCTGTACCTAATTCCAGCACTACCTATCCTGATAGCTTTCTAGCAACTCTAGGGACATATACCCTTCTTCATGATATCTGTAGCTCTAATGCTGCTCCTCTTCTTATGGTACTACTAAAGTAGGCTGTAGTTACGATGGGACTCTTCCTTGTATTTATAGTTAGTTACTACAGCTAGTTTCTTAATAGGCATACTATTCTATATAGTAGACAGTAATTCTATTAATTTGTATTGGAATTAGTAATTACATTACCTCCCGCTCTCTGTTGTTACTGCTATAGGGAGGGTATAACTTTATATAGTAGGGAAGGGAGGTTAATGTTATATAGTTTATTGATAGTACATATTTCCACACTAAAAGACATACAACTACAGAAAAAAAAACAGGCTTCAACTTTAACTCATTTACTGAACTCCCTCTTTTTTAATCAATTGAAATAGAATAACCCTACTATCTAGCTCTAGCTAGAATGTCTTTTATCTTTAGTTTAGGCGTAAGCTGGTGATACATTTAACTTATCGTGCAATTTCCTACTGTTGAGTCCTAATTAATTTACCATGCCCTTTAGAATTAATTGTACTTTCTCTATATCATTGTCTCCAGCTACTAATAAAGCATGACATGAAGAAGAAACGGATTGCTGGTGATAGAAGGTCGGTAATAAGTAGAGACTAAGCAATTCCAGCTAAAAGGAGTTCTGTTCCCAGTCTGTTCAATTTCGGTAATATTAATTTAGTTAAGTAATTGAGTGATATTAGTAGAAAACTCCGTAATTAACTTTATTTATTCTATTTTCAGTACGAAGGAACTTCTTTTGTGGCTAGGCTTTAAAAATTCAACTTATAGCGGTGTAAAGGTACGATATTTTATGCACTAAGCCTTTTTAGAGAAATTTAGTAATTTAGGATATTGTACTGGTTAGGCCCTTAGAGAGCAGCTGGCAGTAAGGAATCGCAGGATGTACTCTTGTATGTAGTAACCTTGTGTTAGAGTCCTTAAAAAAGTGTGGGATAAAATGAAAGAGCAATATACTTTAAAGGGTGCCTTTCTACTTGGGTTAGTTTAGTGGGGTCCTATTAGTACTACTTTTAATTATTTACAGTTTCAGGTCGCATAATCGGGATATCTGGAGAAAAAATCTATAAAAAATTTTTATGTGTGCTACTGAGTAGAGTTTGAGGAAACTTGAGTACAAGAATTAGATGTGTAGTCCAAAACTCTAGAATTTTGTGTTATACGTTATATTCCCTATCTAACGGCAAATTTATATAGTACATATTCCTAATTCTTGGAAGGGTAAATCATCTCTGGGTTTTTCAAATTTCAGTTTATTAGTAAAAAAAGGGGGGAGTCTAACCTGGAGTAAAACAAATTCAATAATATTAGTATAGCTTTGCTAAAAATTATCGTGGACCTACTAGTTTTATAAAGAAACCTTTACTTAATTACAATTGGAAACCTGTAAATATAATAAACCGTGTTACCCAAAAGCATAAACATTCCAAGAAAAATCATCCTCTAATCTAAGGCCCTTATAATATTTGCTTAGATCTTTTCTACTAAAGTGGGATTTTCATACTCTATGAAAAAAATGAAAAGAGCTGTATTTTCGTAATAAACTCACTGCTAAAGTCAAAAGCTCCCGCGGGTATTGCCTCTGGTTATGACTATAAATTTCCTTTGACTTTTACTGAGTAAAGTTTTATAGTAGAACAAATCCAGGCTAAAAGGGTAGTCTAAGCTTAGTCAATGATCCGTATCATTAGTGGTATATACGCGTATCCTAATAAGCAAGGTCCATTAAAAAGAAACTACTCGTAGGGTTTGCAGAAAAGAAAGCTTAACAAAAAAATTGAACTTTTTGCCCCAGAAATATGGAAGACTTTTAGGTAAGAAAGCTTGCTTTATTAAAGAGAATCTTGAATGCTTTTAGGTTTAGTTTGGGATAACTTTACCAGGTACAAGAGACCCCCGTAGTTTTTGTAATGTACTTTTGACTCATTAGTACTCCTAAAGAAGTCTTCGGTAAACTAGATTTGATTTCGAGGGAAAGCCAGCTGCAGATTTTTATTTACATAGATGAACCCGCAGCTAACCACAACCCGAATGAGAAGTTTCTTGTTAGTTAGAAGGTTTTGACCAACCCGGACCTTTCCGAACTTAGACTTAGTTAGATAAACTATTAATGAAACCTTTAAGAAAGAAAGATACCCATCTGTAAGGGAAACCCTGAGGTCAAAAAGGAGGAGCAACCCTAATTTCTTTTTAATCCAACAAGGGTCCTGGTATATAGTTGTCCCGTGAATGGGAATTCTAAATTACTTAGATAGAAATAAAAAAGACTAATCCTTCAGTTTGCTAACTTACACAAGGTTGGGGTCTTTGTCTTCGTATGAAATACGCTAAGATTTTCAATTGCAATTTTAGTATACAGATACTCGTATTTTGTACGGCGTAGAGATTAAGTGTAGAAACCCTTCTGAAATGCTAGACCAGATTAGAATCCTTGATAAGAAAAACTGTTTTACAGAGGAATCCTATTCCATAGTACATTTATTCGTTTTGTCATGAGACGTGTGTGGTACTGACCGAGGACCCCTCTTACACTAGTACTTGTAAAAAAGGATGCATTTTATAAGAATAACTTTCCCTTGTAATATTAAGGCAAGACTCTTAGAAAGTTGAGACTAAGAAGGACCAGACATACCCAGCAGTGACTTCGCCGATTAGAAGGGAACATTTATTTAAAAGTATTTAGTGAGGGAAAAAACCTAATTAGTTTATTACGTCGAATTGCTTTGACATCGATAAAAGAAAGCTATGTATATAGGTTCAAAGCCGCCTCCCCGTATAACGTATAGTCCTAGATCTCACTTAACGACTCTCAACCTAACACCCCTTAGTTACAGGTAACCTGTAATAGAGTATATAACTACATAAGCTCCAATAAATAAGACACTAACTACAAGAATACATTTTTCCTCTAAGCACTATACTCGCTATTGATAAAGACATAAGACAAGAGTAATATAACTTAAAGAACAATACATATTATACATTACCTTTTAAAAACCCCAATACAACTATAACAATTAACCTATCTAGTATTCTCTAATACAAGTAAACAACAGAATACATTAGCTACAATTAATCAGCTACAAGAACAGTAAAACCCTAGCTCCTTCCTATCTTACTTACCCTCTTATATTCCTCTCTTATCTTAAGAATCTAATAAGAATAAGAAAGGGTTAAGCTCATATAGCTCTAAGGAATCTAGGAAAGATAAGAACAAGTATAAATAATAATATAATTTTAATAAGAATATAAAGTCAAGAAAATCTAGGAAAGAAATTGGTGCTGGGATACTTGTGCGCTCATGTACGTATTATTAATCTATCATATATAGTTTACCTCCTTTCGTTATACAGTCGGTTAAGAATAAGTAGTTGCCCATAGGTAGTTTTTCGGAGGTTACCCTAGATTTTAAGGGTTTTATACAAGAGAAAATCTTGTTTAGAGAGCCCTAGGAAAACGGGTCTTTTTTTAAGATTAAGGTTCAAGGTATTACAGCTACTAAGATCGATAAAAGTATAGCTAAGAGTTATAAGGTTACGGAAGGGTGGAGTTACAGGTTGTAAGAAATTAGTTATACTGTTAAGATATTAATAAAAAAAGTTATCATCAAGACTAAGAAAACAAGAAGACTATAAGTATTAGATCGGAAAGCCAAGCCAAGATTGAGGACTAAGCTAAAAGAACCAAAAAGTCACTATTAGAATAAATCATAAAGAATTCACCTCAGATTAGGAAACTTCCAGGACCCTTGTTTAAAATCTGGTAAAAGGGGAGGAGTTTTGTAGAATCATAACTAAGTAGAATTGTAGCATCAATTTTTGTACTTAAGTTTTCAAGCTGCGATATTATTAGAACCCCTGGCTTTTGCCTAGGCGATTCGACCTTTTTTGTTATTTACTACTCTAGTGTCAGTGTCTTCTTTTAGGTTTAAATACTTGGATTTAAGAGATTTAACTTATACTTTACTAATATCCAGAAGTACCTTAAGCAGAAAGTTTCTAAGCCGAGCAGTCTAGAACTTTTTAGCAAGGATTCTTTATTTGTAAGCAAGCCACTTATATCTTCAGCGCATTCTAAATGGAAAGGTGTACACCCCGCTGAACGCAGAGTTATTCCAAAAAAGCCAAAGCATTTATAATATCAAGCAACCCTACTAAAGCTTATAAAAAAGCCTCCACCTAATACTGACTAGCTACTACGGATTGTTCCCGTTAAAATCGACTTTTTACAACATGAAAACTTGATCGCTGAACCTAAATTATATTACAATAAAAAAGGGACACACCCCTTAAGCAATACTTCTATAAGAGATTCCTCTATTAAACTTTTCTGCAATTACCTATTTAGAGTTAATTTATACTTCAATAAAAATTTCATTCCTTGTTGTTTTGTGCTTTTCTTACCTTATTTTATCTTTTTCCTACATATAAGAAACTCCGTTACTCTAGTTATAAAAATACAAAAACATTGGAAATATACGGATTCCCTCACTATGAGGGGCTCCCTAATATATTATAATTTATTGAAGCTCTCTCATGTTATACCCAAAAAGGAAACAGTACCGAAAAATTCTTACTTAATTATAGTAAGACTTTTTTTACCTTTTGAAAGCATACCAATGCGCTTAGTTATTACAGCTTTGCGGAACCCTGTAAGCAAGAGGCAGGGGGTTCCTTGGAGCTACATAGAAAAGGATTTAAAAAAACCTAAAAAAGTTAAAGTGAAACTAGAATTTTATGCTATTTTAGAAGGAAGAATTTCTTGGATTTAGATACTTTATATACATAGAAATTTAACGGGATTTTACTCTTTTACCGATGAGACTTTCCCTATATCATATGCTCTTTTCGAGTTTAAAAAGATATTAAGTAAAGGAGACTCATACAAATTCTCCGACTAGATGCTAAGGGCTTTTCTTCTTCTATCTTTAACTTTTTACGCTTTATACTGAAAGGGACACACTTTTTTTTGCTGTAATTATTATCTTATTAGCCCTAAATCGTAACATAAGTGAGTACTCCTCTTGATTTTTTCTTATTTATCAGGTAGGAATTTATATGTTTTAACTCTTTACTTCGCCGGGGGAGTCTCTTTACAAACCCCTTTTTGTATACTGGATTATATAGGGTAGAGAGTGATGGATAAACTCAACTTGCTTCGAGTCTCGTTTTTTTTTTTAGAGAGTTTTTAATACTCGTTTCGGGTTAAAACTTTTAAGAAGATTTCCCACTAAAAGCATTGACAGGAGTTCTCTAGTATTTAAAGCGGCTTGTGTCCAACACTTATTACTCTATAAACTCGGTTTTGACTACGTCGACCATAAAATTTCTTTTTTGTTGAGTTCCCGTTTTTATAATGCTATTAACCGGAATATTTAGAGCCTGCCCTGTAAAATGTATTTACTTTTTATTGAAGCGAGGGATATTGACTTTATTTGAAAAAAAGAAAGAACTTCATGCACGTGAAAAACAAAGGAAACTTTGCAAGGATCCGAGTCCTACTATATCATTACAGTAAAGCCAATTGGAAGTTGTAGATATAGAAAGAGTTTGTCACTCAACTTGCAGCGACTGGATTCCTTTTCTTTTTTTCCTTCCAATAATGAGGTTTCACTAGTTAGAAACCGAAAAAACCCTAAAATCAATGTACTAACTACTAAAAATGTATCCTTGTTAGGGACGGATATTCACACGGACGACTCTCTTTCCTTCTGTAACCCTGTATTTTACTAAATGTTAAAAAAGATATACCAGAGACTTCTATAAGATATAAGAAGTTTTAATACGTGTTCTCCTTATCTCCACAGGAGCGCTGCTTGCCTAACTTGGTTTTGTAACCCTTAAATTTGTACAAAAAAGAACCGGAAATTCATTCTAACAGCAAAAGGTTTCCAAGCGGCATCTTCCCTTTTTCAAGGGCACTTCTTTGAACATGTATACCTGCGCTGCCCGGTCAGAGCTATACTGATAACAAATTGCTCACTACTTTACTTTAAAGGAAGAGCTATTTACTCAAATTCAAAACCCCGTAATAAAATAATATAGGTACCGAAACCCTGTTAATATAGCACGGTACTAAATTTTTCTACCAATTCCAGGGCAAAAGGAAGGAATACTTTAACTTTTTTAGTAATAACGCCTAGAAAGATTATCCTAAAAACCCTTTTTGTAAAAAACCTTGCGTTAATACCAAACAGCGCTCTAATAAAATGTTGATTTCCTAAAGCTAGCGTCGAATATTTAACCTCCTAACTTGACCCCAACCCGCTTATGGCTCTGAGGACCTTTCTGAGATTTATGCCACAAGTAAACAAGTTGTATAAACTTTAAAAAGTTTCCTGCTATTTGAAATTTAAGGAGCCCTAAAAAACCCTTATTTAGTTGACCTCCCTTTTTTATTATAGTAAGCAAAACTCCCTACCAAACCAAAAGGTTCAGAAGTTTTTACCCTCCCAAAATCTGGGTCTAGTTTGTCAGTTGCACACCTTGGTTCAAAAAAAGAGAATAAGAATAAAATGAATACCGCGAACTTGGTCAAGTCTCGAAAGGAAATCAGATTCAGGTATAAATTTGGATTTAACTCTTTTAGGGTTCAACATTCTTAATTCAATAGATTTTAGGTCCTACTAGTTTTATTATAGGACCCTTAAATTCACGAACAAAGATTTTTCCAGCTCTTTAGAGAAGCCTGTGAAGTTATAATGAGTATTCCTTACTATAATATTAGACTTCTACCCTAAAATTTCATCTTTCTTGTTACAGCTGAGTAGCCTAAATATTTTATAGGGCCCTATAAAACATGATAAGGCAGCTTTTTAATTAAATATTAATTAAATAGATGTGATAAGTGGTGTAATATCTTTTTCTCTCAGGTTCTTTTTTAGTCTTAGCTTTATGAAATATAAAAGGAAAAACCGAAAAATGCTTGTATAAAATTAGAAAACATATGATTGTAGACTCTTCTCTAATTAGGATGTAATTAAATATACTCGTTCTAAAAGCGCCAACTCACAACTGTATGAAAGAATTCTTTCTGGGAATAGTACATAAAGTAGTCCCTAAACCCCTTGGCTCAAACAAAAACTGACTCAGTAACAAGTTCTTGTTTTGTAATTTCTAGTAAATAAAAAGCAGTCCCATACGTATAGAAGAATCTCTCTAATAAGCGCCTTTTAACTAGGTAATAACTTTCAAAGTATAACTTTATTCTGGAAAAAGTAAAGAAGTTCGGCAAAAAAACAATACAAGCACCTTCTCTATACTAGGGATCCTTGTTGGATAACCAATACGAAAAGTTTCAGCCTTGATTTAGTTCTAGCAGAAACAAAGGTATAATATAAGCGTTAAGGTTTCTACCTTCTCTTTTCGTGTAAGTGAGTTTCACATACGCTCCTTAGCATTTAGATTCAGAAAGTTAGTCCTAAAATTTGAACAAATACTTGGAATTAATTATAAAGCGGGTTTGCCTACGCCTGCTACTAAATTGACCCAAAACTCTTATAGAGCTCCCCTTTCACCGGAAGCTAAAAGAAAACGGATATCAAAAAAAGAAGAAGAGGTTAACCTTATGCGCAGAATTACTAAATTATTCGGAAACAAAGAGTCTATCTTTATACTTTATAAAAGCGAGTCAAACTTATACCCTATAAAAGTAAAAAGAGTCTTTTCTAAACCCCTTTTACTTTTTGAAAGTATACGCTGTAAAATGTACGTAAGAATGTTCTATAGCTCAGCATGAAAAGAAAGATATAAGATTGCAATTATGAGTATGAGAAACCTCCAATTAAGGGATCAAGACGCCTTGGAAAGTCTAAAGGTGCCCACTACTTGGATAGATGCGAAGTTAAAAAAATGTCAATAACTTGCAAGTTAACCTCACGAAATTAAACAACAGTAAAGAAATTAAAACAAAGGGATGCTGCATTAATATCTCTTTTTTACACTAGGATTTCCAGGGATACAAGGTAATTCAGGAACGACAAAAAGCTCTTAACTTGATTTTTTGTAATAGGGGTACTCGTTAGATTCCTTTACTGACAATTATCCCTTACTTGAGTTATTGATAGAAGGTAAAGTCTTTTTGATCTGTATCTAGAGTACCCGTGGGTTTCCTTTACCAAAAATTTAGGCTCTAATTAAATTATATATCTAATCTATAAGGAAAGGAGAGTCGAAGCTATAGGATCCTCTTTATGAAAGCTGGGGTCTAAAAGTCTATTTCTTCGGAATTCCTCTTTTAATTTAAATAACGAATTTTCTTTTGTTGATTTGTTGTAAAAAAGAATACTCGACCGAGATTCACTTTATACTAAATACTAAGCGGTTTCGTATATAGGTATAGGACATCGTGGAAAGAATAACTCTTAACTAAAAATTAGAACCAAAAGTCGAGCTTTTAATATAAGGTACCTGCCCTGTTTTACTTATTTATCAACCAGTTACGTTTATCTTAGTTAGATATTGGATGATGCAATAACTGGGTATCCCCGAATATAGACAAAAACGGGGGGGTTTCCTGCTAAAGTGTACAACTGCAATTGTTTTTTTAAGCGACTTTACTCAATCAGAGGAAGAGTTTTCCCACCCTTACTTTGGGTGTATTTGAAGCTTTTGTACCAGCGATCCCTGGGTACACACAGGAAACTAAAAAAGTTTGCAAATTAAAGAGGAACTTTTTTAGTATGTTATAGAACTGGCACTCTGGCTAAGGAGTTGAGGTTTAAAAAGGCTTGACAGGACTTAAATCCTATTATTGCGTAAAGAAGAAAACATAGAGCAGGGAATATGCTTGAAACTTCCCTTAATATCAAAGCTTTGGGGTATCGTAAAGAAGGGGACTAACTCAGCTTGAGAGAACCTCCACTTATTGGGGTATTTGAAACCCCTCAAACTCTTCTATATCCTAGATAGAGGGAACTACTATAACTATCTATCGAGGGGTACTGAGTTAAAGCCTAGCGTAAGACCAAATAAAGCTTTCCTAACAGGAGAGATTGAGGGTAAGCTAAGACCAGAGTAAAATAAAGCTGCAAGAAGAAGGGTATATATGTTATTCATGTGTGAGCGCGGCGCCCTATAAAGTCTTCCCTGGGGTTTGCTTTAAAAGTTTTTTTTAGGTAAATCTAAGATCCCTGTCTCCGCAAAAAGGTCCGGGCCCTTTAGATGTCTGTTTACTTGTACTGAATGCTTTCTAATAAACTAAGAAAGCACTAATTACCGAGACTTTGAGTTCAGAGTACCCCTTTTTAAGAAACTACTAACTTATAAACTGAAAACTAATTTGCTCTATTACGCCTTTGACTAAAACGTACAATTTCATCACAAAAACTATATCTACCTACCCATCCGGGTTTGTACAAAAGGAAAATTCATAAAAAAGCCCCTTTATTAAATTAAGAGTAAACACCCAGAAAGATCTAAACATCTACGTACCTTAGAAATAATAGATAATTCGAGAATATCTAAAGCTAGAAATTTGACTTTGAAATCCTTTTTGAGCCCAGTTTTATACCTTTTAGTTACTACTTTAGCCAAGAGTTAGGTATACAAAAGCTTTGGCTTTGTTAGAAAACCCTTACTGCGCATTTAATTAAATCTACTAAGTACCAACTACGGAAAGAATTTAGGAAATACGTTGATACTCAAAAATCCTATAGTCTAGATTTCCTAGATATATGGGCGAGGCTAAGAAAACTCATAAAAACCGAAAAATGATGAAAATCCCTATTAAAAGAGTTTTGCTTGTTTTCAGCGGAGCCCTTATAGCCTCCAACGGATCTCCTTTTTCTTGACTAGCTCTATTAAGCGATATCTTGAAGTTTCGAGCTAACTGCGAGCTGGGAATACATAGTAATATTATACACCCAACTAAAGTCTAGGGCTTGCTACTCGGAAAAGGGGGGGCCTTCTAGAGACCTAGACTAGAATAAGCATTCCTTAAGTGTTTCCTTTTGAAAATGTAAAGGGGTTTAGGGAAATTATAACTATCTCATTATACTTTTGCGCAGTATACTCCCTCTTTGCGCTGTCATTTTATTTAAAGGTGGGAGATTTACTATACAACACGTAAAGTACTCTTACTACTTGGAGAGGAGAAAGGCTCGGTTTCTTTCTTATACTTATAGGAGTCGCTTCTTTTTTGTGTATATAAAAATACCCAAGCCTATACTAACTTGCTTTTGTAATTACTACGAAAAACTCGAATAGGTAGTTTATAGTTACTGCTTACTGCAAGCTTTTTCCCTTAGCAAGATTTTTGTATAAACCATAACTAACGGAATTTTCTATGTCTAGAAAGATTAAATTAGCATAGCAAACACTCGGTATTTAGAAAATAGACTTAATAGCCAATTGCACCTCTTTTTACCCAGCTCACTTGTTACTAATACTAAATTATAATTAAAAAAAAAAAAGGGTCCATATAGGATTTCTTTTTTGTATTTTGGTTAAAGTTGATCTAGTAAGCTATAAAGCAGCCCTATTTTTGCTAAGGCTCTAGTATATAAAGGAATTTCAAGAGATCCTAGGGACGCATTAACTTCAAAAGCTTTTAAATCCCCTTAATCTTTGCCCAATAAGGCTTCCTCCTCCAAATTAAACTGGATTATAACAGGTAATATACTCTTAATAATAAAATTAATAATTATAAAATAAGTATAAGTTACCTGGTTCTTGACTCTGGATGGTCCTAGAAATACTAAAGTATCAAACTCTCGGGCGAAATAAGTCTTACGGGGGCGCATATAAAAAAGGCTACCTTACTATTCCCTATTTTAAGGAGTATCCCAGAGTAGTATAATATCTTGAAAATTAATAAAAAAGGAAAGGTGTAGCTTTAGTTAGGAAAGACCGGTGCTGCCCTTTAATTGCTCTAAACTAACCTGTGGTTTGGCTCCAAAACATTTCTAAATCTATACCATGATTTTTTATAAATAGCAATTCCAGACTTAACTGGCTTCTTCTAGTACAAAATTATCCTAAGCTCCTAGAGCCCTTTTGCATATTTTGGAATCCATTTCTTTCTGAATTAAAAACCAGTGCTTTTGGAGCATAGAGGCAGTAAGGGTTCAAAATTTCAAATATATATATTTTGAAGTATGAGTATTACTACTAGAGAGGGCTCCTATTGTCAGTATAATGTAGCAAGGGGTTTACTTTTCTTAAACAAAAGATTGGATCCTTTTTGAATTCACTTCCTTTTAGGAGTCCGTTATACGATGCCTTTTCTAATTTTCCTTTGTCAATAACAGTAAGTATTAAAATCATTTTAGCGCCCCCTTTTTAAACTTATAAGAGACTAGAGAATGCGCCCCAATAAAACTTTCATAAAAAGTCCGTGATCTTCATCATGCATAACTATAAGATAATAATTCACTGCTCAATCCTTAAATCACTCTCTCTGCACTAAACCAAAAGCTCAACCTCACATGTGCTGTGCCAACTCTAGAGACTCCTTATTATTACTCTTTTTTAATTTAATAAGTAAACACAGCTAAAATATATAGGCAATCCCGAGAGGCTCCCCTACTTATTCTCCTTTTATCCAAGATAGGAGTCCTTTGAGATAAACTTATAGAGGAACTTAGCTGCAGCATTTCTAATATCTTATCAAACCGGGAACAGGAGTATAACGTAGATTTTTCAAATACAAAAAAAGAAAAAGTGAAAATCAAGGCATAAATTTTAGGAGCACTATACTATTGAGTGAATACTATCCCTTAAAGATTAAACCTTAAGAATCCCGCTTTGACTCATCAAAGAAAACCAGGCTGTTAAAATAAAATAGGAGACAATCACCTTCCTATTTTGTAGAGACTTTCAAACGAGCAAAGACGGACAAGGACTGCTTCTGCAAAAAGCGACTAAGAATTTAGTATAATAAGGCACCAGTAACTTTATTTTACGCTATCTGACTCGATTAAACTAACCTACCAATTGACTTTGAAACCCACGACTATTGGCATAAAGCCACGGAAAAGGATGGAACTCTTTACTCATTCTTTGTCAATAAAAAAGAATAGGAAATAGGAAGAATACTAAATACTAATATCCTAAGACCCGGGATCTGGGTACAAGCAAGGAAGCCGACTAAGTTAAAGTTAAAACGATCCCCTTTTGGTATACAGCAGGGAGACTCCTGCATTCAAAGAAAAAACGAGACCTCTAAAAACAACCCACTGATAAAGGGAACCCAGTTATTCCCTACAAAATACTTAGACAATTATCCTATAACAACCCTTTATAGTTAGCAATTTTGACTATCTTATTAACAATAAAAGAAAAAAATTTAAGAATTCGTGAAATAAAACGCTGCTAACTCTAACCGAAATTATTAAACCGCAGTTAAGACTCTTTTATTATCTTGTAACAGGACTGGGCAATCCTGTTGTAATGAAAAAGAAATAGAAAATAAAGCAATTAAAAGCTCTCTGGTTATAATATGCCTAACCTAAAGACACACTAAGTATCTCTCTAGGCCTGTGTTAAATCTCTACATCCCAATGTTATTCAATATACTTAAAATAGGTAAATTTGCTCCGGAGTTTAGCTTTTAATACAACCAAAATAGGAACTTCTCTTATCCAACAAAAACTTTCGGATTAATAAATTGCCTAAAAAGTCTCGGCTCTTTTAGAAAGGCATCGAGTGGGCATCACTTGGTTTATCTTTATTTCATTCGTAGGTGTTAAAGTTACAATAGGTTCTTATTGAGATTGAGAGGGCATAACAAAGGCATAAGATGTATGCTCTTTATCCGGTTAGAATTTCATTATATAATATATAATGCGCACTCTTTTCCTTTAGCGGCAGAGAGTGGCCTTACTCTTTTTTTGTTTGGGCATTCCTTCTACTGTAACACGGAATTCTCGAAAAAATATACCCTTAATTAAAGTAATTTAAATCAATTTAAGCCCTTTAAGTAAACGCACTGTATATAACAAAACCCTCTAGTATAAAGAAGAATTGTAGGATAGATATTTAGAGGAGTCTCTCTCTTAGCGCCCCACAAGGAAACTTAGTTTTTTACAAGCAAAAATTAGCAACAGGGTTCCGCCTTGATACTTTTTTACTTGTTTTATTAAGCTCTTATATCTGACCGCAAAGCCCTGCCTGTTCTTACTATGGCTCTTGTTCTAAAGTACAGGGTTTCGCGCTAATTAAAAAAGTCCAGAAGGAGCCTACCACTTTCGAAGCTTAAGGAATTCCTATAATTTATTCTTAACAAGTTCAAAAAGTATCCGATCCTACGCGGCTTAATAGGGCATACCCCCTTTTCTCAAATCCGCTTCATTCATAAGACATAAGAATCCCAGTTTAAACTAACTTAAAACAAAGTAAGAGCTCTTTATACCAAAGACACAATATAGGAATTCCTCCTTTTTGAGTTTTCGAACACTTATGCAATAGCAACACGGTAAGAATTTCTTCTCTTTTCAATTAAAATTACGGTCAAGGTCTTCCTTGTTTTTATTTTATAGAGTTCAAGGGCTTAAGGTAGACTACTTTCGGAGAAATAAAAGCTCTTAAGGTCTTCTATGGATATGCTTTATTTGTATAGCAGGGAAATTATAAGAATTCTAAAAACTTACAAGTATTACTTGTTTTTAACACCTTTTTACTTTTATAAAAAAAAAGTCTGAGTTCTCGAAAAAGTGTTTTTTAAGATACTTTCGATAATTAGAACTTTTATTGAATTCTTGCTTTTTAGTTACTAGTACCAGCCTGGATATAACGGGGTTATTACGAGCCCCAAAATGTCTAGGAATCTCGGGAATAAGGAGCTAGGGTAGCAAATAAAAATACAAGGAATTTTGTGACAAGGAAGTTTTTAGTAGTACAAGCACTTATAAAGTAAACAAATAAAGTAGTCTAAAAGCAAGAAAGTCCTTTTTCTTGTCCTCAGGGTTAGGAAGGTAATAAGTAAATTAAAAGACTTTTGGAAGAGTTTATATATTTTTAAAGTAAAAGACAGGGCAGTTCCCAGACTAGGAGCGAGCTCTTATCTCTCCTCATTCCAAAGGTATTTGGTATTTTTCCAAAAGCTTCTGTTTCAAAATTCAATAAGTAATACGTAAATCTAGGTTCTTACTATATTTATATAGTAAGAACAAGAATACGTATAAGAAATTAGAAAGAGCATAAGCTGTGAGCTCCTAAAAAAGGGGGAATCCCTTGCTGAAAAGAGCCGGCGGCTTTACCACAATATTGGAACATTCTTCTTATTATGAAAAATCCTTTTTAAGATATATTAGGATCCGTAATCCTTATACTAAGTCCTCGGATATCTATTTTTAATAGGCAGTCCCTAAAAGCTTATAGAATTTTTGAATTTAGGTGGAGCTGGTTATATTATAAAAGTCTCGGATAATATAATAGAATTCCCTTTTAGCATTTCCCGTATAGGATAGCTGGGCTTTTTTTTTGTTTGAAATAGATACTCGAGGGCTGCCGGTAAAAAAAAAATCCTCAGTCAGATAGAACAATTTGCGGATATGTCTATAAAAAGAGGGCTTCCACGAGACATAAACTTGCTTGGGTATTCTACCCTACACTAGGAGTAACAAATTACATAAAGTAGTTGAAAAGATTTTTAGTAGACCAATAACAGATCTTAGCTTGAAGTTAATACCTGAGATTCTAATCTAGCTGGACTTGTTGAAACAGTAGGCTCCAGTATACCCTGTTAGGATCCTTTCTTGGACCTTTTATGAAATAGAGTCAGAAACCCCAGAGCTCAAGAAAGCTCTTGAAATACTAGAAAATGACTAATATTGACTGTGATCCGTAAAAGGAAAGACTTTGTTGCTGAGAGTGAAAAATCCGGATATTCCGGGCAGGGAAAGCTTCCTATTTTATTGGGGCTTGTTTCTTAGTGCTCTTATCATCTGAGAAGTCGAGAGTTAATAAGGATTCCCTGGGATTTTTAGTCAATTTCTAAACCTGAGTTTCCCTCTGTTTAGCGTAATTAGAATTTAGTTTACAAAGCAAAAAAAAATTCTATTTTAGAAAAAAGAAAAGTGACATCTAAGATACACGAAGCACCCGTAATAAATAAGTAAAAAATCGAATGATATAGGATAATACTTACGCAAATTACCTTTTTTAAGTAAGATTCCTGAGTTATGATGCTAGATGTCTACTACAGCGTGGGTTGACCACTAGCAATATTAAAAGGAGCTGTAAGAGGTTAAAATTTTGGCATATTGATATGATTCTCCTTACTTTTTACTTTGAAAAGCAACCCTATACTTTAATCCAGATATCTCTACAATCCCCAAAGCCCTCTTGTTTACTAGAATGTCGGGGCTTGCGGAACAGGATCTCTAAAGGGACGCAGCTTGTATCCTCTATTCTATAATATATATATAGGGAGTCGTCTATCAGGCACGTAGTAAAAAAATGCCGGAATAGTCAATTTATAAAACCTTAATATCCTAATTAATTATGACTATCGTGAACTTAGGAAATAAGTGCTTCTTAAATATTTTTTAAATACCAAACGAGTCCTTTTTACAGCTCTTAACAACGATGAGAACTTCTAAACTATGGGTATTCACTGACAAAGCTCTAACAACTCAATTTTGTAGGGCACTTGGCGAAGAGTTCTTATCTACTCTACTTAGTGTATCAAAGGGAATTTCCGCGACGCGAGCTCCCCCTTTTGTTTTCAAAAGTACCCAAATCCTTCGGGCATAAACACTAGGGGTTTTGTAACTTATTAGGCTCGAACTAAAAGGGTATAAAAAGAGTTGTAGGTTTAACCTCGAAATACTCTTAATAATAAAAAGGGGAAATTTAAAAAAGATCCACGAGTTATCGTAGCCATCTGGAATTAAAAAGTATCCCGTCCGGAGATTTATAAACCAAAAATTGTACTGAGGATTGAGTCGCACCTGTTTCCTATCTTATAAAAGGACCCTATTTATAATTAAAGAGTAATTCATAAAGAGGCGGCAGTAAGGAAGCACTACAGAGAGCGGCCCGTCGACTAAAAGTAAGCAACAGCATTTCCTATATATCCCTCTCCTTTACTGTATATAGTTTACAAAAGCTTTACTGCTAATACGTATTTTATAAAGTACTAAAACGAAACGCCAAGGCTGCGTTCTATAAGAATCCTTTGATATATCCAACAATGAAGGATACTAATTAACAAAACGAACTGCTCTAAACTCAAATTTTATATACGCACGGTTCAACAAGGATCAAAAATAGGTACTCCCTTTTTAAAGAAAAAGAAATTCACTTTTTAGAGTAGAGCCCTTATGTAAGAAAAGGGTTTTGCTTGCTATTATATATGGGCTCTCAAATTATTTGTAAGGTAAGTATATTAGAAGTGTTTCGTTAAAAAACAGGTCCAAAGGAATGACTAACCAAAGAAATTAGACTCTTTTGACCCCTATATACAAGAATACAAGAGTTTCATTCAAGTCTCTAAACAACACAAAAAAAGTAAAAAGCAGAGGTAATGTAATTAATAGCTACAGGAATTTCATTTTAATAAAGCAAATTTTTATTTAGTAATAAAAATTTTTTATAGCAAGCTAATAAAAGTTCTACACAGTCTGGGTTCTTGTTTGAGTTTAGAAGTAGAGGGGCGCTCAAGTAAAAACCCTGTAAGTGCTCCTCGGAAATGCCAATACGTAAAGTCCTTGAGATTTTGCTAAAAAAGGGTGCTCCCGAGTTACCAATATGCCTAAACCTTTAAACTGGGTGTTTCCTGTCATATCCGTCTAACAGCTTGAGGATCTATCATTTTTAGTTTCATACTAATATTAGAAGTTTCTTGCCATACCAGTCAAAGCATGTTGGGGCTATGTGGGCTCCGTAAGTTTCTTTATTGGAGTTAGTTAAAAGTCATAGGAAATCCTAAGTTCTTTTACGTGAATGTTATGCTACGGATCTAGTTTTATAGGAGGGGGCTTCCATTTCGAGTTTAGCTCAGACCTTGTCGAGCGGCTTTCCTATATAGATGTAGTGTGCATTTACAATTTTTAGGGGTCCCCTTTTTGTTACTATTCCGAAAATAAGCTTTACCTTCACTTGGATATAATTATATAATATGGGTCTACTTTCAAGGAATCTAGAGGCTTCCTTGTATTTCATATACCTTTTAAATAACTGACTGCTCCTGATAATTCATATAAAAATGAAATTTATGCCTCATTTGGATCAAAACTAGAAATTCGCGCATGTTTCTTGGCTAGCACTTCTAAATTAAGCCCTTAATAAATCCCAGAAAACTCAGCACCAAGGGGAGTTTTTCTTGATATGCCCTGACTTTAAACTTAAACGTAAGCTTAAAAAAGAAAGAATCCGCCTAGCAAATTAACCGTAGCAACTATCAGTCAGATATTAATTAGAAGGTTTGACTTTTCCTTATATCCTGCAAAATGACTTCCACTAAATGTAGTTATAAAAACCTCTTTATAGTAAAGCTTTTTTGTAATATTTTCATTTTAGGTTTCCTTGTGATCGTATAATAGAAAGAACTCTAGTTTTATTTGGGGCTTTATCGAAAGTTAATATAGCTTCACAACGATTATTTTATAAAAAGGCTTTGGTTTTTAAATAGACTTTATAGTCAATAAGGCCAGTTCATAGAGCTCTTTATAGTACTTCCGACTCAATCGATAATTATATATAATAGGGTATGAACTCAAGGCTCTGTATTTGTAATATCCGGGTTTTCAACAGCACTCTAATTAACTAAAGGCATACACATAGATATAGTTTTTCGCTCCTCTTAATTATCTTAATTAAGGACGTAATTTTAAGTGCTTTTGCGAAGTTGTAAAATTTCTTGAGTTTCGCCTAAAAAAGTAAAAAGAAAGTCTAGATGGGCTTTTTTTTGAGTATAAGGTAGGCTGTAATATTAAGAATTGGAATATTAAGGGCATTAAAACTAAACTTATTGCAGGAATCCTTGCTTTAAAACAAGCTGCCTTTTAAAAGACCCTAGGCTATACTTAAATACCCCTACAAGGTCTATTCCAACTAAAGAGTAATCGATGTATAAAAAATCTTGAATTCAGATCAAATTAAGAACTTAGTATTAGTATAAATAGGGTCTCAGAAAAGTAAATAACACTTTTGAGTAATTATGTTCCGGGTTATATAGCCGGCAAGACTTTTTGATATTATATTTGATAGCCCTTTGTACTTGTAGAAGTAGTTAATAATTTTAGTATACTTACCTCCGACCTAGTAAAGAAAAGTCTTTCGTATCTATAAAAAAGAAAATTATCTTGAATTATATAAAAAGCTTTCATATGTAGTATCCCTAATTTCCTTATAAAGGGTATGAGGGGACTCCAATCCTTGGATTCAATATATAAAACCTCTTTTATTTTAGCAACTCTTATAGAATAAGGTATAAATAATGAAATTAAGTGTTTCTACTAAGAGGGACTCAATCTCTACCTACAATACATGAAGAATAAGCCGGGAAGCTCCTACAAAAAGGGTCTTTTAGTTATCTTTCCAGTACTTTTTAAGGGTCTCGCGAAACTGCTTTATGCTCAGTGATAGTATATAAAATGACATAGAAATTTCATGGATTTAAAATGAATAGTTTGTTACTTATAAGCTCCTTTTGAATGAACATAGTGTGCACTAGATTAGTAGTAGTTTTAAAAGATATTTATAGAAGTTAGAGCCCCCTTTTTCAAGAGTTATCTAGTAAGGAGCCTCTTGCTAAAGCGTATTATGCCAAAGTTGCGGGAAGAAATGGATATGAAAAGTTAGCTTTAAAAAAACCGGGGCTTGGGTTAATGCGAAAAAGACTTTGATCTTTTCATTTTATTAAAGGTTTAAGTGGATATTATATGTTTTTTGTAGTTACTGCGCTGGGTTTTTTCTACTATGAATTTACGGATGCAGAGTAGATTGGAAATTCTGCTTAAAAAAGTGTAAAACACTGAGTCGCTTAATTTATAGGGTACGTGCTTACACGTGAACTTCTCTTTCGATTAGTGGGGGTTTCCTTTATCGTATACTTTATAGCTTGATCTTTTAACTCTTAGATTAGCAACAGGACAGATAAATCCTATATCTGGATCCCGGCAGTTCTTGCAAAAGAGTATCCTTTTTACTTCGTAAGCAGTTGATAAAGCTCTGTCCACAGAAGTGCGCCTTTAAAAAACTCTTGGCTCTACTTCTTTCATTTAAAAATATGCAAGGCCTTTTAGAGTATAAGATTTTGTCTACTTCACTAGGCAAAATCTAATAAGAACTTATAGTGTTATTTGAGGGACTCTTGGTAATTTACTGAGAAAGTGCCTACCTGGAGACTTAAAGTAAAAGAGTATAATTGATATTAATATAGGCTTACAAATATAAGTATAAGTAGTGCTCTAGTTAGTAGGTACTATTAAAAAAGGGTCTTAAGAGAAACCGAATAAAGCTTCTAAGAGATTTGTTATAGTTAGTAAGCATAGGAAAGGTTTTGGATACAGATAAAACCGGGTTTTGCAAAAAAACATAGCTAAAAAGAAAAGTAAAGAAAAGGAACTCAGAGTTGGCAGATCAACCCTAGTACACATTAAAATGAAATACTTTCAATAAACTAAGGACAATAAAGATTTAGGATAAGACCAGGATAACCAAAAAGACTTTTTAGAATTAGAATCGCTTGCAAGTAAAGGTTTCCTTAGAGTTAAGAGTTATAGATCAATTTTTCTTTCCCAATGCTACTAAGTAAGCAATACTAAACCTCCTTAATATTTACTAACTTTATTTTAGGGTCTTCTCTAATAACCAGAAAACTGAGCAAAAGAGTAAATTCTCCTAAAGTTTTACCTATACCTTTACCATATACTTTATAAGCAAACTCCGGACAAAACAAGAAATCCGGATTCATTAGAACAAGACCAAAACCCACTAGAAAGCCATTCAAAAAAAAATTTAGGATGTCTCCTAAGGTAGTTTTTTAAGCTTTTAAAGTCGAAAAATCCAAGTCAGAAATCAATCGATAATCGGTATACATTTTTGGTTCTTGACCGGGAATCTAATCATTTTTCATTAAACTTTTTAGGAAAATCGTTGAGTGAAATCAAGGTCTGGTGTTAAATCTAATCAATTTCCTTGGGTTGCTTATGCTATAAGAGAAAAAGAATCTAGGAATTTAGGTCAGGCAGCAAGGACTATTACATTAAAAAGGAGTTTGCGCTTTAAGGTGCTTGTACAAGAGATTGAGTTTCTCCTCGAAGCGACCCTCTTGGTCAGTTGACTTTTTTGAGTTTTCTATGAGGTACCCTGTATAAAAAGAGAATTACTATATTATATAATTACCTTTCAGTTGCAATAGTAAAGCAAAGAAATGTCAAGGTTTTGCTTATAAACAAGCTACACCTTTTTGCTTTAATGCTCAGGGCCTTGTATTTGGGGGGTTCCAATACGAGATTAGGGAGCAAGTAAAAAGGGTTTTGTGTACCCTCGAGGGTAGATATTTCATATATTTTGACATAACAAAAATATTACCTAGCAGCCCCCTAATTTAGTTAAGTCAGGACTGCTCCGGTTATCCTTTCACATTATTTTTGAAGTAGTAAATGTTAAACTAAGTCAATAGAGATTTAGACAAAACCCTATGAACTTATTAATTCTTGCAGCCATTCAACAGGCATCTGGTCTCAATGTCCGAAAATCTAAAGGGTCGCTATATAATATTTATATAATATCCACTGGAGCAAGTTTCAAATCATCCAAAAGTGTCCCATTAGGAAACCAAAATTCATTTAGCTTTGTTGGAATTACCTTAATCAAAATCAGGCGCAAATTAGCAGGTTAGGAACTTGTAGACTATTACGCAAATGAAGTGAACTACAAAGGAAGAGTCACCCTCTTATAGTCTAAAAACTTTTTTGAGGTTCTTAACAAGCCCGGTTTCCACTGAAGTTTTCCCTGGACAATATATCTTATTATTGCACCCTTTTTGTTTTCAACACCCAGTTATTCAGTTTCCTTTTTATACTTTTTATTCTAGTAAGGGGCCGCTTTTTGGGTCCCTTTATAAAGTCAATTTAATATCATTGTAAAGAAGCGTTGAGAGGGTGCAGGCATGCATAATCCGATTTTTCACTTACTAAGAAGTCCTTTATTACACGCAAAGCGCTTTTATTTAGAGTAAAAACTACAGGGCTCCCAAGAAGGCTTTGGATATTCTACGAGGCTTAAGTCAAGAGTAAAAAAAAGCCAGATTCCTATCATTTTTTAAGGAAACCCTTGTCGCGAAACCTTCAATAGGAACTCTTTTAAACTAGAAAATGCAAGCATTAAAAAGCTTTTGTTCTACAGCTTCCCCAAACAAAAATATTAAAGCCAAATAACAAGCAGTGAAATTCCCTTTAATTAAAATTTATATCTCGTAAGATTTGGATCAAAAGACCCATTTCAGTCTTTCCTTGTTAATTTTGGACTCGGAAGGCGCGGGTTGGGCAGAGATATTAGCTTTCTCCGATTTCTCCTAAAAGTTCTACGTTTACTTTACCTGTAAGAGATAAAAACCCTAAGTTTAAGTTCTTTGAATTGTCTTTAACCAGAACGCTAATACGAAAGCAGTAACTTTTATAACTAATTAGGGATCCTAACAAATTAGAAATTTAGGGAATTTAATAACAGTAGAAAAAAGGAATTTATGGGTAAACTCGGATTTTTTAGCTAAGAAATACCTTAGCTTAAGTTTATAGAACTTCCAAAGAGCTTATACGCATTCTATTCTGGTCTGGATTAGGAGCAATTAGTTTAGACTTTACTTTCACCAGCAGTTAACTCTTCCAAAAGGAACTTCTTCTAAATTCCGGAATCCTAATTTAGTTCCACTTATTTCCCCTGTTCATTAAAAAATTCTACTTGAACTGAAACTCCTCGCATTAATTCCTTGTAGCTCATACTTTTTAACGGCACTAAAAATCAAACTAGCTTGCCTCAGAGTAAGTAAATAAAGGCTCTCTAAACTAAAGGAGTAGCTCAAACTTCTCTGGAAAATGACAATTACCCTTGTGAAGTTTTTCTTGTAAAAAGAGTTTGATTTTTTTAATAGTGTTGCGGTACTTGAACTAGGTAGGTATTCCTGTATTCTGGTTAAAGGTGTTTAGAGAAGTTTAAAGAACCTAAGGCTAAAGTTTTTTGGTTGGATTTAGTGTAGGGTTAACCTTACAAATACTATCATGCATTAACCTTCGGATGCCTCCAGTTCGGGAGTATAATAATGATTACAATACTAAAGTTTCTATCCTCTGTATAGTGCTAACTGCAACAATGAGGGGAATATTCCTTAGCAAGAATAGACTTTTTATTATCTATTAAACTACCCATATAATATAGAAGAAATTTGTATAGGTAAGAACAAGAATAAGCCCCAACGAGTAACTTGAAAGGTACAAGGACTAAGGCAACTAGACGGGCAGTGAGCTACAGAAAAGTATGTAAAGGTATGAAGAGTCACAAGGTAGGGGTAGAGAAAGTCAGTAGTATAGCTAATAAGAGGGTCCGTTTTGGTCTCAAGAAACAAGTTATGAATAAAGTACAGACTAAGATAGAGATACAGAAAATAGCTCTAAAAAGGAAAGCAGGTGTAGCTCTCTGGAGATTCAGAAGATTTAGAAGTAACTGGTGTAAGGTATCTGTGTTCTATCATGTATACTCCTTGCCCTTCTTCGGCACCCTTCAGTCGGGTAGAGTAACCTTTACAAGACTCTATAAGGTTACTCTCTGTAGTAAACTAAAAACAAGAAATTTCCCTTAGGCTAAGCCTCTTTTTACTCTCTCTATTACTACTTATGAATAAATAAGTATAAGAGAGAGATATTATGGGTAAGACTTCCTGCTTAGAAGATAGGGAATGCAGTAGCTACAACTACAATAACTAAAGGCAACAAGAGGAAGAGTAGTACAAAAACCACTGCTCCCCTTTTTATTATAGCCGTACAGGAGCCCTCGGCAAAGTGTCTCCTTTTTTAGTTGATACTTAATTTCTACAATTCTAGCTGTGCTACCTTACTCTTGTATAGAAATGCTAAAATAAACGAGTAGAATTAGTAAAGACACCAAACTTCCTGTACTTGTTTATTAAATAGATCAAGAAGAGAAGAGGTAAGATAACAAAAGTGTGCTCATTACAGTTAGAATTCACAACGCTCTTAATTAAAAAAGGGATATCAGAATAGGTAAAATTCCGTAGGTTTTTCTTTTATATAGTTTATCTAGGGAGTGGGTCAACTTACCGAAATAGCAGTTCTTTGCAATGATTCCGTTACTACGAAGTCTTGTAGGAAGCCCCCTCTCTATAGGAATTCTGGTTAAGCAATAGACTCCGTCAACAAGGGCAGAAGCTCGATACTAACTCCGCATACTTCTATTGCGAAGTACTTTACAAGAAACCCCCGGGACTTATAAACCGACACTAAAAGCATAGACTTAACTTGACTAAATATAAATAGGTTAGTACAAACAAGGAAATGTCTTAACTTTCAAGGAAATGTCTTAACTTTTCAGTCAATAGTATAACAAAATAAGATACTCTTAAATCCTTACAAAAGTTGTTTCTACAAGCTCTGGATTCTCGAAAACTTAACAGAACTCCGTAAAACTAAAGGGAAAATCCTAGTACTATGCTATATAGATTCAAAATGCCCGCAAAAATAAAGAAACTTAACTAACTAGATTTGCATTAAAAGTAAAATGGCAGAAGAATCCTTTTTTGTAACACCGCTCTTGCTTGTTTTTTCTGATTAAGTGGTGTAAACTAAGTCTATCTTATATTTCCTAGCGTACTGTCATAAAAAGACTAACTTTAACTACATACTTAAATTATCTATTCCAATCTGAAGGGGTCGCTACTAAGCGCGGTAATATAAGGTTAAATACTTTAATTTATTACCAACAAAATTAGAAGAACCTCTACTTTAGTAGCATTTCCGGTACTGATATGAAATTTATTACAGGACAAAGCAAGAACGAATCCCCCTGCCTTCTCCGGGAATTGTGGATACCTCTAATAGATAATAGAAGCGTTTTAATGAAAAGCAATTAAGACACTAACTAGAACCTTTGGCATTCTGCCCAAAAGGACTTTCCAATTCTTGAAACTTTTCTTTATTATATGCATTTCTAGCTTTTAAAACTCTTATTGGGTATACAAAAAGGGAAGCATTCGAGGCAAAGAAAGCTTTCAAGGACAGTCAGGTAATTCCTTCCTCCCGCAGTCTATATCAATTTCAGAGCAGGAGGAAGAATAAAGTCAAAAGAGGTTCAAGATTTAGCATCTATAAAGGATACTGGAATCCCAAAGCTTTTTTTGTTGCAGAACCCTTCTTCGAGGAAGTTTATGCGTCTAAAGCTTAAGGAGTCCCTCTCTTGTATTTTTATGAAATAAATAAGATACTAAAAAAGCGGCACTACATTCCACCTTCTATTTTATTTTAAAACCCCTGTTACGTAAGTAATACTAAATAAAGGGAAAATACCCTGACGTAAAGCAAACTATAACCACTCCCCTTTTATAGGACCTATAAAAATGAAGTCTAATTTCCGACTAATCCTGTAAGTTAAAAATACCCAAAAGTACCCGACTGAAGAATATAGTCTTTATACCCCTTGTACACGAATATGGGTAGTCTCATAAGCAGATTTTTCTAAAAGAGTAAAAAGCGGAACCTATTATTTAAATCCCCAAATGGGTGAAGGAAAAAATCAATAATATATTAGGTCCGGTAAGCTAAAACATTATAAAAACGAAACTTAAGCATTCCCTTGACTTAGAAAATTTCTTGTACTCTGGAAATAAAGTCATTTAGTAAGTGAAATCGTACATTAAGAGGGTGCCCGCGGACTTTCCTTATCTAAGTGATTTTAAATCCGGTAAACTCAAGTGCATTTGAAAGAAAGGCATAGGTTCAATTCCTGTTAAAGTTTAAAGTTCATGTATCCCAAAAAAATTTAGAAATAAACTAGAAGCAAGGCTAACTATTAGAAAGAACTGAGACTTTTCTAATTACTTCACTGATATAGAACGGGGCGTTTTCCTTGTCGTTCCATAATAAAGAAGGGGGTTCGTTTCTTACAACAATTTCTTAGAAAGATTTACTAATTCATAAAGAGAAACGGAAATCAATCAAAGAGCCTCCACACGGGGTATCTGATATATAAATTCTGCAATATTTACCTGGTTTAGGTTCAGGATTCCTGGTTTCATAACTAAGTGATAGCTTCGAAACGAAAAGGGTTTCTTTTTACATCTCTACCGAATTTTAGCTAGCAAAGCAAGACACTCTTCATAGGACTAGTATATTCTTAAGAAAGTCATTCTCTTCGGATATTGCAGAGTTCTAAAGTAACTGACGTAAATTCCGACTAAAAACCTATATCCTATAGAGAAGTGCTCCGAAGCGGTCAATACTACGTACCAACAACCCATCTTAAAATGACTTTTTCTTAGTGATTAACTACGCGGTTGCTTGAGACTTTAAATCATATAGTGTCCTCGGTAATTTCTAGTAGAAAACCCTATAACTGATTAAGAGAATTACTACTGGGTATCATATGGTGGATGAATGTTAACAACATCTACATGCTAATAAGGGCTCCCTTAATGCTTTCAGGAACTCTACTTCCAGGCCGACCTTAAGTTTTCAGAGCTCCCGGCTACGAGGATTCTATACAGCTAAAACTGGTGTACTAACCTACGCTTTTATAAGCGGAAAATTCTCAGTTTTATGACCTTTCCTAAACTTCGGTAGTATGGGGTTAGTATACCCTTTTAGTCAATTTCTTCAAGTTCAGATTAAAACTTTAAGTCTAATTTTACACAGTTTTTTAGCAGTGCTATACTTACGCCCCTCCCTTTACTCAGGCCTATAGATGTTACTTTCGTTAACAGGGTATCTGGAGAATTTAGATACAAGGAACTCTATTTAGTAATGAGTGCATACGGTTTTTAGTTTAAACAGATGTGTGGAACTCCTTCTTACAATCAAGTATACCACATAGATATCGCTCGTGAAAATTCCCCAGCCCGTATATACGGGTTTGAGTAACAAGGGAATGCCTATAAAAATTTGCAAGGGAGTATCTAAAAAAAGCCCTAAAAACTTCATTTTTCACAGCCATTAAAGAGGAAATTAAGTTATATACTCAAATACTTTTTTGGTACTGGGGCTAGTGCCTTTTATTTAATAGAATGAAAAGTCTCTTTAAGAAAGAGAGCTTCATTAGGGCTATGGGGCATTCCTGAAATTATAGAAAAGCGTGGAGTTGTTAGCACTGGGCAACTCAATTGCATTGCCTTGTGTTTTTGTCTTCCGACCAATCCTAAGATTAGTCTTTTTGGATTTCTTTACTATTTCTTCAGAACCTATCGCAAAAAAGGGAGGATTACCGAGATATAGCATATCCAAGCGGGTTGAGTGCCATATATACATAAGCAGGGATGGGTCTCTACCTACTTACTACTACTATAACTCAAATAGAACCTGTGGCTTTTATTTTTCACATGCAGTCAACTAATAGACGCCTCCAAAAAGCAAATTAAATGAGTCCACATTTATTATTTATTGAGTTTTCAGCGGTTGAATTTTGAGTTATTAAGTATGAGCCAAAGAAGTTTTGTAAGAGGGCCTAAGGTTAGACCGAGTTTCTATAATCTGAGGCAGATCCATATTAGCCGGAGTTCCAAGTCAAAATTTCTAATTTTCGAGGGTAGCCTTAATTAAGCATAATCCTTATTCTTTCTATTTCCCAGCGTCAAGTACTTAATACTTTGCAGTCCAAGATCTTTTCAACTCCCCCGCTCCCCGTTGGAAACTTAAAAAGAAATGCTGTGCAGAAAACGAGGAGAAGTTTGACTACAAAGGAGAGAAAAAGACTTAGGATTCCTTTACTTTTTCAGGTTAGGCGGGCCCAAGGAATTCCATGGATCTGGTATTATATAAGAAAGCATAACTTAGCAGCTGCCTTGAGTCTTTCTTCAACTTTTGTTCTAGTACTTACTAGTTTAAGCGAGAGCTTGTGAAAAAATCCAGTACCCCTTTTTTAAGACAAATAAAATTAACAAAAAGGGAGATCTGATACAAAAAGATAAAACTAGAGGTGCGAAGCCCTTAAGAAATTAAGATTAGAGAGGAACTTTTCTTTAGATATTCAAAAATAATAGAGAAGCCTTTATCGTGGGTATAAGTGTGTTTAACAGCTGGGGTTTATCCTCATATTTTAAGGGGTTTTTCCTTAATCAAAGAAGCTTGTTGCTAATGTAGTAAATGTAATTAAAAAGTGAAGAGAACTTTATACTTAAAAGCGAGAATTCCTCCTTAATAACCCTCATAATAAAGGATCCTTAGAATTAAAGCAGTCCAGGTAAAAAGGTAAAGGGGGGTTCTTCATAAGAGTGCTATAATTTTAAAATATTGTATCTCCTTGTAACAGGGAGAATTTTAAAAGGAAATCCGTAAATATAGGTATTGGACAAAAAATTAGAACTTAAGTGCTTAGAGACCTCGCCCTTAATTATGATGTAATAGAAATGCTGGAAAAAAGGGCTCTTTTGTCAAAGTTAAACTTTCCCTGAATATGGTGCTATAAATATAGAGTAACTACATAGTAGGTAACTCGTAATATTAAGTGCATTCTTAAAGGTCTCGTCTAAGCTTCTCCGATCCGAAAAGGGAAAATCCTAGGGCGAAAAGCCAAGTAGAACCTATTAATTACTTCAAATTTAGGAGTAAAGATCTTTTGAAGTGTTCAGTAAACTCCTGCTGTAAGAATCAGATTTTTGTCATAGCCAACCTCCCTCTTCTAGCTGGGAGCATTCTGTTTTATAATAAATCAATATGAAAATGTAATACAGGGGTCTCCTTATAATATCAGGAATTCTTATTCTCAATTGGCTGAAACTGTACAAAAAGCATCTAATCGGAGACATGCCTGTGTGTCGGGGAAACCTTAGAAATTAGTCAGAAGCAAACAGCTAAAGAAGGTTTATTCTGTTTCTAGTTTAGGCTCCTGTTGAAAGATTTACACTTAAAAACTCGAGTTCTCTTCAATAAGAATTCACAAATAGCGGGCAATGTATAGCCTCCGCTTTGACTATCTATTATGTGTTTAAAGAAAACCTTTTAAAGTTTTTCTTGTAATGGATAGCTGCCTTTCGTCAGGGTATACCCCTTAGAAAACTATAGTAAGTTGACATATCAGGCGAAATGAAACAGAGTTTAGTCAGAAAGAAATAGAACATACTTTATACTTAATTGAACATTCTATAACTATCCCACTTCAGTTAGTACAGTAAGGGAAACACCTATGCATTTACAAAATTCCTTTTAGATAAGCCCTTGCAACACTGAGGGAGCCGACCAGATCAAGGAGGTGTTTTACAAGTTACCAGCTTTTCTTGGACTTTTTGGCCCCTTTTTATTTATGTACCTCAAAACTATGTTTAAGTGCCCGGCTTTATAGCTTTCCATCTAGTAAACAGTAAAAGTTAGCAGAGTTCTAATAGTTTCGTAAGTTCTATATTATAGCAAAGCTTGGTTCGGTTTGATTTTAGATTATTATACACCCGCCGACGTGTCCACTTAAGCGTAATCAAGTCTTTAAGTTTACGGGTATATTCCGGACATTAAAAGTCTATCTCGTTACAGTATTAGAATCCCTTTTCTTTATTAGAAAGAAGTCAGATATACAAATTTAAAAAGGCAGAAAGTTCTGGAACTTAGGAGGGCCCTAAAATTGAAAGTGGTACACAGGAGTGTGTATATGCTGGGTATCCCTATTTATTTCAAAATTTCAAGTAGTGGAGTTTGGGGCTAACGTTTGTCATTTCCTATTTAATGTTCGAGAACAGCCTTGCTGATTCAAAGTCAATTCTCTCTTTCAGGGTCCTTTAGTTCAGAGTATCAAGAAGCACCCTTATTCCTTATTATAATATCCTTGCGTTTTAGCATAAGAGTAAGCGTTAAGGCGGGGAATCCTAAGAAAATGAAAATATTCACAATCTAAAAAAAGGGACCTCCTAAGTAAGGATATAAGCGTTTCTAGGGTTACTTTTATATACATGAAAGAGTGGTATAGTTTAATACACAAAAAAGTTTATCTGGGTTAGTCATCTTAATTACCATTTATAAATAGGATTTCCTTCTATATTCTATTAGAATTTTGAGTTACTGAATAGCTCCTTAACTGGAGTTTACTTAGTTTAAGGAAGTTTCTTATAAGCCTATTGTTATAAAAATTTTAGTAGGCCCGGTATTCCTTAAAAATTCTTTTGTGCTATTCTCTAGATAGAGAATACCTCTAAAAGAATCTTGTAACAATAATGCTCCTTTACCTATTATAAGATAAAAACCCAAAGGCTAGCTGGGTCTGAGCTATACTAACTTTTTCTTAAAGAGCTCTTTTCCACAGGTCTTTGTCTTAAGTATACCCAGTATCAAGGGGATCTGAGTATCTAAACTAAAGATAAAAAGCATTCTAGACAGTAACTTTAGGGGTATTCTATTTGGATGGAAGTTTTTACTTAATTGAGTTCAATAAAAGTACTCCTTGTTCCTTAATTTAATTAAAAGTTAAGTGAGTGTGTAGCTTTTAAAAGGGGTTGTTCCCATGTTTTGCCTCTTCCTTTTGTTTCTGGGTTTACAATTTTGGATAGTTGGAAGAATTTAGGCTAAAGTCATTTTTTTAGTCCCTGTGTTTTGATGCTGGTGGTTTTAATGTATTCATGTTCTATATATATAGATAGTACTTTCCTTTACCCCCTTCACTATGTTGCAGTCAGGTAGAAGGGCGTACTCATTATCGATTAAAGCTCTTTCCTCTTTAGATAAGAACAGAGAACTCGAGGAAAAGCCCCCTTTAGTATAACACCTAGCTACTAGATACTCTACAAAGAATAACGATAAGAACTCTTATACTATCTATACTTCCTAAGCTACAATGAATACAAGTATTTTAGGTATTTCCCTTTGTTTTTTTTATTGTTGGAAAGTAATTACTTTTAATGTAAAAAAAGGGCCCAGTATACACTACCCAGACCCTAGAGCTCCTCCTTAAACTACTAAAGGAATAGGACAATTTTAGGTACAGTAAGATTAAGATAATGAGACCCTTGGGAAGAACGTAGCACACGAGTCCCTGGTAATATTTACTTGGCTGTCCCGTGTTTCCTTATTAATTTCATTCTGGTATAATGAGATTTGAACCATATAAAAAGATAAAGGTCAAACCCGCGTTTTAAAACTAGCTTCAACAGCTGACTTAACCTCACCTCTGCCGCTTATTAGCTTAGTAATAAAGTAAACCTAATTCAAAATAAAAGGGCTTTTTCAACGTTAAACTTAAGCCTAATTTTAAGAAAAATCTTTCTGCTTTGCGTACGCCCTAAAGAGCCCTTCACGAGGCTCAATATTTTAGTTATCCCCTCTTTAAGAAAGAACCTGCAATAGTATCTCATACCCAATTCTAAGACTTTCCAGTCGCCTATCTATTACTGGAGATTCCGGAGTTTTCCCATTTCTTATACCAGAAATTCCCTTAGATTCTGGTAAAGATAACCCCCAGGAAACCACCTTTAATTACCAACTTCGGAAAGATTTAAGCGGCCTTTATTAACCCGCTCTTACTAAGATTAAAAGGGGCCTTTTAGTTGTTAAGCCTGTATAGTTTAGCCACCTTACCCGACTAGGGAAGTAAGTCTTAGATGGATTACCTGTTAGTAAGGTGCATTCCTCTTGCTATTAGTGTTCTACTATAGGGAGGGTAAAACCCTTATAAAGATTGGATCATTATTCTACCCGACTGTAGCTTCGCGAGGGGAGGGAAAGGCATGATAGTATACAAAAAGACTTACGTTATAGCCAGACCCACTCCAATTTTTGTTTTATATTCCTACCTTTCAGCTAGCACCCTCTTATTCATATTCTTTAATAAATCGACCTAGAGCTTTGCCCTAATTATATTAGAGATAAACCCCTTTGAAAACTATAACCTTATGCAGAATATCTTGTCATTTCTTCGGGCCTTTGAGCTTAAAAGGGTAGTAACCTCACTTACCTGTTACCTTACGAGAATGCTAACTAAAAAAGAGATAAAGCAGCTATCTTACCTCTTAGTATCCTGGTAATAAAAAACATAAGGAACAGAAGAAGCAATCCCTTAAATTCCAAAAAGCTAAGGATAACTAATATAGACTAAACTAAATAGTGTCAAAGTTGTTGTCTAGAATAGTATTGCTAGTTTGGCTACCTTCTAAAGTGTTTTTTGTACATCCGACACAAATTACGTTGTATTTTCTATTGTTAAAACCTTTTACTAAGTTCTATCTCATTTAATTTATTAGAAGCTCTGCCCTTAAAGCAGCTCAATACTTTTTAGTAGGCTTGCTTAACTTAGAATAATCCTGCCCAGTTAACCCCTAAGAAAAACTTGCTGTAACTAAAGGAACCCTTAAATTTTCCTGTAAAAAGTAAAACAAAGTAAAGAATTAGAATACTTCTATTATGAGTATAATCGTCTTGAATCCCTCAGTACCAGAAAACAAGAGAACACAAGAAAAAAACTTTTTATTAAGATCTAAACCTTTGTAGCTATACTCTGTATCACTTACTCATCTCAGACTTCTTAGTAATCTGAATACCTACACCTGCTTTAGAAACTGTACTCATATGCCATAGACCTTTCCTCTAAATTTAAGACTTTAGCACCTTCCCTACAACCTATTCTAATTTGACCTAGAACTCTTACCTAAACTAAAGGTAGAGTTCTTTTATTTTAGTATTTCTTAAAAGCTTACATTATCCAGAATTCTAGCCGTTCCCGGTATATGTAGTCTAAGAAAAAAAGCCCTTTAATATATAAACAACTTAGGAGGGTTGGATTAAGAAATTCTTTCCTATAAAAGTTAATAAGCTATCTCCAGAATTACTTACTAAGTCTTTTAGAAAAAGGGTTTCCGTACGAGTTTTTTGATTTTCTATTTTATAAGTTTCTTAGAGTTTGGTAACATGCCTTAGTCTTATCTTAGTCGATATATTCTCTATATTTTACTGCGAGTTGTTCATCTAGCGGATATAGTTTGTAGTTACTGATTATCATAAGAAATCCTGGCAGAGGCCCTTTTTAATGAAGTAAAAAGTGAAATAGCCTCTAAATAAAGACCCAATATTACTTTAAAAATTTTTATGGATTAACTAAAATTCTTTAAGAAATGTAAAAATTACTGCGATAGCTTTAGGCTTTTCCGTTAAATTAAGGGGGACCTCCCACATTGAGCTCTGCCTTAAAAGAGTACTTAAAATGAAACCCCAGTTAGCCTCTTATGAAAGTGTTATATTAAACTCGCCCTTTCTAGTCTAGAAAACATAAGACCAAAATTTAATAAGGCATGCCTTTATAGCTTAGTTGAAAACTTTTTGGGTTTTCTAAGCTATTACTAGAAAAGTTCCGACCTAAATGATATAGTGATATAGAATAGAGTCCTAATAAAACGGAGCCCGGCGGGGAATCCCTGATCCTGATATACAAGTTTTATTCAGACGAATGGGGCAGTTCAAAAAAGGGGTCCTGATGAGTCTCAGATTTTTGCAATGACAGTATAAGCTTGTGTTCATATAGAGTCGCCTGTAATATAAGGAGTTTCCTCTGGCACGCATAAACCACATTAACAAGTATACCACCCAAACATCCTCTTAAAACTATCCTTTATTATTGAGTCATCCCTAGCTTTAGACTCCGCTTTTTGTCTTTGCAAATTTAACAATATATTTTTATGCTGTATATAGAAAGATTTAAGAGATGGATGCCTGAGATCTTAAGAGTTAACTTGTACATATGTACGTACATTATGGGAATAGGGGTCTTTCGTAGAGCGCTTCATCTAGGTAGGAATAAGGAGATTCGAGAACTAGAGGGACAGTTTTACAAGCTTTCTCTGGTGGGGGTAGTATAGAATATATATATATATATATAAAGTTGACTATAATAACCAAAACTTCCCAGTTTATCCTATTTGCCTAAGCTTCCTAGGAATAACCCGAGTTCCACTGTAAAATATTTTAGAGAATACCGAGTCTAAAGCAGGACTTAGGGGCTTCCTTATTTGTATAGCTACTAAATCTAAAATAGAGCGGAGAATAACTTCTCAAGCCTATGTACTTAATGTGCATAAAAATTTAGAAGTACTTCTAGGCCCAAATGCACTCAAAAAAGAGAAAGCATCTTGTAAATATCGGAAAAACCTTGTTTCAGGGTTAGCCCTCATGTAGTTAAAAACTGGTGTATGTCAAAAAGCTAGAGCTCCCTGTTTTTAAGTATAACTTACAGTTTCTCATAGGCGCCCTTTTGACGAATAAAGTACTTCTTAAAATAAGGGCAGGTTAACTCATCTCAAACTACATGGAATTTTAAAAAGCAAACTTAATCGAGCTTCTTTTTTGCACTAGACAAGACACCACTTTTATAACCCATAGACTTTAGGCTAGAATTTGTGCATTTTTGTTAGTATGTACCTTTTCCTAGGTATGAGCTAAAGTTCTAAAACAACAACCTTTAAATACAAACACGCGCTTTAAACTAGCACTTAATAGTATAGGGATACTGGTTGAAGTAAGCTCTTGCACGACTTGAAACACCTATAAAATCAATGTTATTAGGACCCAATAATATAAAGTTTCGAGTACTCGTGGAAAGGCTGTAATAACGAAAAGAAAGATTTAATCTTTCTATCTAAGCGAATTTCAGTTTAACTTTATTACCTTAAGGAGAATAAAGATTTAGTAAAAAGATCCAGACTCTTCTCTACTCTAAAAAAAATCCTCGTAGGAATCCGGGAAGTCCCCATTAATGCAGCAAAAAGGAGTCTAGGCCTATTAAGTTCTAAAAAAAATTCTATTTAGAGCCTACCCGCCTTCCGTGTGCAGAGTGTTCTAACATTACTTTTTCTTGTTTTGTTGTCAATCAATTAGGGATTCCTGTGCTTTGTGATTTAAACGGGGCCTAACTACCTAAAGCTAAGGTCTACTAATAAAGATTAATATAACAAAGACAAGGCACCCGATGTCTAGGAGCATACATTACTCCAACTCTCGGTGACTAGGTTAAAACATTTGTTATACGTCTCTGGGTCACGCAAACTCTTGCTATTTTATTGATAAAGATCCCTGAAACCAGAAGCTGAAGAATATGATATTTACTATTACTTGTTGGACAAACTACGAATTACACAATAAAAGGAATTTTTCGGCACTAACTCTGTATCAGGGTCCTCAAAAAAAGAAGATTTTTAACCAATAATCCTGGAAAGCTGCCAGGGGAAAGTCCATATGCCTTGAAACGTTTATCTACTTTAACTAAAAAATGAATGTTAAACCAGAATCCTAAAATTAAGACGGCGGTTCTAATTAATACAAATTAAAACAAAAGTTATTTTTTGTAAAGCATTTTCCTCAAGTCAAAAAGGATGCAACACACACAGACCAAACCTAAAAATAAGTATAATCTTACTATAAGGATAAAATTTTACCCTCTCTATTATCTATAAGGCTTATTCCTCTCTATACGGATAGTTACTGTAATATACCTTAACAACAAGAGAACTCAACAATTAGAATAAGTACTATATTCTTACTCCTATAACAGTACTAAACTCTAGAGATTCTAAGCTAAGTAAGAACTTCTATTTAGTCAAGGCAGAGAAATGAAAGGATAACTCCTTGTTTCTAGTCTGTAAGGCTTCTTGTTTAAGTACTTAGGAACTATACAACTAGGGATTGCCTTCTTTTTATTAAGTAAAGACAAGGCCAATAAAGTCCTCCATTGTATTGCTTCGCACGGAGTGTTCCTTTTAATCCCGAAATTAGATAAGGTAACAATAAGCGAGCGAGTCCCCTATTTAGTAGAGATACTCAGCTGTCTTTTATCTTTGCAAGAGTCCCGTGTAGAAATGCAGTACAGTAATTGTCAATCAAAAAGGGAGTCCTTCTTGTAAGTTTTATTAGTTAACAAAGAGCAAACCTTAGAATCTAGGGGATTATAAAACAAAAAGGGCCTAAACCCCCCTTTAAAGCGATAAGAAGTTAGTTTCATTGTAAGCTTCGATTCTTTATGAAGTTTTAGAAAAGGTTAGGAAGGCTCTATTTCAAAGGAAGGGTTTCCAAGTCTTCTTAAAGTAAGTAAATCCTAGTTATCAGGCATAGGGAAAGGATGTAAAAAAGACTTGATTAGTAGTCTCTAGTAATTTTTAAGGAGGGATTTCAAAAGATTTACGAAAAGGGGACTTAATTCTAGACGTCATCCGGAGAATCTTCCTCTTATGTGTGACTCTTCAATAGTTAATAGTTTTTCTTTAGTTTCACTATAAAGAGGAGTACCCTTTAAAGTATAAATCATAGGGTTCCTTTTGACTTTTCAATATCTATATACACGGATATTCCAATTTTTTTGGGGAAAATAAATATAATGGGCTGCTACCAAAGCTTTTTGCTATGAGTTAATACATCGCCAGTACAGCAGTACATATTCTTTAAGTAAGATGGATTTTGCCCTGGCAGGTAAGTTTAAAGGTTGGGTCAACCCCGTTTTGTTAGTATTTAGTATCTGGTTTCTAGAGTATTTAGAGTTTCACAGCTAATTCTTAAAAAGGCAGCTCTTTGCTCTATTTGTATTTTTCGAGGTACTGGGATATGAGTAGGAATTAAGAACTTTTTTTCACTCCGATATCTATAAAAATTTTTTTATTTTGTTATATGTTTATCTATAAAATATCTTAAGATAAGTTAGCCCTTGCTATTGGATTATCTCGGGTTATAGAGTTGCTTTGAAACCTCTTATTTCATAAAAAAGAGTCAAAAGCTTGCCAAGTTTAGGGGTCTATAAAAGGTCGATCTTACTAATAACGGTTTGACCTTTCTTTTGAAACCCAGTCTCCTAGCTAACCTTAGCTATTTTGAAAAAGATTCCAGGAAAAATTTTGCTAGTATAGAAATTTCAACTTAAAGAAGGTTGCTGATAGGCTTGGGGGGTAATGTATCAAAATGACTCTATTTAAATTATTCTTGAAAGCTAAACCGAACCTATTTTTTAGTATCTTCTCTTAGTTGACTTAAATTCTTGCCTTTATAAGCAAAAAAGAATATTACGAGTACTTGCTAAGCGGCCTCCATTAATCCGTGTCTGAGCGAAAGGGTTTACACATTTTTTTTGTGTAGTTACTTCGGCTTATCAAGTTGGTTAAAACCCTAAATCTCTTGTATAAAATGAGCGCGAATACCCCGATTGTGAAACTAAGTCTATCTAAAGTCAAGCAGGGGCTTCTTTTTATCTTGATGGACCAAATCACTACCTTTTATTCTAGAACCTTATCTCGAAATTCAGTTATCACTTTTAAAGATTAAAGAAACCTTAAGAGTTGTACTATAAAAGAAGTATCCCTTAAGCTACTGCTATTTATAAATATAAAGGTACTCGTTGGCATAGAGTAGATATGAAAGTCATGCTGAAATAGGGGGGGCTGGTCAGCGCTTGAAAAGAAGTGATCCTTTTAGTACTCTTGGAACTGGGATTGTAGAAACTCTAGTAAATTGTAAAGTCAAGAATTTCATAATTAAGAGGTAAAAGACTTGGGAGATTCCATATCCGCTATATTATACTCAATATAAAAAAAACAAATAAAAGATGCTAGCCAAGAATGGAATTATTCACGAAACTCCCTCCTGAATGTGACACAAATTTACAAAAAACACAGGGGAATTTCTTTAGTCAAAATCAAAAGATAGAGCAATACTCACTTTTTCACTCTAGATTACTAGATTAAAAGCTTTTTCTTACAAAAGGAGGGCCTATAATTGCTGAATTTTTATAGAATTAAGATTCTATACAATGATTTAAAGAGGGTGTAAATCATATAACCTCCCACTATAACCACTATAAATAGGACTTGATACCTCTTCAAAAGGCATAGATCCGTCAAATAAAGAGTCGTGCAATAAAGTTTACTTAAATCTTTTCCTCTTTGTAAAAATGAGTCCTAATAAATCTGAGTCAATGTTTATGTTTATAATTAAGTCTTCCTGAAGTGGTTCTACCGAAACAAGTATTAAAAAAATCTTCTATCGCGCAAAAGCTGCCTCCCTTAGCTTGTGTTCAAGAGAACAAACAGAAACTCCTTTGGAATATAGCTTAGAAACCGTACACAATACTATAGTCCTGATGCAAAAAACTCTAGGATACCCTTTTTTTAGAACTTACGCTTACAATAGAATCTTGTTAGTTAGGTCTAAAAAGCTTGATTTTTACAGAATAGAACCCTGCAAAGTCGGCCCTCAAATACTCTTTGATTCTGTTAGGATAGGACTCCCTATTTAGCTTGCTTTTACCTGGCTTCAACAAGTTCCGCAGGGATCCGCTTATTCTGTTTTATTAAAAGTATGTAGGTGTTAGTGTTTTAAAAAGAACTTGATTACAAAAAGATGTAATGTAAAAGAAGCCAAGGAGCTCTCTAAATCCTGTAAACTAAAAAAAGATGCTTTTTTCTTAATCCGTGTTTAGAAAAATTTTGGTTCGGAGGACTTCTAGTTGCTGAGATGGATCAAAGCAGTTGACTTAGCCCCAACTTGTATTTTTGCTGAAGTCTAGTTATAGAGGGTCATATACTCATTCAACTAACCCCTAGGATTGGTCTAGGGGGCGTGCTAATTCCTGCGTGTAAATTTAAAGTTATTCAACGCAACAAGCTACCTTTCATTACATTAGAACTAGACTAAGATGTATGAAGTAATGGAGTTTCTTCTCTAAAGAAATCGCGGGTCTCCCTAAATGGGTAGTACTACTATTTCTATTTTATCTCGAAAATCAAATTCTTTTAGCAAAGCAATTCCTTAGAGGCTTACTCTTTAAATTAAGTACTTGTTTTGTGAGCTTATTCACATAGGAGACTAATCCGCGTCAAGAGGTATACCGGGAACTTTCAATATCATATTTTCTTTTTTAGTACTATTTTGAGTAAACTAACTAAAATGCCAGGCAATACTCTTAAAAAACTACCTCCAAAGCATATTGGATACCTAAACACTGCTTTTTATTCTTTATTAACCCGCGAAAGTGCTGGTTGGAACACTAAACCCTATTGTAATGACATATCATTTTAAGCTAGATCGAGAACCTAAGAGGATACTAGAACTAAGTCGATATTGAAAAAACACTAACGCTATACTTTATTCGAGTTCAGGGTCCCACGACTTACTTCTCTAGAATGTCTCTCATATTCCCTTAAAAATTTCTTGTACATGACTTATGTAATTCAACTAGATTTTATTTAATAAGATTCGAACCGGTGGCTCATTAAACTTCGATTTACCGAATAAAAACTTGGTTAAATGTAGTAGCTTCCTAACAAGCTTTTTGACTTCCGATCTTCCTGGATTTTAAGAGTACAAGTAAAGAGTTCCTTATCTAAATGATTTACTCAGTTGTGGTAATTAAGGATAAGAAAGAAACTTAAGCCCCCTTTCATGATCTAAAATACTTGGAAACTTCGTGTATGATTTTTTTCCACTAAAATTCAGTTATTTTTCTTGAATATTTAAAAAGTTGCATCTAGGAGCCCTGCGCAGTCTAACATTAAAACTTTATGAGAGCGCTGGCCAATACTAGGGACTATCAAAGTCTAATTTTTAGGATAACCCCTTAAAACAGAGGTATTGTAAATAAGGTCGGAATAGCAAAAAAGAGGATCCTCCATAAAAGGGAATTCCGTATAGCTTGTTTTCTTTTCTGTATATTTACTACAGTATACTACTTTATAACGAAATTGCGGGTAGATTTACCAAGGTTGAATCTTAATAGGCGCACAAATAGTACATTTTGCTCTAGTAACTTTAAAGTAGGAAAAGTTTAGCGCAGTTCAAATGAGAGAAATTTCAAGTTAAGCACTATATTTAGATTTTGGCGAAATCCTAGGAATCTTCCTGGCCTTGTAGTAGTACACGGAGGTTTCATCTGTAAAATTGTCAAGTACAATTCCTATATAGAAAAAGGCGACTCTTACAATCAAAAATTTCATTTTCACATTATGCCCAAATTCACTCAAACACGAACTTGGTGGAATTTTTTTGACTAATACTTTTATGTTTTGTGTTGGAAATTGAAATTCTGACTCATATCAGAGCTGTGACTATTTTTTTGGCTAGCAAAGATTTTGAAAAGTTTATGTCTCATGGAGAAGGGTAAGCAAAGGGGTAAACTAGCCGGATATTTCTTGAAAATAAGGAGCTGCTTTCTACTTTTTAAACCTGCTGCACTGCTTACTTTGCAAATAGGGGGCCTTTTATTTTATACTGGTAATAACATGTCAACCTAAGATTAGAATAGAATTAAAAACATAGGAGACTTTGGACATTGCCCTTAGACATTCTATAACATGGGTAGCTAAAGACCCTATTACTGGTTAAAAAAAGAGTCTAAAATGGGGGATCCGTAATAAAAAATCAAACTAACCTTATATACTTAGGTACTATTCATAAAAAAATTCCTTCTTGAAAACCTTTTCAACCCAGGAAATCCCTTATAGGAAGTCTACCCTTTCCCAGTTTCTCTGCCCGAGATTACTAAAAATTCCTGACTTTAAGCAAAATTAAGGATCTTCCACAGAATTTTAGGGAATACGTAGACACTACTAGAAAATAGACGAGTTCAAGTCCCATAGTATACAGTAAGACAATACCCTTTCTATTATCTGTAATAATAGGAAACCTAGAAACAAAGGAACAAGCAACTCCTCACTTTAGAGCTATAGTTCTGAAGCTACTTTACTAGTATAAGACAGAAGAATCTCCCTTGCCAATCTACTTAACACCAATTGCCCTTTTTAATTAAAGAAGACTCCTATATAAGAACCCCTAAGCACAAGAATTTCTACGACCCCCTTGTTCAACAGACTTTACTTAACTTAAGGCAACTCCTACAAATAAAAGGTTACAGAGCAAGCCTCTAGAGCAGTCAAATTCCTTTATAACTTTAGTAAAAGGCTCTTATTCTTATTAGAAATGCTAAAAAAATAAGGAAGACTTTTTAAATATAGGGTTGAAGTTCCTATAAAATTTCCTTTATGACACGTTGGGTCCCTTAAGCTTTTTTTACCTCTCCGCCATTGGGGATCCTTATTTACTATACTTTAATTCATGCTTTTTAGAATTATACTCCAAAGAGCCTTTGCCTACTAAACTCCAAGAGAAGAGGATGCCCGATTCCTAGCTTTAGAGATAGGATACTTGGATTTATCTTACTCTTATCTTGATACCTTTCATACTAAAAAAACTATCTTCTTGAGAGCTTTATTCTGTATCTTAAAAATAGCTGCTTTCTTATAACCCGGACCTTTACTTAGAGCTATACCTGGGCTTTCTATCACTATCTTAGGAGCCATACCTCTAGCTTTTGTTTTTATCGCGAAGGGGGAAAGAAACTGAGTAGGGTTTAGATATAGTTATCCTTATGAAGCGTAGGAGGGTTAACTCATTCTAGGTTATTGAATAGACAGGATACACTATAACCCACAGATGACCTGGACTTCTTGACTTATTTCTTACTGACTTGTTTGACTTGTACTTTTAGTGCTATACTCTTATTGTGAGCTAGAGCTAAACAGATAATACTTGTCTTATGGATACAGGCCTTTTTTTGTTGTTAGGAAGTTTCCTTGTAGCTTGGTAAGTATGACTCTCTATAAAGGAAATAAAACGGTATGGGAATCGCCTAGACTTTTCTTCAATCAAAGACTTCCGGTTTGACAAGTGTCCGTGTACTTTTTGTTGTAGACTCTACTCTTCTACCTCTTGAAAGTTTTTGCTTTTTATTCTGAGACTCTTTATGCCGTAAGTATGTTACTTTTAGTCCCCCAATCTACAAGGGTTTCGTGTTGCCAGCAGCTGTGCCCCAAGTCCAAGGTTTCGTTAATAAATAAAAGTATCTGGGCCGAACCTTTTAATAAAGAAAAAGGATTGCCCTAGGAGAGATGTAGAGATAAGGTACCCCAGAAAAAGAATATACTTAAAAGCCTCTTTATTTAGATTTAGGATTTAGGAGCCTCTAACTCTCTAAAAGCTAAGAAAAGAAGCTCAGGTATTTTATGAGGAATCCAGATCCGCTTTTGGATTTGGGAGAAGCTGGGCTTATAGGAAAAGTTCTTGCTTGCGTGAGTATAGTTTCCCCCTTTTTTTTTTACTGTATAAGCGTTCCGTAAAGAAAAATAGAAAATGCTCAGTTGACCTAGGGTTTGGGTTAAGTGTCTAAATATTTATTGTCGTAGCCTTTTTGAGTATAGCCCTCGGAACGGAATTACAAGTATGGGGGTCTCCGCTTTCTGCTATAACCATTAAGTCCCCAAGCCAAGGGTCCGCTTTTTAACAAAAAAAGGAAGGACTCCTCTAAAAAAGTTCCTAAAAAGGATACGCTATTCACTATACGCCGCCTTAAAGGAAACAAGGACCTTATTAATTAAAATACTGGAAATTTTTGTTATACTTTTCAATTAGACAAGAAAACTTCTATTTAGGGCCCTTTCAAGAATATCTATGCTTTATTAAACCTTCCTTGAGCTCCAAATTATATACTTCCGAAAAATTCTAAAAGAGGAGCCTCCTATTATCTCGCGTACTTCTAGAAGTCTAAGTACACCGTTTTTGAAAGGTTTATGCTTGGAACAGTAATCGAGGGAAGGGCCACTTAACTTAAAATAAATTTAACTTTAGTTTTTCACCTTATTAAATTATTAAATTAACTAAGCTCGGTTTCTTTATACTGTGTCGACTGGTAATTGCAAAAAGGCATGTGAGGTCTGTCTTTTATGTCACAATATTATAAAGTATTTAGAGGCCCGCCCTGGGGGTCCCCTTCGCTAGAGGAAGAAAGCCCTATTATTGCTGCAAAGCAGGACCTTATAGACACCGAAAATCCAATTTATAAAAAAAAGATTTTTGGCGTTTATACTGGTGTTAAAACCTCACAGTAAGGAAGCGCTCTCTAATTAATATAAATATAGAGGTAACTCCAAAAAATGGGAGATTTGTCGACAAATTCTTGTGTGTCAAGTATATTCCCTTTCACTTAGATACTAAAAAGGACTCCCGTTTGGTAACTAGGTTGTCTCTTTAGGAATGCTTTTTCAATCATAATACATAAATGGTTAACTCGGATTCTCTTATTTTCTATTCTTTGTTACTTTAAAGGAGAGGCGTGCCTTTATAACTACGGTAAAATAAATATAAGTATTCTTGCGTTGTTTCAAGGAAGACTTTGGCTCTAAATTAGATTAACATAGTTGGAGGTTCGACCAATTACTTTCTGGGTTTCAGAAGAGGTTCCTTCTACTTCTCTAATTAATACCCTAATTCTTCCCTATACCCGCGTAATAGATACACAAGAGCTTGACTTTTTTTCTTTTTCTATATACACCATTTCCAATCTCTTGTTCTGACTTTTCATTTAGGTAAAATCTGCAGTATGGGGGTAGATTAACAAAGCATTCCCTTAAATCTATTTTTATTGAAAAACCCTATGGAATAAGTAAAAGCAGTAATCTGAGATTTTCTTTCGCAGGAAACAAACTATCTAATACTTACAAATCGGCGTGCTAGATCGCAAAAAGTGCAATAGTACGGGCTAAGTATATTACAAGCAAGAAAGGGTTTTCTTACAAATCCACAAGAGTATACTTCAAAATTGAATCATCTTTATATTGAACCTGAGGAGTATACAGCTTTAAGTTTTAATGCAGGTTTTTTCGCGACTATTATTCAGAATCCCTATAGAATTTGCCCTACCGGGCCTAACTTTCTAAATGAAATTTCCAGGATTTCAGAGTCTAAACCAAGCAATTTTTTAAGTGCAGCCTTCCTCAGAGAGTCGTTACTATTGCCTAAACTTTATCTCTATCTTATGCACAAAAAGATTAAAACCGAGAACTTCTTGAATAACCAAAATTCTGTCTGGCAAAGCCTTGCCTTTTCGACTCTACTCCTCTATCCTTAACAGCCTAAATTCTCTCTTTTATAAGCTAACTAGGGGTAAAGGGCAAGTTTTATACCATATTGAAAATGAGTATTTATACTATTCTCACAAAGGAGAGGTCTTCTAGTACGAAATTTTTATGCCCTTAGTGATCAGTTCTAATACGTAACATCTTTGCAATCGGGGGTAAATCTAGGAGGCTCTAAGAAGTAAAAAAAGGCTCCGGGTAACCCAAAATAGGCATAACTTTAATATTAAAGGAAAGCGGAAATCTAAGGCACTTATACTAATTCGAGAGATTTTTCGGCTAGTAAGGGGTGTAAAAAATGACTTGTACTTCTTAATATGTACTAGCTTTTAGATAAAATCTCAAGCAAGGGCTATTGCTATTTTAGCGGCGCCGCTTTGGGGTCCTAGTATTAATTACTTTATTCAGGAGTGTAGATATTTACATCATGGAAAAACCTAACAAGGATTGCGCGGTAGTGACATCACAAAATGTATTCTCTTTTAACTAAATCTGGGCTGTAGCTTTAGTGTTAGAATAACTGGATTGAATAGAATTGAGTGGATATCTAAAGATAAAGGGAGATTTACGTGTATGCGTGTAATAGCTAGCTGCTTACAAAAGGCGGGTAGGGGTTCTTGATCCGGTTCTATTGGAAACAAAATACGAACTTTACCTCCATTCTTTTACAAATACCACTATAGGACCTCCATACTGGGTCTTGTATATCATATGTTTTACAACTCTTTTTAGTTTGAAAAGTGTAGGTTATCCTGGGTGATACGTATTAATCCTTTCTAATAAGTCTAATGCAGACTCTCAATCTTAACTCCTTAAAAAGCAAGAGTCAGACTTTCCCATTATAACACTTCCTTATAAGCCCCACAGTTCTACTTGAGGGGTGTTATTCAAAGAGTGTAGTTTTCAAGTCAATTCAGCTTCAATAGGGCTTTTGGGACTATAATATAGACAGTGCATTATAGTTTGTTACCCGCACACTCTGTAAGAATTGAACCCACGGCATCGGGTTTTGGAGACCCACGTTCTACCGAACTGAACTAAAAGTGCTTACTATACTGATTCGCACCCTAACTCCCATGGAATCCGCTTGCTTTATGCTTTATATTAACTTTATAGAAATTATATAAAATCTAAAACGTGGACCCTTTCTTTATACAAGTAACAAGTCTTTAGCATCCTATCTATATAATATAAATAGAAATTGCATTAACCAGTTGTAGCTCCTACTCTAAATGAAAGCACAAAAATATTGGCTAGATATCCTACTCCGGTTCCGGTTTTAGAATCTCTTAGGCATGCCAAAGCCAAAAACTTATGCTTTAATTAAGTAAATTCTATTTTGATAAGAGGCAATCCCTTAGTTTGCTATTTAGTTCTGGGTTAAGCTCTAGTAGCTAAAAAGTATAAGTTTATGTTCTTGACTAATTTCTATTTGAAAGCTCTTTGTTCATAAGGAAGTGTCGCTTAGTTCTTTAATTATTAGTCTTCTAGATCTCAGACTTTTTATACTTTTCTTCCTATTTACCCTGTTGTAGACCCCGAAGGTTCCTACTTAAGTTCGCCACGCTTCCAATCTTTTTATTACTCAAATCCGCAAGGATACTTAGTCGCTAAAACAAGGCTTTCTTTGGATCTACAGGGTATAACAAATACAACGTAAGTCAAAACAAAAGATAATAATTTGTAAAAAGCAGTACAGGTACTATAAATGCAAAAAACCAGAATACTTATCAACTGTGAAACTTATAAAACTGCCAGGTTTAAGCGAATATAAAGGGCGGGATATTCTTTTATACGCACATTTTAGAATTATTATAGTATTTTAGAAGCTTTAAAGTATGAATTTTTAACTGTATATTTTTTTGTTGACAAAACGGGAAACTCCTAAAAAATTTTCGATGTAATTCCTTGGTTAATGCTTATTTACTTGTTCAAGAGGATAACTAAAAGAAACTCTATATGAGGAGCTCTACAAGAGGAAACACGACTTAAAAACTCTAGGGAAACCTCCCAGTCTGAGTAACAATAGCGATCCAAATAAGAAGGTACTAACCCATAGAATTGAATAAATTAACTACAATTATAAGAAGCCAAGCCACTTTACACATTTATAAGTCTTCTGCTTTTTAATAACGTAACAAGCCCTAGGCATTCTCTTGAGTTGGAACTCTAATAGATATTGTTTTTGATTCTACCTTATACTTGTTCAGGACCTAAGACCAGAAGGAAAATAGGTTAAGATAACTTCAGCAACATAATTCAGAAAAAAAGGAACTCTACATTTCAAGCTACCCGTAACTTAGTACCAGATCCGAACCCCTTAACTTGTCTATTCTAAATTCTTCGAACTTTTATCTTTTCTAGAATCCAGTAAAGGGTCCTTGCAAACCAACTGCTATAAGTTTTCTCAAAGATTTAAAAAGTCTTTCTATATTCTATATAAAGCGGGTCTCTACAAAGAAAAGTCCGGGTAGGACAGAGCATATATCGAGTATAACTCTTAGAAAGGGGGCACCTCCTCTCTAGGAAACAGACGGAATGGATTTATAAAAAAGCATTGGGTACTTCAATTATTACATAAAAGAAAGGTGAGTTTCCAGTTACTGCTTACTGCTAAGTCTAACAACTGCAACAAGTTTAGAAGAGAAAATTCTAAAAAAGAAAAAGATTTACTATTCCTCTCCTCAACAAGAGAGTACTTCTACGCTAAAAGCCTTTCGTTCTCGGTGGCAAGGTTTTTGGTTATGCTAAAAAAGCAATCTAGCTAGACAATAAAAGGTACTACCTAAGGCACTGCTTGAAGAAAAATATCTCGATCTTAGGTTTCAAACTAAGGGAAACCCTGCTTATGCCTATAAATTTTTGTTTCGAATTAGAAAGTGATTAAATCCTTATTTTTAGGGTTGACTCGTAGCCTTAAAGGAAGTCCAGTAAAAGTACAGTTGTTAAAGAATCCTCGAGAACCTTTTTGGTAAAGGAAATTGAAGATTTATTATGGTGCTGTGCCTAACACCCAACAAAGTAAAGCCTAGTTAGAGTATGATTTTTTTACAAGAACTCTACTACAACACAATACAATTCCTCAAGGATTAAAGACATATAAAAGAACTTCTATAGAAGTAGCTAAATTAGGAACGCTTACTTACTTCAATACGAGTAATTTCTTATAAGCAAGAGGAAAAATGAGGATATATAAGCAGGGGTTCAAAAGCGAGGGGGATCTCGTAATTTTTAATTATCGGGACGTAATTTATTTAATTCAGGTTAGAAAAGAACCTTAACTAGGGAAGGCCAAAAGCATTGACTGTAGGTTTTAACTCTTTTTTTAATAAGACTATAGTTAAAATAAGACTATAGTTAAGTAGAATACATTTCACATTTCCAGTTCTGATTACCGTAACTCTTCGACTTCTTCTAGGTTATTTTCACAAGACTTTAGTTGGTAATTGCGAAAGAGTTGGATTTTTGTTTTATAAATAACAGGATTCCTTCTTTTATTTATATGGGTGTAGAGATCCGGCATCTCATAGAAGGAGTACTCTTTTCTAAACCACTAGCTTACCTCTTTACTAAAAAACTTAATGACTTTAAAGTGGGGAAATATACAGGGAGACTCTTAACGTTATCGACCGCGTGCCATATAAGAGGGGTAATAACTATCAGAAGCATGCAAAGACTAAGATGCAGTTTTCTTGACTAGAAAATATGTTTCAATCAAGATCTCAGCTCCTTCATTTTTATAAAAATCGCCTAGAGAAAGAAATTTACTGATATAAAACAACTTCTCAGCCTATGCCTATCCAAGCACCCTTATAAAGGGCCTATCTCACCTTGGTATTTTTAAAAGGAGGTAAACTCCGGGTACAATGTAAAGAGTTACCCATTAAATGAGAATGAAAACCCAAAATGAATATTCAATCTAGGTGCTATTCACTTTATCTTTCTATAAAAAGAGCTTTTTCGGAACTCTAAACACAAAACCTTTTCCAAAGTAAACCTCTTCTAATAGGCTAGGCAACTGCCAGACAAATTCCAGGGGGGCCGTTGAATTGGATTTATAATTATCAGATACATTATTCTTAGGTGCTTCGGGATAATTCAAATAGGGAACACACTCGAAAAGAGCTTAAATGTTGTATTATAAGGGGATATCACAAAAATTTCTTTTAGTGGTTCCCGGATTTGTGGGAAAAAGAGATAGAGCAGAGCCCCTTAAGTGCTTTTAAGGTTTTTTATAGAGAGTGTTTAATTTAAGTATTTTTGAGACTGCGAACTGTGCCCTTATAGTGTCAATGCTCGAAAGTGCTATAAGAGGAGAATAGGGACTTAGTAAATAAGAAAAACTGGTGTTGTATATACCCGTGCAGGAGTGTAAGGTGAATCCACGAGGCCCTTTCTAAAAAAACTTCTTATCCTTTTTTGGATACAGTCATTCTGGGTAAACCATAGCTAGTTTTTACTTTTATTAATTATTAAGAGAGTTTACTGACATTTACTAAATAGAAATTACTGAGATAGTAGGAGCTCTTTTTTCCTAGGCTTGACTTCTAGGTAGAATTTGCGTTATCCACGAACCCCTTGGATTACACCTTTGCTGTAAAAGACCTGCAGGGCTTAAAAAGACAATTTGAAGAGTCTTCTTTCTAAAATTATTGCTCGTGCGGAAACCCCTGTCAATTACTTTCTATTTCGGCCTCTTAAAACTGCGCTACGTAACAAGAGTTTACTTCGGCCAGATAACTTTCTAATTGTAATAAAAAAGAGTAGACAGAAGCTTTTCCTTAACTTATTAAACAACCTAGCTTGTGTACTAAAACATAAGGGGTAGCTTTTCCCTTTTTTACTCCTTGGACAGGGATTTCCTTAAGCATTTTTTAAGCTAGACTTTTATGAGTTACTTTTATAAATAAGGACTAAATCTATAAAATGAGAGTTAAATAGACGACCTGTATAACCAGTAATTTTGTTTTAAGTGATACAAAGATCTCCTTTTGATCTTAGGCAGTCGTTTCTATCTCGGCGGGGTGAGGATAAAAGGGGTTTTTCTCAAGCACGGGAGTGGATACTAAGTACTTGTCTCAGAAGAGCTGGTCTAGTAATAAGTAAGAACGTGATATTATATATAATGGGGATCCAACTATAAGCTAAAAGAAATTCTAGAGCAACTTTATTCAAGTTTTTTATTGACAAGGCAATCAAAGTTTATGACAGAGGGGCTCTATTCCCCTAGCCCTGTCAAGATTAAAAGTAGTGAGGTAAGGGAGTGCCTTTTATACGGGTTTTGACTTAAGGGTGCTGAGAGCTTTAAAGACCAAAAGCAGATATTAAGAATTCTCGGGCGTAAAGAGCGCTACAAAGAAAAATTTGTAATTATTTGTATTTGGTTTGCCTTGACAATAAGACTACAAGGGATCTATGGGTGTGTAGGATTAAATAGAGCCAAAAAAGGGCAACTCTTTTGAAACCTTAAACGCTAAACTGCGGAACTTTCGGTAAGCAAAATTACCAAAAATTTTCTTTATTTAAATAAACCTTTTTTAAGTAACCAAAATAGGCTAGCCTTAGGCTGACAGCTTATTTTATGCTATTTTGTTATTTTTTTAATATAAAAATTCCCATTACACTCTTTTTTGTGAGATATGGGGCCCCTTACTGGGGTTTATATAAGAGAAAAACGAATCCTATTGTAGGAACTGAGTAGTCTTTAAAGAGCCCGTATCCTATAAGAGTTACACTTAATTTACTATCCTAAACAAGGTAAAGCGGAAAGAACAAAGCTCTGTTTTAGAGAATTAATACACTAGGTCGTTAGCTAATAATTTATATAAGAAGCGCTTGCGCACGAAAACAAAGAAAAAATTAGGCTATATCACTTGAAATTTGAACTCATATTTTTTAACGCATTTACCAAAGTAAGGAGGCTTATCTAACTCCTCTAATAGCTATAAAGCTAAACTACTTTCCTATCTCGCTCGCCTTGAACCACATATCCCAGTAAATAAACTTAAAATAACTTTGACCTAATAAGGTTGCTAATTTGCGTTATATGCATTGAAAAAAGCTCCCTTATAAATTTCCTAGTAAAGTAAAATGGAGCAGGTGTTAACACCTTAATCTTTGCTTTTATATTTAATTGACTCCTTCCTTTTTGTAATACGACTTTGTAATACGACTAAACTCATAAGAAAAAGAAATCCCTAAGGTGATATGCTATTTAAGTTTTTATAAGAAACCTATCCTTTATGGATTTCTAGAGCGTGGAATATTTTCTATACTCGGGCAATACGACTAACTATGGTAAGGCGTTAGAGGGCAGAGCTCCTTTTTTAAATTTAAACAAGATACCGCCGCTGTAAGGATGCAATTTATTTGCGTTTGTTATAAACCCTCCCTGCCCTCAAATACCCGACTCTGAGAAGTTTAAGGGAGGAACCTTGTAAAACTTGTATAATAAGTAGTACTAACCAATACTGGGACTTAGACTCCCCTGAATTAGGGGTTTTTCTAAACAACATGTATTATAGAGGAAACTCTATTAAACAACTCTTTCGATAAAAAGGAACTCATGCATATAGTCATTTAACACTACTTCGAGCCATTTTCGTTACCCTACAAAGTATGCTTGCACAGCAAAGGGGTTAGTTTGTCTTATACGTCAGTTTAAGCGATTTAGAAGATTCCGTAAAAAAAGATATTCGAAATAAAAACTATCTGGAACCTACTTAACACAGAATTAGAGTCTTTGGACATCTTACTTTCCCTAGGGATTCATTTACTAGTTTCTTTTATAAATCAGGAGTACTCCTAAAAAGGGCAGCTACTTAATTTAATTACATTACCTCCTGTCAAAGGAAAGGTGTCCCAGTTTGTAAATACAAGGATTTCCTTTATCAATTCAAAACTAGCTAAAATTACGTAGAGTATCCAATAGCCCCTGTTACTGCAATATTGTTAATTTCAGATTGATTCTTTTCCGCGGGTTGTTATCAGTATTCTATGTACTCCAGTCTCGAGGGGCTTAAAATAGTTCGCAAAGGCTGACCTATCCACCACGAAGTTTTTATTTTACGTATTTTTTCAGAGGGATCCACACAGGATTCGGATTAACCAAACTAAGTTTTATAATTTTATTATCAAGATTGACTATTAACTTTAAAAAGATAAGCTATCAAGTATCTATATAAAGTCTTCTTTATTTTCACAAGGGGTCCCTCGTTAATTACTCTATAAATAAAGCAAAATACTTTAGGTTACAACCTTAAAGCTTAAAGGGACCTAGCAAGCTAAAGGTCTTATCAAGGGTTAGAATTTTCTTTTTTTACTAAGCAGAGTATACTATAGCCGCTCTAAGGTTTTTTTGGATAAGCTCAAGTACTCAGGGAATTTCTATTATAAAAGTTGTAGTTATTACAATTCCTTGCAAAAGAGCTCCTTCCTTTTAGGCTTAGCTCGAAAAAAGGAAATACCTGAATGAAGAATTGGAAGTACTTTTTTTTACATAAAGGAAGGCCGACTCTAATTAGAACTCTCTGTATTCTTTACCGATCCGTTAAACTAAAAAATATTAAAGGGATTCTAACCAATAAGCAAAAGCCCTCTTATAACGAAGAGCCTACAAACCCACTTATATGCAGAAATATACCTCGAAATGCTATTTAACCCCAAACTACCCAGAGAATAAAAGTAAGTAGTACCAAAATTTTGAAAAACCCTAAGTATAAAAGTCCCTGTTATAGAAGCATAGGATTTTTTCAAAGAGAACTTTGCTTTATTTTATACCGGAATACTGCCCTAATTATAGTCCTTTCCAAAAAAGGAAAACCCATTTACCTAGCAACTTGTAATATATCGTACTTTACAGCGTCTCCGTTTAAGTGCTAAGCGCAGGAATCCCTTAAAATGGCGGAGCAATTACAATTACTAAAAAAAGCTTTTGAAAGAACTTAGAAAGTACTCTAGGATTTACTTTCTTACATAAGAATCCGGACCGTGTAACACTAAAGGAAACCCACTAAGGGAATACCTTACACTTTTACGGCGCATATATAAGGGATCTCTTCACAGAAAAGCCGATTGCTTGATGCAATCTTTTCTAATAGAACATCTCTTTTTACCCGCTATTACGAAAAAAAGAAACTAAATTGTACTAGTATCCAACTCCTAGATAAATGAAGCTTTTCGACTAGGATAATATGATAGAAAAGACACTCTAAATAAAGATAAGAAAAAGTATGAGCAAGTGCCTAATTCAAAAAGCTTAGGCAGAAGGTAGTTAAGTGAAGCACCTAATAAAGAGTACAAACTCCAAAAAAGTGACTGGATAATCCTTAAGGGAACCCTACAAAATGACTTTAACCAGATAATCGATAATCAATTTCCTATCAATTACTGGGGCAGTAAGCTCTTTTATCTTTGTATTAGTTACTTAGTAATAACTACTAAAAAATCCTAGGGAAATAGAAGATCCTTATCTATATCAATAAACAGGTAAACTCCCTATATCTATACAAGGGTAACTCTTTATGTTTCATATGGCTGCACGGGCAGAAGGGGCCCCCTCTTAAACAAAAACTAAAATTTAATTTAAAAAGTATTGGAAAAGACATAAAAATGATAAGGGTTTTTAATTATACTATACGCGGGCGTTTTGAACCTACGAAATGACTAACACTTGAACTCTCGTTTGCCTTATACCTTAAAGTAATCAGGAGCCTGCTATTCTCTAAACTGAACCTACTCGATACTTATATTTAGAATCACTAACTAGAAAGCACTAAAACTATTAAAAATAAACAAAGGATCTTCGCATGAATATCTTTTCTTTTTTTTAAGGACTTCAACAAGCAAGCGTAAGGGAACCCGGAATTTTATAGATACAAAAGCAATAGATACCAGAGAAATGGGATTTGAACCTGTGTACAATATCTCCCTTTACTCACGATGTGACGTTTCGTCTCCTCAAGGGCACCTAATTCATTCTATTTAAGCGATTCTTATTCCGGATAAAAAAGGGGTATAGAACTAAAGTGTAGTAAGTCATTCTCGGGCCATTTTTATCCTTTTGAGGTCTATAAAAAGGAAAAGCCTAGCTGTATAGAGGTGTGAATTGCTAAAGCTTAAGTGTGTACTTTTTTACTAAGTTTCAAGTTTTCGACTCCAGATATTAAACGCTACTAGGAAAGTTTCTCATTTTTATAAGAATACAAGCCAATATCTTCAAGAATGTATTATACTAGAATACGTTAGGCTATTTGCTTAGTACCCTTTCCCCAAGTCATCTATTAGAAGTGCTAAAAAGGGAGTCCCTTATAAATTCTTCCTGCTAAGGTTTTTATATTAAACTAGATAATAGGCGCCTGCAGTGGGGCGTAGGGTTTTTCGAGTGAGCGTTATAACACAAGGGAGGGTCTTCTTTAGTCTCCTATCCTCTATCTTTCCTCTATATTTAGACAGACATTGGTGTGGACTCTCCTTAGAGCTTCTGTTACTCGAAAAAGGTCAAGGGTGTGTTAGAGTAGGGTTTTCTTGATGTCAGTTTTTAGAGAAAGAGTGTCCTAGAATTTCTTTATGAGTCGATGTCTGCTAGGCAAACCCTTGTGTCAGAATACCCTCTAAAGGGAGATGGGTGCTTGATAGCGAATCCTTTTATGTAAAATTATGTAAAACGAGAGGGGCCCTTGAAGAAAGGGGGGTTCCTGAGGGATACTACTCAAGGCTGAAATTTATAACTACTGTATTCTATAGTCAAGAAGAGGAAAAATCTTGTCCTAGTTAAGGGAAATACCCACATAGAAAACTTTAGAAATAGAAGCTAAAAGGGGATCCCGATATTTGGTATTAAATTTCTCCTCAGGATTTGTGTAAAATAATAAAATGCTCCTAGTTCTGAATTTAGCAAAAGCTACCGCGAGTATAAATAAGACTTTATAAAGGGGTTTAGGAAACTTTCTTTCTTTTGTACTTCAATGTCTAGATTCTTTCTTATTTTAATAGTAACTCGCTTATAACTTAACTATATAAGTAAAGTTGTTATTATTATTATTATTCTATTTACTTAAGGATAAGCCTTCTAAACCGCACCACAACCAACATATTAAATACTAGTACTCCCTTTTTAATATTATATTGCTGATACTGGTAAAACCCTACAGGATAACTCGAGCTCCGTTTCTACCCGACTGCCTTATTTATCGAGATCTTAAGAATGCACCCCGGCTTGTCAAGTTTGAGTTAGCTTGCGTTGCTCTCAACTCGAATAGCCCTTAAGCCTATGGACTATTCTAGTCTTATACGAGGAGCTTCTCTCGATGTTCTATATCTCTTAATATAAACTTTCCGAGCTTATAGAGTTTTAGTAATTAAACGTTGATTTATCAAAGTTACTAATTAAGGAAAGATCTCAACAATGAGTTATTCTTCAAAGAGAGTCCTTTAGGATGAAATTTAAACAAAAGTTAGATGCTGGTTTGGATGAAACAAAAGGGATAAAAATACTGGAAAAGTAACAAGCACTTTCAAAATCCTAAAACGTTCATAAACACCTCTTTTAATTTCGATAAAGTAACTTGTACAAAAGAAGAAAACGCAAGCTTTCCTTATAAAGCTGTAAATAACAAAAAAGTTAAACATTCACGAAAAAGTGGCCCCATTTTGAACGAATGAAAAAGGAACATAAAATTCATTCTTTTTGCATTTTAGATTGGATTCCTAGAATCAGGTCTATGAGGGTCTCATTCACTGACTCAGTTCTTTCTTAATTTTTCTGTAGCAGCAAGAACTCCTACAAAATTTCTTACAATAATAATGATCTCGACCAGACTTCCCCTTAGAAATTCTGTTATTTAGATAATTTTAACTAGTTACACTTGATTATTCTCGCTCTTTTGTGTTATGACTCTTTTAAAAGTAGGAATCCCTGGATAATACGGAGAATTAAACCTTTCCCCTTTGGTGAATAAGGACTGACCCCCGGTAAAGAATTCTACATATGTTATGCTTATGCTATATATAAGAATCCTAAATTACTTTATTATTTTCCATACTTTGAAAATAGAGTTTACAAAGGAGGCTGCCCCGTAAAAATTCTTGGTATCATGGACTTAATGAGAGTTCGAATCGGGCTTCCAAAATGACTTATGGGTGATAACTTGTAGGGTTTCCCTAGAGTGTAAATACAAAAAGCATTATTCTGACAATCCCTTGAAAGTCCCTTTTTAGCGTCTACTACTAACTAGCGACTCCCTTTTTTACTAAACTGCCTGTAGAGTAGAGTAAAGAGTAACACCCTTGAGAGCTAGGAAACTCTTTATTACTAAAAAAACCCGGAGGCTTAATTAGGTGAATCTGTATTTTCCAGTTTTTAACTATAAAGTATACTTGTTTTGATTTATAGGGGTTAAGCAAAGATTCAATAGAGGTATACTCTGAATTCCCTTAGAATTAGAAAGCGCGGGCGCGTTTTATAGAACCCTTTTTTATTGGTGACATCAATACACTTATTGAGTTAATCTCTTTAGTCGACAACGCTAATAGACACTTATAAATAAAGAGAGGTATAAGTTTGTAGGGAATTTCAAACTATGAAAATAAGACTTTACTTGCTATTAAAAGAGTACATTTCCTTTTTTAGTAATAGTGGTTCCGCTGACAGAGAAGAGACTGATTTTGGTTTTTGCTCTAACCCAGGTAGAAGCTGCATCTTTATAAAAAAGACTTTTCAAAAATTGCCGGGATAACGGCATACTAGAAACGCCGCCGCCCTTCTATTTATTAAATCAAATCTATTCTATAACTAAAAATTTCTCTATATTCGCTTCAAAAAAACCCCTTACTAGCGATGCTTCATAAGCCAAAATTCAGTATAATTGATTCTTTATCTTAGGGATAATCCTCTCAATTTCCTGCCTATTTCTAGTAGGATAATAGTTAACGCACGAAAGAAGCTCCTTTTTGTCAAAAAACTAAGACCTGCCTTGGGAATAGGAAGATCTTTTTTAAGACTTTGTTGAATAAAAAACTTTTTGCGCCCGAGAATGGGCATACAAAAGCTTTTTTAATCCATTATGGTATAAACTTAGGATTACTTTAACTAGTATTGATATATTGAGCACCCTTTGTATTTAGGAACAAGCTCCGCACTTGCTACCTTAACTTGCATTTCAAAGGAGCACGACTCTCATTTTGTAACTGAAAATACCTTTTAAATAGTAATCCTACAGGAACTCGATTTCAAGTAAAAATCTATCTTTTACTCATGATTAAAAACTAGAATCTACAAGAATTCCCTTTAAACTTCCCCCGCGCTGACTCTTGCAATCGGTGCCGAAATGAAATAAGATATATTTTAAAGAAAAGAGAGGCTCCTTTATAAAGGATTCTCTTGAAAAGGAGGAATTCCCCTTATTGGGACCCTTTTAACTATTTTATTTTCGAGAAAAAAAGCCAAGTTATTAAATTTAAATATGGTGAAGGTATGGCAGACTCTCCCAAATTAGGTAAACTTGTAAATAATAACACTACACCGAGCAGGGATCTATGATGAAAAAGGTATCTCGAAGACTCGCATTTTTACCAAAGGAGAGGGCTTCGCGCCTTAACTACTATAAAAAAACCATATCCCAATATAAATCAAGACATAGAAAAGAACAATTAAAATACTACTATGTAACTATAAGACTCCTATCACTTACTACTATATAAAGAATAGTACAATACTGGCTATACAAGTCCATACTGCAAACTAAGGCGGAAAAGTCCCGGAAATTTCTATAGTTCTATAGGGTCATGCAGGTATTCAGAGAATTCTAGCCTTGGGCAAGATTATGGTACAGAGTATAAAGCTCTTAAGAAGATAGGTATATTCGGATAGAGAGAAAGAAAGTAAAAGCGTAATAATATTAGAACCTATGCATTCCTGTGTTTTTGTTTTTTTGGTTAAAGATGCTTAGATTGCTTTGGTAAAGAAGTAGAAGCTAAAGTCATTTGTTTCCGGTGCAGTCCGGTGAAAGTTTGCTTTTGTTGTTGGTGTTCTTTTTGTTGCCAGTCCAAAATTCTAAATTAACAAAGGAAGTTTTTAAGTAATAAGGTAATGCAATTAAGGGAGGGTGTAGCTAAGAAGAAAGGGATACAGTAAATCAAGACGAATTTAGTGGGGGTTAGAACTCTTGTGTTATAGTGTTACTGTATTCTGGTTAATATGTTTAGGAAATAAAAAAATATATGTTAATTTAACAAACTGCACGGACTAAGAGAGACTGTATAGTCGCTGTAAAAAGGGTTCTACTCCGCTTTTTAGTAAGAGGCTTTAGTCTTAAATTTAACTCCACCTAGTTAACATTTAGATCTCAGCTAAATGCAGAATTGTCTTCTAGTTTTTCGGTTAAATACATATAGGTAACATAGAGTCCATAATATGTAAAGTTTCGCTAAGGGGCTTTTAATTAGGAGTTTAAGACTCTAAAAAAAACAAAAAGTCCATTCCCACCTTCCGAGGATAACTAGTCGACTTAAAAAAACCCCGGAATTCTTTTATTAAATCCCGTCTTAGTATAGGATAGTAAAAAGTCTTTAAATCAAACTTGTAAGGGCTTCTTATTCTATAAAGTACTCCATCTTGAGTACAAAGCCTTTTCCCCTATTTGTATGTTACCTATTTTGCAACTTGGGTAAGCGATCCCTTAAGAAAAAAGAAAAATTCTTAGTTTTCTCGAAAAGGATCCTTGTATAAAACTATAACTTTCATTAATTGAGGAAAGCCGGTGTTCTTCTTCTTGGGATAGAAGAGTCCTCTCTTCTGCAGTTTAAATATTTACTAAAGGGGCCTCGTACTAATAACCTACTCCTCTTTATTTAAGGGCAACTGTAATTTATTGTCTTATTAAAAGTAGTCTTCCATCAACAGGAGTGGACTCGGTTTTGCGCAGTGTAAGTGTAATAGGGTGCTTAAGTGGAGCTCTCTTCTATATAGGGAAGAAGGGGCGCAGCTATCAAGAAAATCCTAAGTGTTCCCAACCAAGAAACTTCAAACTTTATTTATAAATGAAATTTCCCTTAAGGTAAGGTGAGATGTTTTGAAATCCTTTCAAAAAATTTGACATATATCGCAGGATTCTAGCCCGAAGAAACAGGAAAGTTTTAGCAAGAGATTTTGATTGATATGAGTTTTTATCTAGTTAATGTGTTAAGGACTCTAAATCAGGAGCACAAGAAGTTTCTTACGCTTGACACCTAGTAATTGTTAAGTAGACTCTTTTGGATTATTTTAGGGTATATAGCTCTCAAGAGCAACAAGGTCTACATAAAGTCAAGAAGAAGTTGGTCAAAAAATGGTGTGTGCTCTAGTGTGGGTATATTCAACAAACAATCATGAATTAACCTCCTTCACTTCATTTTAGTCGGTAAGAATGATTTACTCCGAATACAATACATATAAGGTTTCAATCCTCCCCAACGATAAGGACAAATGAAGTAGAGTAATTATCCTTAAAAAAAGACCTGTAGTACCTCGAAGTTGTTAATCTAAAACTCCTGGGAAAAGCTCATTAACATTAATAGGTAGCTAGGTAGCAATGTTTTCTAGTCTGTAAGGTAGTATTAGTACTAGATCGAGGTATTCCTTATAGATTTAGCAAACTTCTTTGCAAGGCAAATGGTTTAACAATCAAGGAGTTTCATGTCCTGTTCTTCTTTTAAGGAAGGGTCCTAGTAAATAGAGACAAATAAGGATAAAGATAAAGCATAGTAAATAAGGTTGACCATAAAAAGAAAAAGTAAGGTAAAAGAAATTTAATGTTTTATGAATCAAATGTATCAACAGCTTAGCATCTAAACTAAAGATAAGGAGCCTTTTAAACTTTGCAACACTTTGCTTTTCATTATAAAAATCTGGGGCAGGCCTATAATAAATGCGATTTTTAGCGCTCCTTCTCGAAAGGGTTTGAAATATTTAACTAAATCTTCCTTTCCTAGATAGAATAGAGCGCTTCCTCGGCTTATAACAAAAAACCAACTATTCTTTTGTTTGGCAGGCCTTCCTATTTTTTTAAGAGTTGCTTAGCTTAAGACTGTGGGTGAGTCGCTGCTCTATATATTTGCCAAGAAGGGTTATCCTTTCCCTCTGACCGGATTAAAGGTTTCTTTCATTTTCGAAGCTTCTTGTTGAATAAATTCCTTTCTAATACGCGCTGTTAAATCGGGAATATCCTAGTTGAACAACAGATAGCAGCTCAGTACTCTGTGTCACTTGAGTAAGGCAGAAGTGTTTCTGTAAAAAGCGTCCAATAAGATTATAATCGGATTTTACTAAAAACCAGACTTTGGCCTATTAATCCACTGCTAATATCTAAAAATAATACAAGACTCTACTCTTTAGTCTAGCACGGCGGCCGCTTCTTTAGCCTGATATGACGGATGCCTTGTACTCTGAGGAAGGGAGCCTTTAAGTAAGATTCTTAGGCCTCGGGGGCTTTACTACTAGAATCTCTTTATACAACACTAGAGCTAAATACTACTGCAAAAGCTAACTTACCGGATCACTAAAGGGATACCCAGAAGGGCTTCCTTGCACTTCATTAAATTTAATTTGAAGAGAAACAGGTAAAAAAGTTAAGCGCTTATAGAGGAAACTCCTTATATAAGTTATCCAGAGGAATAAGTTTAAGTCACCGAATTCAAATTTATAAAAAACCCGATTGAAAGGACTTAATCCTTAAGGCTCGTTGAAAAGGCTCTGCTTTATTAGAATTAGGAAAATCCTGAGGCTTAACATATACATTCTGAGATATACTTACTCTTATAAAAGGTTACTGAATTAAATACTAAAGAACGGAAAACCCTAGCATTACCTTGTTACTTTTAGCTGTTACCTACCCTCGGTAAATAGAAACTTGTTTTTCAACCATATCACGAACACGTACCCTTAATATGTGCTACTACATTTAATCCTAAGTTCCCTCTTATATCTTAAACTTGTATTTCCCATACGCCTCATAAAATTGCTCATAATTAAAAAACCTGTCCCTTTGCAAGAAACTAAAACTTCCTAAATATAAAGAGCCTCCATACTAAGGGCGTGTTATGCTGGAAAGGTTTCTTAACTTGAGTTAATTCTGTGCAGAAAGGCCCCTTCTAATAACACGTAACACAATAAGGGATCCGCAATCTCAAACTTCCAGGGGATGCCTTATACTATAAAAAAGCTCAGGAAAACGGCCAATTTCTTTCTTAAGTTTTTTAGTATTACTTGAAATAGACTATGTACTTAGACTTTTTCTCAAGGACTCGCGTACATGGGAGCTCCCTGCTCAACCGAAAGTAAACTCTCCTAAAATTACTAAAGGGTATACTATATACTACATATGATAAAGGAAGGGTTAAGGTCCCATGCTCGACCTCGTCAAAGAAATTCACTTTTGGCATAAAAGGGTCCCCTTAGTCTAGGTCTTTAGCATGAAATATTCTTTTCTAACCACTCGACCAAAGAAAAAATGAAGAGAGAGGGGCTAGAGTTTGATTTTTATCTGTCCTTTTCTGAAATTAGGCAGTGAAATAACGATTCTTTTTAATAAAAATATGGGTTTATCAAAATGACTCATTTCTATTTGGTCTCACATCTAAGGGTCTTTTGCTAATAGAGGTATGTATGATGTGCCCTGTCTGGGGGTCCCAGATTCTCTGGCTAATAAAGGAAGCTCTTGACTTTCCGGTATTTATATAATATCGGCGGATTCCTGTTTCGAAAACAAATAGTTATATACTCTTGAGTTAGTCCCGATATAAGCGCCTTTTATTACTAAGTAGGAAATTTAAATAAAACTTTTTACTAATGGGCCCTAAAAAATTTCAACAAGTGTTGACACTCTTAATAAGTTTGTTTTGCTTTCGGAAAAACAGAGTACTAAAGTAATAAAGCCGAGCTCTTTCCAAATTCCTTCGTTTGGGTTGACACTTAGATGTTTTTCGCCAAAATCCTTTATCTTAAGCTTTTTCAAGAATCGGTCTCTAGGGATTAGTACCCGTTGAGTTTATACTAAAGTACAGGGTGTTCTACTAATTGACTGAATGGCAATTGCATAGTCCTAGTGAAAAGACTTTTTATAACCATAGGATATAATTTACGCGAAAAATAACAGAATGTCTTACTAGGATACCCTTGCTGAAAGTGCCCTGTAATAAAAAAGAGAGGCAAAGTTTGCAGCTTTTCCTTAAATTATGGAAACTCTTGAATGAGGTAACTTCTTACTCTAAAATAGCAAACAATTCGTTTTTTCTTATTAAGCTAGACTTTCAACTTGAGGGGGAACCCTTTGTTGAATGCTAGTTTTCTTTGGATATCTAACTACTAACACTCGTGAAAGATAATTACCGACTTTTCTTTATCTTGTGTTTCAGTAGTAAAACCTTAATATATAAAACAATAGGGTATACCCTTTATTGGGTAATGAGTTCCTCTTGCTTGTATATCAAAGTTTCGGAGTTTGAAAGGAATTCTCAGTATTGCAATAAAAGCTTTTCTATGTCTACTTCTAATGTGCGTCTCTGATATAAAGAAGTTTTTAGAGAATTAAAAGGAATTTTTCTAAATAAGTAAACTCTATTTTAGTAGCTTTTTTTAACTCCCTTAGGAGATCCTCGAAATATATAAATTACGTACATCTAAACAGCTAATCCGTTAATAAGAATTTCCCCCGCTCTGTAGAAAAAAAATCATCCTAGTTAAAGGAGCTCCCTCTTGCTTCATATCAAAAATTTGTAACGAATCAAAGATAGTTTAAAAAGAAACAAAACCTTTATGACACTTTCGCGAACCGGTTCTATAAGCTCTATCAAGGAACCGCACTTAATTAAGTTACACTTTTAAATTTGCGGAAATAAGGGGGAGTTTTCCTAGTATAAGCTAGTATAAGTATATGAAAAAATCAAGCTTTACTATACGACAAGTTAGACTATTAGGTTCCGATGCTCGTTATATTGAGTTATAAGCGGGTTTTCTTACGGGGTACTTTTGATTTCCAGTACTCCTATGATATATGATAAACTTTAAATAAAGACTTAAGTCTTTTACTAATAGTTAATCCTTTGCCGACAAACAAGGAATTAATAGCAAACATAACGAAGATACCAGGTAAACGTTTGAAAAATACTAGAGTCTCAACCAGAGAGGCTTTTGCTAGTCGTTTGTATCCCAAGTCTCTGACGTTGTTTTAATAAAAAGTAGATACTAGTAGTTAGTAATAGTAGTATAGTTTTATAGGTAGTTATTATTGTTAAGGCAAGATTTATCTTGTTCTTTGTTCTTACAAAGAGGGTAGGGCCTTAGGGAGATTTCGTAGGAATTACTGTTACCGACCACAGGGGTACCTGAGGAAGATTAAGGCATTAGAGTATAAGGAATATCCTACTTACCTTATAACCACCAACAACTAGAAAAGACTTTCATTTAAACTCCCCTGTCTTCTAATCTAACGGACCTGTAAAACTCTTACTCTGATTCATAATACCTTGTTCTATTTCTATACTTGACTTGCTCCTTAAAAAACTTGTACAAATTTCTTAAAACCTTTAGGAGCTCCCTACATTAACCCCAGCAAAGGTTCACGTCCTACTTTGTTTATAACTTTTTATATAAGAAAGCTCTTGTCTTAATACTTACGGAATTCGCGCTCGCTGTACTATTACAATCCTTAATGATTAAAACCTTGTAGGTTTTAGGTACATATGCAAGGATCCTGCTTTTGATAGTTACTTGGTTTACTCTTAAGTAATAGCTTACACTAAGGATTCTAAAAACTACAATTCTTTTTTTCTATTCAAATCAAAGCAAATTAGCCTCTATAATTTGGTAACCTTATACACTCAAGTTAAAGTAAAGTCCCTTTTGTGAGATAAAGGCTGTGAAAAAATCCTAGATAAGGTTAGAACATATAGCTTTAAAGTCTTTTGATTTAATTAAAGATCTTAGACAAATGTTTTATATGTACTCCTTAAATATCAAGTAAGTCCTAAACCGCGGGAGTGCTACTTAATATCTAGTTAGGGCAATGTCGAATCCAGTGTTTTAAGGGGCTTAAACTGCGTATAAATAAAGTAGAGCTTACTAAAGTAAAACGAGAGTCAATTTGTGAAATAGAGAACCTGGAGGGCTTTCGAAAGTAAGCTTTTATTTAGTAAAAGTAGCCTTATCTTTCGTTTACTTAAACGGGATCAAGCAAAGTAAGACTAAATTTTAATAGAGTCTTCATTCCGCCCCTCGTATAGTACAGTATTTAAAGCTTCAATTCAAAAGTTAAAACCCTGCGATTATTGTTAATTCTTGATATTAGCAAAGACTTTGTTCCTTACTTTAAGAGAGTACTTTGCGCCGGCTAGTGGATCCTTGTTTAACCGAGCTTCCAAGTATGGAGCAAAAACGGCAGTAATTTTATAAAAAGGAGAGTCTAGTATTTGACAGTTCTTCCTCTTATTCTTAAATATAGAAAAAAGTAGTTTATTAGGCACCAAATATAAAGCGAGGTAGTATACAAGCGGGTCCTTATCAAGAGAGTCTTAAATCAAGCTATTCCAACACATTTACAAAACCGAGTGCTAAATTCGCTATTTGATTTACTTTGCCCAATCAACATCAATTTCCCCCTTTCGTTTTTAAGGAAGTAACTACGGAGTTAAACCCCCTACTAAAAACCTTGCGTACTAAACTAAAAAAAGGGGCTCCATCTATTTCCGTAAAGGACATCCTTAGTTTAACTGTAAAGGTCCATGTTTGAATTACACTTTAAATAGGATTCCCAACAATTTGACCTTCAAAAAGGTTTATATTATAATATTAAGAGCCCCAGAATTGCTTTTTGAAAGATAAAAAGACCTAACCCTTCATTTTCTTTATAATGCCAAGACTTTAAGGGTTTCTCTTAGGGACTAAGTAAGAATTTGAGGGAAAAGCTTTCATGAAAGAGTTCCTGTTAGAGCTAACACTGAAATCAGTTGTATTGAGATTATCCTATTGCATAGGGATCCGGTGAAAGCTTATATTCTGGGTCCTTTTTAACATAACATATATTAATGGTAGCTGGATTCTTATTAATAAAACCAGTACAAATTTAGTAGTTTCATTTTATTCTAAGTTACGTAGAACTGATAAGCGGTGGTGCTTAAAAAGTGAAAAAAGATCCCAGTTAGACTAAAAAGACTTGAACCTACGAGGCCCCATCCCTCAATTTTGCATCCCTAATATACCTATCTTAAGTATAAACCCCTGCTGCATTTACTATTTACTTTCGGATAGCCCCATACTAAATAACAAGGATGCTGAGAGTCTAATTTAACCTATTATACTCAGATAGTTAAAAGTCGTTTCAAATCGAATAATATAAGCAATAAGAAAACCTAGACAAAAACGAGTGGCTCCGCTTTTTAAGAAATATACTTAACTGCTACCGCAATCCAGCCTTTAAGGAAAAACTTGTAAATGCAAAAAACCGGGTTCATAGAAGTAGAAACTCCGTTGTATAACCCTTTGAAAACTCCATTAAAAGTTCTAGAACAACAGTAAAAATAACAGGAACATATGTCGGGTTTATTGCACACAACGAAGCCTTACTAACCTTTATTTCTTAATTACTCCATTTAATAAGAAATATATAGATACAATACTATTTTGCTATAAGCAAGCTATTAACTATAATCTTTAATGCATATATAATAAGAATTCCCCTATTAGAGAATTACTTATACTAAAGCTATACCACTCTAAAAAAAAAAAGTCTCCTAATCCTTGTATTAAACCCCGCTTCATTGCATTCCGCACCCCACCCTATTATATGTATTAATGATTAATAAAAACAAAATTGCTTTTTCGATTTTAAAAAGGTTGAAAATGAGCTTTCTTTAGGCGGCAGGCTTCGAACCTTCACGCTTACGTACTGCTAACAAATGCCCTACCTTGTTAAACAGCTAAAAAATTTAATGACAAAACTAAAACTCACGAGGGTTAATCAAAACTTTAGATTTTAGTCCCGGTTAGAACTCTTTTACTTAAAAGAACCTTATCCTTAGGGGTTGTTCGAAAACTTAAATCCATTTGAACTTCGCTGTAATAAAGCAGCATATCATTTCCAATCAACAAGAAGCATTGTAACCACCTATGACGCTCAGTAAGGAACCCTTCTAAAAAGCGCATAACCGAATGTTAAAATTTAGTTCGAAAAATACAAAGTGTTGCACTCGATTTTGACATATATGTGTGCATAGGTTCGAAGCCTGTCACTGCTAAAAAAACAATAGCAAAAGCCTTATCCTAATCAAACTCCTCTTACTCATCCTAGACAAGGGCCCTTTTAAGCCGCACACTATACTACCATTATACGACTCTATCCAGAAAGGATACGCAGTTGGACAAATCTCGAAACTCTAGGCAAATCCTCTTTATATGCGTATGGTTCCTGCTTCCAAGTCGCATCCTTTTGGTAGCTATGGAGCCTTTTTGTCCTTACTCTGAATAGGACATCTCAAGTTAAAAAAAGGCAGGATCTACTCCAACGCAACGCTCTAGGACTTTCGGCGTACCATACCTAAGACTAAGTAAATCCCTCTATCTTATCTAATAAAGGCTGCTTTTAAATATAACAATATAACTGAGACAATCTTCGCCAGGTTCCTCATCCTCTTTCTAGGTTTTATGTTACTCTATGGAACAATCAAAGAAGACTCGCCATTAGTCGAATTCTCAAGTTAAGAAAAGGGCTACTCTCATCCCAAAAAAATTCTAAGATGATAGAAGCTACCAAAAAAGTGCCGAGTGTGCCTTAAGAAAAGTGTTGGCCGCAGGAATAATACTATACAGCCTCCAACTAAAGGAATCTTCGCTATTACATGCCATATCTACCCGGGAGAATCAGTTCTTTATTTGCAAGGATACTAAGTACTTCTCCCAGCTCCCTTTTTTATAAGCACCTCTAGTTCTAGAGTACTTTCTCAAGCCCCTGCTTCATAATTCCGTAAAAACTCCAACAGTCTGATAAAGGGTGATTTCTACACTCCTACCCGCTGAATTAAGGAATATCTAATACACCTAAAGTTCTCTCTCTATATTCCCTTGTGGGTACTCCCTCTCCAAGTTATACACCCAAAAAGTAGTAAAACTATGAATGTGTTGCGCTCAAATATATATACCCGCGGGTTCGAGTCCTGCTATGTCCTAAACCTGTTTTGAACTTCGCCGTAATAAAGTAGCAAGCATTTTTCCCGTATTCCCAAATGTAAAAAGCCCCTTATTGCGCGTAAAAAAGAGGCTCTAATGTAGGAAGTCTAGTCTAAACGATTTGTAGAGCCCGAGAAAACAAGTACAAAAATGAGTTTTTTTGTAAAGCCGCGTAAACAAAGTTAAGAGGGTTGTAATTCTGTATCTTCGTAAAATTTTTGTGTTAGACTAAGCGTATTTTTTATTCTGTAACTAAGGAGGGGTTTTGAAAAGCCTATATCAGCTTGTATTATGGCAATTTTTGAAAAAGGCACCGTAAAACAAAGAAATGAATAAAAATTATAAGAGTACCCCGCTAGTCCTAGACTTCCTAAACTAAAATAGAGATTAAAAATTCCAAACCCTTTTATAGAAGATTTTCTAACTGTTAAATCTTAAGTAATTAATAAATCCAAAAAGACATTATTCTCGCGAGTATAAACCTTAAATATTCCCGAGTTTCGTGGATCTGTTCCTATTTATATATATTTATAAAAGTAATCCAAGAGTTTAACTTTAAGGAGACGCAACTACCAGCAGTTATAAACTCCCTTAATTACCAAAAGAAGTATAAAATTATATAATGATACTTGTAAACTTTTGAACTGTTCCTACAAGACAAGAAGAACCCCTTAATTAACATTAACAAGAACCCAAGTAAATTTTTAAAACGAAGAATCGTATATGCAAGCCTCTAAAAAAGCGTTTTAGGCCTTGGTTTACCCGAAAAAATTTAATATAGTATATTGATTACTACAAGTAGAACTTTAATTAAGGAAAAACTTCTCAAGACTTTAGTATTAAAAGTTAATTCGCAGGAATAAAGTCTGACTTTTTTTAAATTTCATTTTTCAAGAAGTACTTTCTATAATACTATAATAACGGGTTTTGACTTTTTACAAACCTACAAACAAAAACTAAAGAAGTTTTATTAAATTTACTGACAAGGAACCTCTAAAATTCTAATTACATTGCAATGTAGCTTCTGGTTAAATAAAGAGTTTTTGAAGAAGGTGTAAACCAAAGTATCCTTTTTATAAAAAATTGAGTCTGCTCCTTAAATTTACCATAAAAGTAGTTTTTACATTTTTAAGGGTTAAGCTGGTAAAGTAGTTACTATTTTAGTAAAGTACATTAGGTAACTAATGATACGTTGAACTGAACGAGGGCACTCTCCTGGGTTTTTAGTTTAATTAATCTGCAATATTAGTAGAAGTTTTCCGAGCCTAAGGGCGGAGTTGAGCAAGATAGAATATTGTATAGAGTTGGGATAGATTGACAAGAGTATAACCTTTGAAATTGTCAAACTGTGGAAGATCGGGCCCGTATTCGGGGTTATGAGGTAAATAGTATTGTACTTCAAGAATTTTATTAGATAGAGTTGGGTGACCCTGCGAACACCAAAGCCTTTTTACTTAGTTATGTGTTATGTCAGGGCGCATTTAGCTACATAAGTTGTGAAAATAAAAGGGTTTCCTAGCTCCTACTTTTAAGAAAGGGACAGCCCTACCAATAATTACAAATTAAGGGGCAAAGTTCTGTAGTTTCAGCTTATACTCTTAAGTGCTTTTAATAAGACGATAGGTATTCTAGCAAGAGGATAGGCCTTATTACTACGTATAACTTCAGGACTTTTTAATATCTACTACAGGAATGTGTTACAAATTATTACCCAAGACTGTAACAAAAACCTAGTTAGGAGTAGCCCAAATCTATATTTACCACAAAATCCCGACATATGGATAATCCCTACTTCTTAGCTATACTTTATACCTACTAAACTAAAGCTCTATCTGGATCCTTGGTAAGTAGCTCCCTTCTAGTACCTTTATTTAAAGAAAGACTTTAGGGTCTCTTCAGCGGCTTTTTCTACCTTTAAAGTTTTGTGCTACCTGACAGGAGTACCCTTTGTAAGGTATAGCTCCTTACAGCATTTTTCCCGCTTTTACTATAATTAATTGTACGTCGTTTTAAAGGAAGTCGGGTACACCCCTAGTTTTTTTAACAAGAATACAGTTTATCTCAATTACTTTGACTTTGAAGAGGTAATGTAATTAATCTAAAACTTTCCAGATTTCAACTAGGATCAGGATACCCATTATTAAAAGAAAGGCTCGTACTTATGTCTCTTTGTATTGTAACCTTTCTATAACTCACGCTTAATAAAGGTATATAGCTTTACTCCTAAAGCAACACCGAGTACTTGCATTCAGAAAAAGATGCTATTTGATTTAACTTATAGATCTAGGTTTTCCAGTCGACATCAAAGCTCCTAACTTAGGTATCAGATTTACAGGCGAGAACTTTAACTTATTAGATTAGAAACATAACAAGTAAAGGCAGATTCTTGGTTAACTAAAATTTATTCATATTATGGACCCTATATCAAATTAACTCAGAATTCCTTCTACTAAAATAAAAAGCACCTCCCTTTTCCCTTTGACCAGGCTCTAAAAAAAATCTTACAGTGCTTAACACTTCTATAATATAAATTCAGGTCTAGCTCTAGTTACCCTAGACTTCTCCAGGCATCACCCCGGAAGTACTCTGTTTTAACATATCCCTAAAATCTTTGTGGGTAAAAGGATTCTTAATTTGTTAAGAATCAAAATTCTATCCGATTCAAAGGTTATCCATATAGTTCTAATGAATAGCCTTGTTAAAAAGTTCCTGAATTGCACAGTCTAACCTAGCCACTAGATTTGATCTATAAAAGTAATGAGCAAACTAAAAACCTTAGTGCAAAGTTAAACCTTATAAAGGCATAGCATGTACTTACTCTAGTAGACCCCGCAGCGGATACCCCGGAATCCGAAAGGGCTTTCTCGATATTGAAATTTTCAGTTTATAGAGTTTGGAGGTTATAGCTTCTAAAAGCATACTTCTATCTAACTGATATCAAGTTTTTTCTCAGGTGTTGCCTGCTCTTAAGGGCTTTGCGAGTTCGCAAAGGCTCATATCTAATCTAAAAAAAAATCTGGTGTAATAAAAATTTCTTGTGTTTAGTCACAAGTTGAGTGGAAATCCTGTACAAGATGAGATTAGGGTATTCCAATTCGGGTTGGTTATACTTACGGATTAGAAATTGGCGGTTTTACCAAAGGAACTTAACTGATATAGACTGCACGAGTTGCTGCTCTCCGAGATTCCGGAATCCCTTTCTAGTGGTTTTATAAAGATTGGTAATGAAACTTATAAAATTTTTTGAGTTCCCCTTTTTAGAAGGGTTGCTTTTTATACAGATCGGGCGGGTTTACTATATAGACATTCCAGGAACTCCTCAAACACTTAATCTTACGCCAGATGTATTGCTGAATTCGGCATAGATACAATCTTATATGTATGAGAAAAGTGCTCGCTAGCGTATCCTTTGGCAGCTTCCTTTTTAATTAGTGTATGCCCCAGTTAGTATTAATATTATTTTACTTTGTTTATATCTTCTACTTGGCTTGGATGGAAAGTCTTTTTTGCTAGTCAGAGACTTCTAGTTTTTGGTTTTCATACGGGGCAGTCTTAGGAGAGAAAATAGACGCAAAAAACTCTAATTTTTAGACATTGTAATTTGTACTTAACTCCGAAGGGGTGGGTTGCAAAAAAAAGAATTAAATTATTCAAGAAAAAGCTCCGGTATTTTAGACTTTATATAGGCGCCTTTTCGAACAGAATCTGTCTTAACAGTTAAAGCTTTACCGAAATATCCATATCATAAATATTTAGTTAAAGCACAAGTATACTATTAAATTAACAAGCCCCTTTAGAAAACCCAGAGCCTGAGCTAAGACTTGTTAATGACTGGGTATAGAAAGCTAGTACATGAACATAAAAAGAGGGTGGCTTGTGTAATTGCTATGAACAAGAGGTTCCTTTAGACTTCTAGTTGTGTATTCCTGTAAAGAAAGTGATAGACACCTGCCTTTTACCCAGCTCCCGAAATTCCCAAGAAAAATACTAAAAATACGTTCTATCGTATTAAACTAAGCACTAAAATACCTATATACTTATTCAGGGTTATTCAAATACTTTGATAAAGTAGGTTAAACCCTCCCTATTGAAGACTCGCGCAGGTAATCTTCGCCTCTAAGTTATAAGTAATTATAAATACAGCTTTTTATCTACGATAGGTTTTTTACCAAGACCAAGAGCCCTAGAATCTTTAATTGTCTTTTCTATTTACCAAAAAAGGAGGTAACTAAGAAATTTGAGAGCTTTTAATGGGCGTTTCCTATTCCTAGGAGTGCCCTAGTTTTATTTAATACACTATTTATCAAAGCAATACGACCGACCCTCTTTTGCCAAACCCTTTTCGGAGTAGTTATGAAATCTTCCCGAGGTTCGGTACTTTTTTAGGCCCTTCATAGGGGAGCTCCGCGGCAAATAAAAAATCCGGTTAAGCAGGTTTTCAAGTTATCCTCTTCTAACGCCTTGCTCAGGGGATCCTCAATCTCGTTATGCAGATTGTACAGCAAAATGAGAGTCTTAAATGTTCCTCAGTAATGGAAGTGCTGGTTTGTACAGTGAGTAGTAATCCAAGTCAAATCTCAGATGTATAAGAAATGCGAATAGGGTTACTCATTAATATCGTAGGTTCAAATCAACTTTGTCAGTCAAAAATCAAGCTTTATTTAAGTTTTACACTCACCCGAGCAATTATTAGCAAAAGAAGCTATCTAAGCTGTAACTGGGTAACACAAGTCTAAAATTTATACAAGGATTTCCGTAGAAAAATGCCTAGATCGCCCCGATTACTCAAAAGCCTAAGAAAACTAGCAAAAGTTTTAGTATATTACAGCTAACGATCTCGAACTAAGAAATAGGAATTTTACAACACTCGGTATCACTAAAGGGGGAGGGGTCCTATAAGCAATTCTTTAGCGAAGCTTTAACACCTCTCTAGTAGATCCTAACTTTAAAGGACTTTTCTCAACCCAATTTACTCGGAGTAGCTTGCTCTTATAATTATAAATCCAACAGGATTACCCCAGCATACAGCCTTAGTTAAAGTTACAAAGAGTATGAAACAAGGTAAGCAGTAGAGTAAGCTAGCAGAATGCAAGTAGGAGTATAGCTCTGAGGAAAGATATAGGTATGACTAAAAGTAAAGTTTGCCTCTAATCCGGGTTTTTCCTTTGATATTCACTGTTAAGCTTATGTATCATACAGGCCCAATCACCATGTAATCAAGTTCTCATTTATAGTAACTCTATATAATTAAGAGTTAGCTCAAGACTAGGACTAGAGGCCGCTTTCTTTTAAATTTTAAGGAAGAACCAATATCTATAATTAGATTAGTTAAAACCCTTTCTTTCCTCAGAAGAGGAGAGGTGTTACTTATTATAATCGACAACCCGAAAAGTAAAAAAAAAAGAGGAAAACCGGCACAACTATTGCTTGTAGGAATACTTGAGTATTTAGGGATTTACTCGGCAGGAGCTTGCCCCTAACCGTCAGACCGGGTTACTTTATTTAATAGAAAAAAAGAAAATGACTACCGAACCCGACCTTTAGCTACTGAGCGGAATTCTTACTGATATAATACAAGTCTTTGAGATCTAAAGTCTCCTTTTACTTTTATTTTAGTCCCTGTCTTAGAGAGTATAAAAGCAAACGTCACATTGTAGTCTTAACACGGCTGCCCCTCAACTCTTAAGTTTGTAATAAATAGGGAAACCTTGCATATATTTAGAAGGGGATTTCCTAAAAGTTTGACTTCGTGGGCCCCTAACAGGGTTTAAATACGAGCTTCCCTTCCGCTCCGCGATTAAGGTACTTGTAGGAAAAATTAAGAATAACTGGTTCAGTAATTGACTTCAAAAGGTAACTACAGGATTCCTTATATAGGATTATCCGATAAGCACCCCTAAGTTCCTTTTTTACTTAATAATGCAAAATCCACTCCGTTTCCATAAAGCATTCTTGCGTAGAGTCTGCCTTCTGCTGGAAACACTTTCTTTTTATTTGAGTTACAAAACTACAATTGCTGTAATAAAAGTCTCTACTTATTTCGGGGTTAGTACGATCTAGACCCTTTACCGACCTAAACTCTTGGATTACCGAGGTATATCTCTAGAAAAAAGGACCCAGTCCCGAGTAAAACAAGGTAAACTGCTCTATAAGGAAACTTTTCACATTATAATAAAACCCTCTTTTCCTTTGAAAACTCAACCTACCTGTTTAGTAATACCAGAAAGGCAACCCTTAATGGCAGCTAGACTTATATATACATAAGAATGAAGAATATTCTTATTGTTTTTCTCATGAAATAAAAATACATCACCCCCACTCAGCGGGGAATACGTGTTGTACTCTTTTTCTCAACACGGCTTCCATGCTTCCTCGAGCCCCTTTTATAAAATCTTGTACACCCGTATAACAGGAACTCACCCTCATTTTCAATCTAGCTCTACCCCTCATTTATATTTAGATTTAGTCAAGGGAATCCTGCCCTATCTATTCGAGAAATATACTGTTTAGCTCGGCTCGGTAGAACCCGGTATACTACACGTTATACCCAATCGGCACATTATAAACAGTTTTTTTATAACCTCTAATTAACGATTAGAACCTTGATTTAAGAGTCAACAAACGCAATTTTAACCTTTTACAGGTTTAGTAAACTACTCCTTCCAACCAAAGCGGTCTTTCTTTATATGAAATTTTATTAAACTTAGAGTAACCCGCGTTAAGCAACGGAAATCTATATGTATTTATATAATAAGATACTCCTATATCCTATATAAAAGGGCCCCTTTAAAAGACTATTAAGAAGCTCTTGTAAGTCCACTTGCCGATATAGTAGAGGCAACCATTCTATCAGGAGACCTAATTAGCGTATATAGGAGCGCCCTAATAAGGCCTAGGATTCAAAATTGGAACAAGGGATGATGAAGTCATCAACTTTAACCTAATATTTGTAGTTTAACTTTTCTATACTATAATCTCCGTACCTGCTCTAGGAATAGCAAAAGAAATAGAATTTAAACTCTCTTTAATAATAAGTAATAAGTTAGGAAATAGAAAGAAAAAACGGCTTAGCGATGACTTAATAGCCCCTTTTTCCAAAGTATAAACCAAAATTAGATTCAAAATTGCCATAAATTCTCACTCCATCACTAATCGCTTAGTTCTATGTAATAAAAGAAAAATTCTACCCTTTACGGGGATATACTTAACTATACAGCCCCCCTTCAATCCCAGCAAATCCGTTATGAACTGGGCCTAAGCTATAGAATTTGACAACACTTTTTTGACCTGCTCAAGACAATAAGGAGGAACTTGTATTTTTATTGGTCAAAGCCCTCCTTACCTAAGCTAGAAGGAGACTTAACTAAAGCTCTGAGTGGTATACTCCTTAATATACCTTGTAAAAGAAAAAAGCTTCCTAAAACTAAACCGTAGTACTCTAAAGCTAAGTAGGACTCTAATAAATAATTCAAATCCCTTTTTATAAAATATAAAGGCTAGCAGATAAATTAAGAAAAGGTTAAAACTTATATAAATTATTGCCTCAATTGAAAGCTTAGGTACCTCAAAAGGGGTATCCTCTAGACCTGCTTAGGTTCTCATTTAAAGGGTCCTAACACCTTAGAAATTTAGGGAACACAGGATTTTTTCTGAAGGCTTTACTTTAGTGGTTAGCTTTTAGGCCAAATTAAAGTAAAAAAAACAGCAATCACTTAAATTTAGAATTTCTGCGCAAAATTCCTAGGTTCTAGAAAATGTTGTTTAGTTCCTATTGGCAAAGGAAGAACCTCCCTGACTGAGGGGCCGTTTATCTAGTTACTTACTAGACTAGAATAGGAGATTGGAAAAAGCGATTTATAATATATTTCTTTGTTCTTGGAATCTCGTCGAGGTGAAAATTTCTTTTAGTTTAGGGGTTTTTCTTATATTATAATAAATGACTTTGCTTTTGACAAGCTCCTTTCTCGGGAACGAAGAAGCAGAATAATACTCAAATACTTCCGCAGTCATCGACCCTCGGTTAATCCGCGATACAACAAAAAGTTTAACAAAAAAGACCTGGTTTTGCTTTTAAAAGATTTTCTTATGGGTAACGAGATACCTCTCTCTTAGTATAGTAAAGCTCTCTAAGTGATAGCTAGTTTTCAGTTTCTAATATAAGAGTCCTCGTCTAAATTATATTATGAACTTAAGTCTTGCACTACTAAACCCAAATAGTCTGTACATGGATACTCTAAACGTGTCTATATGTACATAAAACTTACTTGCACTAATCCTAAAGAAAGGAGTCCCTATTTCTTAATTTCAGAGGTAAACCCTTACTCCTAACAAGCGTGAACCCTAAGTAAACAAAGTCTTTTTCTCTAATATGAGTAGACCTGCCTGCACTATAGTGGGAATTTTTATAGGGTTTTCTATTTCATATCAATGTATTAGGTTTTTTACCTCGACTTCCTAACTACTCAAACGTACCTTATGCTTATGAACTAGTAACTTCTCCCTACCTACTTCAATTCATTTTAATTAATAGGAGGATATTCCCTTGTTACGATGTGTTGTTAGATTCTTTAGGAATTCCTAGGGCTTACCTCTTTAAAACTGGGGAATATGAGAAAGTAGCGGGTTCCGAAGTCTAATAACATTGCTTAGGGGCTCCCTCTATGTCCCTATTCGTACCCATAACCGGAAATTTCATTCTCTACTTATTCATCGACCGCCTTGAAAGCTTCGGATTCTCGTAAAAAGTTACTTTATACCCTTGTTTAGTAAAAGTACTTCCAATTTCCTTGCTCGGCGAATACCCGTAAAAGCCTCTACCTAATTTAGACTTTCAATCTGTAATACTCAGAAACTTAGAAACAAGATTATAGGGGAGCGGGCAAATGCCATCCTCTTCATGATAACTCTACCCTTACTCTTACCCACAGCTATTCTATTTTGTATCTTGATAACAGTTTTCTTACGAGCCTTAAAAGGGGCTATAAAGCAACTCCTCACATTCTTACCTCTAACTTGTTTCCTATATATATAACCCCTTATTTCAAATTTCAAAAGACCTCGTTTATTAATACCTAAAACCTTACGAAAATCCCTTGACATAAAGCACAGGAAGACCTCCTTAGGAGATCTTAGATTTTGTCTTCTAGTATTTAATCCGTGGGGCCTTATAAAAGGAAACTCTAGACTTTATTTAAGTCTAACTTAGCTTTTAAAACTCCAGTAAAAGAAAAGGCAGATACTGCTCTAGAAATATTCTCTTAGGGTTCTCCCATGTCTTAGCGAAATCCCTAAAAGGTTAAACTTATATTTAGTTCTGGTTCATTTTTCTACCTAGCATACTGCAAGCAGTCCTCTTACGTCACTATTTATTATAAATACCTGGTCTTGGTCTGAAAAAGTAAAGTGTCCCCGCTTTTTAACTAAAATAGAAGAGAGGGTAAGGGTACAAAAAGAACCCAAAATTAGAAGTAAAGACTTTTATTATTAGAGAATTGAAGTTCCTGGGAAGTAGCTGTCTTTAGTATGATACTTTTAAAAAGGAATGTGTTACAAAACTCTTGAAGAATTCTTGCGGAATTGCAACCTAGGTTTTAAACAAGCAATAAATGGCCTTGTAACTAGACGAAGCTGGTAAGCTTTGCTTTAAGATAAGAGAGGTGTTCACAATTGTTATACAATAGGCGATTTAGATCTAAACAAATTTTATTATGAATACTCTCTTACAGTATAAAATTTCTTGTACAGATAGTTATAATAGATCTTAGAAAATGTTGATATAAAAGCTAATCAGATCCACAGCTATTGCCTGCGAAACTTTTGTTTTTGTACAAAAATTCCCGTGTTAAGCCTATTCCTTTTTACTTTTTTACAACAAGGGAAGGGCCTTGTATTAAAGTACAAAATCCCGAGATTCTTAACTAAGTTGCTCGTTTCCTCGATCCATTATTAGGAAAAATTTGTGTAGCTTGTTAGACCTACCCTATAAAATCTCAAGTGCAACTCCTCCTTATAAAAAAGGGTACCCTTGGACTCTCATTATCCTACTCCAGGAAACCTTAATCTAGTCCTAGACACCTCTCCTTTTACACTCCTTAGGAAGTGTGTTAGATTCTCCTTGAATACATATTCCCGACTCGTTAAAGAAGAATCCACTTTACTTTAATAAGAGAAATTCCACTTGCTTTATTCAAAGCATAGCTAAGGAAAGGAGACGGGGCAGCTTCGGTAATAGGGTTCCTTTTCCTTCTAAAATTAGCTTTGTTCCGCTTAATCTAAGTCTAAGTAGACTGGAGGCTATCCCAATTGTGGGGGCTAACATGACAGATAATGCCTTAGGATACATAAATGTATCCCCTTTTTAACTTTTTAGTCAGCAATTGGAATACTGTTGAGTATTATTAAGTACTCTATCTTACCCCCTTTCAGGTAGGATACTTGAGTAAAGATTTTATAAAAACTGCGGGGTTCCATTAATAAAGTAATCCTTTGCCTATTGTCTGAATCTAAAGCATAGAAGAGCTTTCTACTCCTTTTAAGGAACTCCACCTTCATAAGTACTGACTCACAAAAGCACAATTCTTTACCATAGGTTTCCGCGCAAAAACTCCGCTTCAATATAAGCTTTAAGAGATTTAAGGACCTTTTCGTTTTTCCACGACTAGATATAATAATTTTAAAGAAAAAGGGCTTTATATAATCACTTATAAGAAGCTACATACTACTATACTGAAATTGAGTTATTAAAAATAGAAAGGCGCCTAAAGTTGGAAGAACGAAAGACTAAAAAGGCTTATGCCGGTGGTTCGAATCCACTTCTAGAATAAATAAGGGAGGAACTTGTTAAGCATTTTCACTGGTGAAGGGGTTCAACAATTAAAGTCTCAAATATCCCCTCCTTTTTACAATACTCTCACTCTTTTAATATAATACTTCGTAATGTTTTTTATAAAGTATGCGAGAAAAAGGAATTTATAAGGAATCCACCCGATATCGGGCCCTACACTTTTGTATAGAGTTTGTGGAGTCTTTGGTATATATGGGTGGATTTTTTGTTACAGAGTTTAAAAGGACCCTGTTTATTTTGATTCCCTTTTTAATAATCCGGATACTCTAGTGAGTCAAAAGGAACCCCCTTTTTAGCTCGGCCCGGCCCCTTTGCTATTCAAGGAAGTTCTTTCGCATCTCAGAAGTATAAGAGTAATTCTGGTCTAAACAGCTGAGCTAAGAAATCTAACACAAAATAGAGTTTGAATTTCTGATATATATAAAGGAAAAGCAACTCATAATTACTAAACACGGGGAGGCTCCAAGGTACAAAAGATTTTGGCTGAAGCGAGATTTTCGTCTACAAAACAATACGATTTCAAGGACTGGGGTTTGTACCAAGTGTTCAGGGGCCTCTTTTCTATTACGCATCAGGGGTTCGCGACTCAGAAAGAAATTTCCCAAAAAGTAGTTAATAAGTGCTCTTAATAAGGGTCTCTTGTAGTAAAATCCTAACAATGCAATTCCCAGGGGAAAAGGGTTTACCCACATTCTGGACGCACCTGCGTAAGACAAAGGGCCCTTGATTTTTCGGTTTTACTAGTGAGTTTATTATTTAAGAGTAGTATAGTACTTGGATTCTAATATACGAAAGAGACCTTTTTTTAGTTTAACATGGCAATATTCCTCAAAGGATACTAGAGATATTTGGACAATGGAATCCACAAACTAAATTGACATTACAATTACAGATAGAAGTAAGCTTTTCGCCACGAATATAGCTAATAACAAGTATTCCAAACGAGTATCCGCGACTTTAAGCCTGATCATATAAACCACCTCTATTTCCTTGGAACAGCGTTTGTTTATATATTTTATATAAAAAGAACTCACCCTAGAAAAAATTTATAGAGCGAAGTCATAAAGAACAAAACTAGGGAAAAGGGTATACCTTTCTTATTCTTTTTTGTGTTCTTGAAATTCCTTAGGATGCTTCCCGTAAGTATAGTTAGATAAATCTGAGAAGGAAATGCTTTTTTAGTTAGTAACAAGTATAAAAGAAATATTCCATCCATAAGGGGGGAACTTGAGTCTATTATCCTATTTGGAACCCGCTCTCTTTAGAAGAAAGATTTCCTTTATTGCAAAAGCCAGTCAAAAAAATAAGATAAAGCAGCGCCCGGTATATATAATTTTAAAAGGAAAAAGAAAATAGATTTAGAATTGTATCTTGACTGAGGAAAGTATGCTAATGCTCAAGCAATTTGTGCAGGTATCTAGATGAAAAGAGTAGGAAAAGCTTACTATACGGGACTGGAAAAGCCCCCTTTATAATTTGGTCAAAGGCCTCACCCTTATGAGGAATTTTTTTGAGTAACATAAATGAATTAAACTTAATATCTGAATCCAAAGCAGAAAAGAAACCTGGGCCTAGGTAAGTATAGAGATAGTCATACAAATTCCGAAAAGTACTACACAAAATATTCTTATGCCGTTATAGAAAAGTACGGATTCCTTACATCCTTTAAAGTTAGGGAGCAGTCCACTGAATAGAAATAATACAAAACTTTGCGCTTTTTACTGCTAGCTACTTAAGATTTTTAAAATACACTGAATATTCCAATCCCATAAGCGGAGTCCTAAGTATTTCCCTTTAATAGACTTTTTTAGGTTTAGGGTAGCAGTACATCTATCCGAGTAAAGCGTGGGCCTTTTTGGCAGAAGGTGACGAGTTTCCTTAAATGCGAATAAGGGTTTCCGGGATCAGGATATGGGCAGGCAGGGAGTAAATTATAGAAAAATGCTAGTAAGGGTTCTTCTCAGCAAGCAACCTATTTTATCTAATAAAGTAATAGGCCATGTATTTATATCAAAGTAGGGGTGCCCTGAATGAAAAACACAAAGGGTGGTAAAGCTAGAACTTATAAAAGAAACCCTTTTTCAGCATATCTTTCCTCCAGATTAGAGAATTTTAATTAGAAGTCTTGTTCAGGTTTTAGTTTTAGTAATCCTATTTTTATATCTAGTAGAATCTTACTTTTTAACCCCTTAATTACATTACCTCTTTATTGTAATATATAAATTTCTTGCTTACATCTATTTTAGGGGTTAATAGAAGGGCTAAATCCGAGATCTCCGGGTTTTTGTTTCCTTAGATGTAGGTATTTAAGCTACGTTGAAATTCATTAAAGTCAGAATTATATACAATATAAGATATAAGGGTACCTGTCTTTTAACACCTCAAAATTCTAGTGAAATTAGTAAGCTAGCAGTTCGTATATCGTATAGAAGTGCGTAGGATTCCCCTTTCTCTTAAACGGAATTTTGTCCTTACCGAGAAGCTTAAAGTTCTGTAAAATATCTTTCAATTTATATTAACTTAACTTTGGATACTTATATTTTCAATTTTAAGTATTACTTAATCCAAAAGAAAAGGAGTCTTGTCCCAAAAATTCTAATTATGTACACATAAAGCTGTGTCAAATACAATTGTCCGCTTTTTCTTTCAGACGCTACGGAGTCGTATACCAGAGGACAAACCTCTAATAAAGTATTCCTGTGCAGTAACTTATTGCATACCCCGCTTATTATTCATAGCCTATTAGCTTTACCTATGTTGTATCTTAGTCATATCCTAAATTCTACTAATAAAATCTATACCCCTTTAAATTCCTTTTTAGGCTTGTTAGGCTTGCCTGCCCCAGGTTATACTAGTGGAACGCCCCCGACCTTTAAGAATTTACCAGAGTTATAAGTTTAGTAAGTAAGTTGGCAAGGCAAGAATCGACTTTCCTTCTAAATTCTGTACTAAAGAAACTCTTAAGAAAAATCTTAAGGAACAAATTACAAAAAGGAATTAAGGACAACACCTATTATTCACAGGAATGCTAAAAACCGATTGTAAGACCATTTTCGCGAGCTAAAACAGGTGCTAGCCTGCCAAGCAAGGTTGGTTTTTTTACATTTCGGCTTTTTAGCACCCGTTCTACTATATACTTTCTTAAATTGCTTACTATTTTATGAGAAAGAAAAAGGGAGGTAAGATGCTCTCTATCCATCTAAGGTTTCCACCCTCTAAAAGGATAAGCCCATAAAAGAGGTAATACACCTTGAAGAAAGTAGTAAAAAAGACCTAATAGGTGGAAAATACTTGAGATTTTTTTTTCTAAGAAAGCTGTAAGCAAAGAGTACGCGTTTATAGGCAAAGGAATTTTCTGGGGTTGCTCTTGGCTTTTTCAGAGGCTTAAGTTCAATCTTAGTTGTCTGCCCGTTTAAACAGGGACCGCCTCTAAGGGTATTTTACTTATTATCCGAATGACTCGAGATTTGAGTTCACAAAAGGGTACTGTGCCTATAATTGTTCCTTGAAAAGGGATTCCTAGTGGCTCTAGAATTAAATATTACCGCACCTCAATCTTACTTGCTTGGGGCGTAAGCGCTGGTTTGGCTAGCTTTGTGCTTTAGAATAAGTAGCTAAGAAGAAACCTACATATATTTCTAAGTTATAAAACAAACACGGATTTGCTTTGAGTTTGAGCGTCAGTCTGTTGTATTGTTCATTCTAGGCTATATGCTTTTAAGGGTTTAAGCTCAATCTTGGCAAATTGCGAGTTTAAGGTGCTATTTACAAAATTAAGGTCGAAATTAATGACTTGTTTATTATGTACTGGTAAGGCGCATCTCTCGAGATACTTTTTTTAGTATTATAATTATATAAGTATAAGTTGCATGAGTAAGGTTCCGTATTAGTATAATGTAATTTTTAGGGCTGTAGTTTCAGATATGGGTAAGAGCTCTCCTAAAGGACTTTTTCTATATAGTTTTAGCAAAGAGTTTTAGGGCAACCCCTTATCTAGATTTTGTAGTGAATAAGTCTATAGTAAAGTGGGATTACTCACTCGTAAGTTAGCCAAGCAGATCCTATTATATATGAATGATAGTTTAAGGAAGAAGTATGCCTTAGCAATATGCGTAAGTCCGAGTCCTTAGAACCAATTTATAGGTTATCTAAGAATCCTTATTACAGACACTGCCAAAAAATACAAAAACGACTAAAAATCGTGCATTAAATAAAGGCATTCTAGCTCACGAAACGGGCCCTTTTTTAGAGACTTTTATTTTAAAGTCGCAATATGGTAATGACACAAGAGTTAAATCCTTAATTACATTACCTTTATTAATTGTGTGAAAATGAACAGGTTATACTTAATTATACTTAACCGGATGTTCTAAAAAACTACGAAGCCCCTGGTTCGCAATTTAAGGTACAATATCCTATAACTTAAGCCCTAACAAAACTTAGTTACTAGATTTTGCTTCATAGAAAGTTAGGTTAGCTTCTTTGTTCTGGACACTTTGCACCGGTACTCAATATATTGTGTTTGGCAAGGAAAAAGTTTGTATTCATAAAGAGGAGGACTCTCTAGAATATATATAGTAGAGGATAATCCATTTCCATCAGTAATTAGACTTTTAGGTACCTTAATCCCTTAATATCCCGAAAAGTCTAATATGTAAATCAAGCGGGCGCTCTTTATAGAGACCTATAGCTTATATATCGGCTACAGAAGACTTTTTCGTTAGTTAGAAGACTTCATATTATTAATAAAAACACCTACATCTTGAAGATAAACTTAGCTAAAGACTCCCTATTATTAATAAAAAAAACCCCCTTGCGCCTTGCTTCAAAAACTACAGGACAGCTAAATCCCTGGATATTTTAAGATCGTCTTGTAACCTTAAATTAAAAATAGGAGTGTAAAAAACCTGTAGTCTATGGGATAAGGATCCCCGTGCCTTTAGTTGACTAATGAAAATTCTTCCGTTTAAGGGGTTTAAAAATTAGGTAAGAAAGGCCAATCCGCATCCGCAGGTAAGTGCTCCCCTGTACAACGTGTATTTTCTTAGCGCTCCCGCTTTTAATAATAAACATTGAACCCTAACCATCCATACTTTTTGGATCTATACCTATGCTAGTAAATCGTTTTATATCCTAAAAAAAGTCCTTTAAAAGTGTAATTATAAGTAAACAAGGGCTTGGGATTTCTTTATAATTATAAAAACACAAGAGTAAGAACTTCCGTATCTCCTTGCAAAACTCTAAATATCTGGACAAAACCCTTTCATAAGAGTTAAGCTAACTACTCAAATTTTTATACGGGTCATTTTCCTGGTCTGGTATAGTGTCCTCCCCTTAACTTAATTACTGCGGAAAAATCAAACTACAACTTAATAAGTACTACCAAGAGATACATATTAACACCTTATCTCTTTCGTTATTTTTGGATTAAGTTGGGTTTATCCTAAATTTTCGTATGAAGAAGGTATAGGAGTAATTAGTTTAGTAAGTACCCATTGTTATGCCCTTTCCGGATCCTGCCGGATGGCTGGGGTAATTTTCTACTCTTTTAATATACTATCTACAATCTAGTAGTTCAAACATTTTATTAACTTTAAACTTCGTAGTCTAATAGGGGTTAGTACCGAGTCCTCACATTCTCAAATTCTTTTCCTTGTTAGATTAGAAGCCCTCCTTTGCCCGGGTAGTACAAGGTCTTGTAGTTAAAGTCTTTAAACAGAATTCGCAATGAATTTAGTGAGAGATTTTTTTTGTTAATAGTGCACAAGCTTGCTTCTCTAAATCAAGTAACCTTTTGCTTGAGTAAATGAAAATTTAAAGTATTAGAAAAAATCCCGACGTAGTTCTAAAAGAGATAAAACGAGTTTACACAACAAGGGAAACTTAATCCAACCGGAATATAAAGTACAGCAAAATAACTAAAGTAATAAAAGTAAACCTTGGTTTTTCTTCCTCCGGGATTTTCTAGAATTTCTCCTTTAAAAATCTAGAACCAAATTGCAACTAAGGAGTTGCCTATAAATCGGATTGACTGCTGTTATGCCTTAACACGAGCCCTTGTTCTGTAGGTTTTCCAAAAGAGAAGGGATTGTAAAATGTCTGAGAATGCTGGATAAAGTCTGAAACAACTTATAAAAACAACTTATAAGGTGCAAAAACTAATGATAAAATCAAGAATTTATATAAACTTGAACTTTATTTCTCTCCATTTCATAGGATTTTTAGGGTAGACTCGTTAGCAAAATATTTAGTCCTTGTATAATCTAGGTTCTCAAACTCTACAAGATTCCTAACATAAAAACAAAAAGGGTAACCCTAATTTCTACAAAAGTGAAGCCTCCTAAAAAGGTGTTTTTTGAACCCTAAAGTCCTTTAAAGCACTGTACGTTTTAATCATAAAAAAGTAATTTAGTTTATTTGAAAAGGGTAAAAGTTTATATTATTGCTAAAAAAAGGATCCTGGATCTTTTAGGGTTTTTTGTATCTCTCGAGCTTTTTCGTGGGTTTTCCTTATTATATTTAAAAAGTAAGCTATTAAGATACACGGAATCCCCTGTCTTTATTTGGATACCTCAGAATTGGAGGAACAACTTAGAATTTCTTACTTTCTCCTTTTGATTCTTTTAGTAGAGAGTATAAAACCTCATACTTACCCTGGAAAAACGCTTTGCCGGAACCTCTCCTTAATATTACAATATTACGCAAAAAGGGTATAGGCTCCTATAAATCTTATTCCCAGTTTTCCCTAAGTTTTATTAGTAGCCTGCCGCTCTCTCACTTATTTTTATACAACCCACTAGTTGTTTAATCGGCCTTACAACTTCAAAAATTTTCTCCTTATTAAACTAAGCCCGGAATTAAAAAGCTTAGGACTGCCCTTATAAAATAGAGGTTGCCTGATTTGCTCCCAAATAAATGTGTGTAAGTGACTCCCCTAAAACCTAAAAACTTATATGAATTCTACCATACTTCAGGATCCTATTTCTCGTTAAGACTTCGCGCCCATTTGACATTTTACTCCTTTTTCTACTCCTTACTTTAGTTCTATGTGTCCTTACCGGAACCGAAGGAACAAAGCAACCCATTTTTATAGTTACATACCTGCTTTAACTATCAAAAATTCCGGAATAAAAAGACTCTGAGTACACCTCCCTTTACTCTATTACTTAACTTAGACTTTCCCTGTTCATTAAAAAAGTCCTTAAAAACTTATATATATTTCTATTTTTTTAATATTTAAGAGTTGTAATTTAACGGAGAAATATTTGAACTTACAAGTAAACGCAGAGGTCGACTGAGAACAGAAACTACAAAAAAGGAGTCGGTTAGGGGAACGGTAAGGAATTGACTTTTACCAGGTTCTTTATGAAAATAGGTAGCCAGATTTAGCTTATTGAAGTCTACGGATAAACAATTTCCTATTCCTCTAAGATTAGAAACCTTTTGTATAAGCCTTTTCGTGAGCTAGAGCGTGAGTTAGGGTCCGTTCTCTTTTAGAATTTGCGCCAGTTTTCCAATTTTCAGTCCATTTGGTTGTTTCTAATGGTAAAATAGTTTCGGCAGTACGTTAATTAAGGTTGAAGCTATATTAAGTGTACTGGGTTTAGACCCCTTTTATTTAGGGTTTATAGATTCTTTGCTAAGTCTTCCTTTAGTACAAAATCCAAGGACTTGCTTAGTCGCGAGCAGTTCTTCTCTTGAATCAGGAAAGTAGCCTCTTCTATACACTTAGAAAAACGCCTCTATAGGAGCGAAGGGGAATTACTGAATTTAATGTTGTTGTGGCTTTAAGGATCCAAATACTCCCTTACTTCCTTCTCAAAATAAAAATGAGACTCCAAGTTTTTTAAATTATTACAAAATCTTCCCCTAGAATTCTGGTTATCAGTAAAACAAAGCCTTGCTGCGGGGCCTCCGTCTTCTCTATGCCACGTAAAGTAAGAGTTTTTCCTCTCTTTATATATTCGAAAAGTCTTTTTCGTTATATAATATTATCCAGCTATCCATCCAAAGGCACCTTTTTATCTAAGCAAGGTTATAATATAACCCCCTCTACCCTTTCCTTTTATACAAGGCACTCCTTGAGAACTTCTACAAAAGTCTTGAGTCGAGTATACCTAACAGAATTTCCTAAATAACAAACTTTTTTATTGAAATTGAGGTCTAATAAAGTACAGGTTGGGATAGGCCTTAATATCTATAAAATTTAACAGGGAGATTCTAGGCTTTGTACTTGAATATTTTTAGTGTAAGCTAATTGCGGGTTTTAGGCATATGAAAAGCCTCGGTCGGAGAGCTCCTGATTTTTAGGGGGTTCCTTGGTATACTCGTAATTTTCATTTTATAGTAATTGCCTTTTATATTATAGGAAGCTTTTTTGCTCCCTTTTATAATGTTTTTCCGTCTCTATTGCCGTAAAAAAGAGCAAAGGATCCCTTATATCTCGCGCTACAATTTTATTCTCTAATAACTAATAAGAAAAGGTTAAATCAGGAGCAGGTCCTGTGGTAGCGTTTTTGACCGTTAACCCAAAGCTGCGGGCTCTAGTCTGCTCGGGTAAAGCATTTGGCGCTGGGTGGGGACTCAACCATTCAAAGGGAAATCCTTGTTTATACTCTTTTTTTTTTTGAAATTTTTCAGTATCTCTGCTTGAGAAAGCCCTTTACTATAACTTAAATGAAGAGGAGTTCCCGACTGGATGTCAGTAAGTTTTAACACTTTTTAGTTAACTTACGTAAGAAGAGGTCGTGGCGTTTTTCAAGTGTCCGGAATTAAGGGTCAGTTAATGCAGGGTTTCGAGGCCTTCTGCAAAGCAAAGTAGAATTTAGAGGCAGTTATTAAAGAGGGCCCATTCTTAAATATCCCAAGGAGATCCCTCAAAATAAGTATAAGAGTCTTTTCTAAAAGGCTAAAAGGAAGGGTTATGCTTTAACATATTCAAGCTGAGCATAAGCGGAGACAACAAAAAAGTCTCGGCAATACTTTTAAATATTACACTACTAGGTTAACTAAGGAGCTCGAAATATATGTATATAAGGATTTTATGGATTTTTAGGAGACACCACTAAACTAAACAAAAAGTAGAAAAAGAAAACGGAGGTATAGCAAGAAAGAACGTTAGACCTAAACAAACGGGCTCTTTTTTTAGAATAGTACCAGACTATCTCCAGGGAAGTTTAACCTGATTAGAATAAGCAAAAGCCTATCCTAGAGGACCTCACAGAGTATATAAACAAGGAATCTTTCTAAGCTCTAAGGTCTTTTGGGAAAAATATTGAACAAAAACACTGCATTAGCAAAAAAGAAAGAAATTTTTCAAAATTATGCCCTTAAGCAGCCCCTTATTTCTGGTATTTAGTATTAACTAGAATTCCCTTATTTAAGAAACTAACTCTATATTTATTTTGTATTGTAGATAAAAAGTACAAATATTCCCGGAAGCAAGACCCTATGCGAGGCGAGTCGGTTTTTATTTAATAGTAATATCTTCAACCAGACGTGATACACCAATTCCTTTATTATGTAAACAGGTATAACTAAAAACATTTTTTACATTACAACGAAGACTTTCTCTATCCAACAAGGGGCTCGCTAAGAGGTATGCAGAGATATACTCCATAAATATTCCTAAGACTTAAAAAGTAGGGATCTTGTAAGCGTTAGGACCTCTTATAAAGTACAATAAAGAAAGTCTAAGTGTAAACTTCGTTATTAAAATTTGTACCTAACCGTATAACTAAACTAGGAATACTTAAAAACTTCAGTATTATTGCAAGTGCTCTCCCAGACGGTTATCTTTCTTTATTACTCAATATAGCGGCCTCGATCCTGCCTATCCCTCGAATACCCTATCACCAGGCAAGCCCTTTACCTTATTCGACTCGTAGAATATAAAAAAGATACCCCTTTCTTAATGTAAACTTAGAAAGAACTCGTAATACTAAAGCCTACTGCTAAGGAATACAGATTCTCTTTTGATAATTAGAGTTAGTATACAGATCCAGGCATAGAATTCTTTGGCTTCAAAAAAGGGCCTGGCAAAGAGGGTAAAGACTTATTAAAACATCTCTAGTCAGCCCCGGTAGTAAAAAGAGGGATTCTCAACCAATAAACTAAGTGTGGTTCTTTTTAAAGCTATAAAAAAAACTTCTTATTACCTTATTAAGTAAACAGGGATTTGAGCTTCCTGGTATTCTTGATTGAAAAAATTCTACACGAAAACTTGTTTATTAGAGTTAAGGACTTCACAGATCCATAAAAATAGCGCGTCTAAGTCAAGTCTAATACGGAGTTCATCGTCAAAGCGAGAATATCATAAATTAAGGATTTCCTTTAGTGCTTGATTAGTAACTTCGTTGACATAAATATATTAAAGAAACAAAAGGGGACCCATATCCTTTATAAAGGGAGCTCCTATTGTACCGAATTTGTGAACCTTAACTAACGGATCCCCGCGCGGAGTGGATGCACTTAGAAAAGGGCCCTTTTTACTCTGGTTGAACCCGCCGATTACTCTATCGTATCGATGTCTACTTCTCCCCTTTGTTTGCTCCGAGCTTGCTTTGTAAGACAATCTCCTGGGTAGGACTTGTATTCCCATTATTCACCAAACTAACACATGTGGTTATTACAATACAAAAAGAGATTCAAAAAAAAATATAGGCTTTCTGAGAAATAGCATTCCTTTTAATAAAATTTTTAGGAGCCTTCAGAAGCTCTCTTAAGGATTTCATTAAGTAATAGGAGCTCTCTAATCTCGAAGTATACTCTATGAAGAACTTAAAACGACTATAAAGCTATTGGACTTGGTAACTAGTCCTATCAAAAGGAACCGGGTTCGAAACCCTAAATTACTTAAGAATCTTTACCAACTAAAACGAAGGAAAGTCAGTACTACAAGCGGGATACTAAAAAAAGTACTGCTCAAAATTTACGAGAAATTAAACCTCAACGAATCCACAGAGAGGAGCTTAGTGGATTGCCCTGGGAAAACCGGATATTTTTTTATAACTTTAGAACGTAGAAATAAACAAAAAAGTCGAAGGGCACCTTATTCGTATTTATTATATTTAGAGAACTCCGATTTTATGTATATGACAGAGTTCTTTATTTCGAAGTCTTTACTATTCTAAGATAAAAGTTTTGTACTCAAAGTTTATTGACTTTAAGTAACCATAAGAAAGAGCCCTTGGTTGTATAAAGAAAGCTTGGTGTGAAATTTTGCCTAAAAAGCGGAGCACTTTCCAGATCTAGGGATTCCTTTATTTTAAGAGAGGTGGTATAAACATGAAGTCTATTTGGGGTCTGTCTAACTGAGTTTTAGTTACTGTATAAATCTCCTACTAGGATTAGGATAGTTTTTTAAGGTAAGCTTAGGATTTCTATCTCTAAAAGTACGCAATTTCATCTTTTAAGAGTCCGGGTTATAACGAACCCATTTTACTTATTAATAGCTTTACACTGGGTCTATCCATACTTTAAGTGCGAAACCCCTTATTTAACTACTTAAAATTGTAAAGGAAAGGTCGAGGAAGTTTTATTTGATTTATAAATCTCGAATTACTTTAACAAAAAGCCGAGTTAGTAGCCAGTTTCCGAAGCCCTTAGATAATCTAGTCAATTTCCTTCGCCTAAAAGTAAATGAAAAAGTCGGATCCTTAGATTATAATAAAGTTCTTTACAATTACTCTACTCCCATATGGGTTTAACTTCACCTCACTTTTTTCTTGTCAAACGAAATGAATTGAATTCTTCTTTTGAATCTTAATCCCGAAACTCCATACTAAGAACTCCTTATTTAATTCTTTTTCTATTATCTTTTGTATCTCTATAAAATTTATATAAAATTGCAGGGAATTTCAAGGTAAAGGGATAACTGTAAAGTAGTATCCCAGAATATCTCGGGTAGGAAGACATCCTGCTATAAAAAATTTTCTTTATTTTTCTTACAGCAAAAAGGGGCAACACCCTACCCTTTTGAAAAACTGACTTAATAAAAAAACTTTAACTTTACTTGCGCTAACTAACTCAAGAACTTTACTCTAATTTACTGTTGAATTTCCTAGCTCTTTTTTAGTTTGACTATCACCAATTAATCCAACAAAGCGGGCACTTGTATCATAAACATAAAGCCCCTTTATTTTTTTAAAGGCATATATAAGCGGAACCCGGTATTCTCTCCTGCAAAGCATTCACAACTTCGTCTCTCTTTCTCTAAACTAAACTATTAAAAGATTCTCGCTATACTAGACCCAAGTAACATATAAGCTCATTGTTTGTCCTGGTTTATGTTACAGGAGTAGGCTCGTGTTATAAATTCTAGGAATCCAAAGGTATGGTAATGAAAATCTTCTTATATCTTATATAAATCTGTATAAGGAAATCCTCTTTTTGTACTCAAAGTAGCTTCAAATTCTTGTGTTAGAGGTGCTAGAGGAAAATGTATTTCTCAGACAAAGAAGAGTCAAGTTGTTTATAAGTTATCCTAAAAAGTTAAGGCCTGAAAGATCTAAAAACGCCCTTCCGTAAAGTCCTTTTTAATGAAACAAATATATCAAGTTCTACAAAAAAACTAAGAACACCAAAAGCGAACTCTATAGAGTAAGAAATGGTGGATCTCCTTTCTATTCTTATATTACATTTTAGTTCTTAGTAAAAAAACCTAAAAGTGAATCGAGTCATATCATTTCATTCCCATACTCAATATTGAAGATAGAGATTTATTAAGAGTTTTAAACTACTTTACTTATAAAAATATACTATACAATAAAAGAGATTCTAATTTTTTTAGTACCTGCAGCGAGCCTCTTTTTAGATAAGTAGAAATTACTACAATTCCAGGTTACCGGCATTCTATTCTAAACGAAAAAAGAAATATTCAAGTCTTTTTAGAACCTTGAAAGCTGCTTTATATAACTTCTACTGGATTTTTATCCCTATCTCTTAAAGTTAAATAAAGTGAAAGTCTTGGGTGTACCAGCTTCGTACTTGGTAAAATCTTTCCCGTCCTTGTTAGAATTGCTCTTGCTTAGTAAAGCTAGCGTTTTCCTGGGATCTAGGAGGATTTGAATTTTGAGTTGAGTAAGGTTAGAAAGCTATAAAAATCATCCTATTTATTGTCACAGCCAAGCCGTTTACACTGAGTCTCCTATAAGATAAGGAGCTGCTATAGGCAATTTTCATATAGCAAGAACCGTCGTATAAAAGATAAAAGTCAAACAAGAAAAGGAATACTTCAAGATCTTGTTATTTAAAATTAGGTTTCTTTTTATTTATCTCTTCGTTAAGCTGTGGGGCTATGCGGGGTGGTATCCCTTCTAAAATGAAGAGCCAACCCCTTATTAGTTATAGTCCCTTTTAAATAAAAGTCTTGGAGTTCGTATACAAAATTCTCATTAGCTGTATTTTACTATATATTAATATTAAGAAGGCTAACCCTTTCCTATTGTCGTGAGTCTTTCAAATGTAACTCGTAATAGAAGGGTAAAAATAAGAAATTCACTTATCAAAAAAACAAGGTGTTGATATAGGAGCTACTCATAGGGCCCAAATATGAACTTACTGATATTTTGTATACGTCTGTACTTGTTAGTTTAAAGTTGACAAGTGAATAAAAACTGGGTTAATTGATGGATCTTGACATCCGTATAGCAGCTAACAACTAGGATACTTTTTTGTAAAGATACCCTTAATTTACCAGGATAAAATCAGAATTAATAACAACAAAATTTTCTCGTTTTACTTGCAGGAACTTTATATCCAAACAGGATGCAAATTATCCCCTACTCATATTCCACTAAAAATTCTATAACAACCAAAGGGAAGCTACCTTTCACACCTATATAGACACCTTACTATACATAAGGAAAACACCCTACCTATCTTAAAGAGTTAGTCCTCAGTACCTATTAAAAGGATTACCTTATACCTGATCAAACTTTGCATTTAAGCATAGCCATGCCTAATAATGTCATTGTTGCTTAGTCTTAGTTCTTTACTAGCTAGCGCTTTAAGCCCTTTTCCTAAGCCCTGGCCTAAATGATAAAGAGATTTTCGAAACCCTTTTTGAATAAAAGTCTCTATTAAACTATTAACGTATGATAGCACTACTGCTTTTCTACTAAGTTCGACACCGATACCCCTTAAGCACAGCAATAAATGTAGAAGCCTAGCTAATTGTAGACTCTTTTCAAGTAAAAAACATGCTATCCAGTGATCTAAAGATTTAATAGTTTATAAACTTCCTTCAACTAGGAAACCCCCCGGACGCATGCCTGGGAGCTCTTTTTCAACAACTAAAGTTAGCAATAGAATTAAAAAAGGAACGTATAGCTGCTTAAATTAGAACCTCCAACTCTCTTTGCAAAAGAACCTTTCGGGGCAAAATCTAAATTAAAGAAAGCGTACAGCTTCTATTCGAGAACCAGAAATCCTTGAAGTTCGAAAACCTAGTATTAGGGTAGCTTTTTTGGGGCTTGCACTATAACATAAGTCAGCATAACCCCTTGTCTATTATAGAGCTTTCAAGATTGCTGCTACTGTTTGGGTTTTTGTCCCATTTTGTCCCATAAGGAATTTATAACTGGTTTGTTAAAAATAGGGGCTTGCCTTGTATCCTGCAAACAAAAAAATCCCGTATTAGAGATAGAGAGAAACAAACTCTTGATTTGTTGTAAATAAGTCTCTACCTCATGTCTTGGTGACAGCTTAATCTCATAAATTTAGGAAAAGTTCTAGGGTAGAGAATCCTAAATCTTTTTATAAACGTTATAGATAAAGCATTCATTTCATATTGCTACTACACAGTAAGGGTTCGGGACTTCTAAAGTAGGATGCCCGGATTATTAACTTATTACATATCTATACTCATAAAGTTTTTCTCATTATTATAAAATCCCTTAATGTTTTTTAGTAACATATATTACAAAAAGTCTTTAGCCCTAGCTTTCTTTGACTAGCTTTGATCTGACAAAACAAAAGGGATGCGCTTCGGTCTAGGATACTCCTTATATCTAGAAATGAATTCCTAATCATTTTTAACACTTGCTCCAAGAATTTCTTTTTTAGCGCACGCGGGAAGCTTTATCAGGACGTACTTCACACGTATTCCAAGTACAAAATCACTCTTGTTGTTGACTCATCTTGTGCCTTTGCAAGCTTTCTTTTTTTATGTTTTTAATAAAATAGAGAAAACGAAATAAACTTAAACTCTATGAAGAATGTTTCCAGGTAACGTGAGTGATAATGTGACACCTATCTTGCTACGATATCCTATGAGGATCCAAAGTACCCTTTCTAAAACTAGAAAAGCAATTTTATCCTTTCTACAGATACTGAATGAGCTAAAGAAGGGTCCCGTGTATTCTGTAGTTCTTAGTCCTATAAAAAGCTAAACAAAGGTCTTGAGATATACAGATATACCAAAAAGAAATAGGGTTTCGTTGTCCATTGCGTTAAAAAAACGGAGTGCTAATAAGGACGGAAAGCACCCTTGCTAGGAGTCCCGGGAGCTCCTTTAATTTAGTTAGGTACTTCTCGAAAAGGGAGATTTCACCTTTCTATATCTAATAATCTAAATGAACTTGTAACTAGCGCTTATTTTTGAAGTCATTTTATAGAATTTTTGTAGGACAAATGCAGGGTTTTCCTATACAAGCTCTAATTTAGAATTAGTTGTTCCGTCGGTACAAGAAGTAGAAGTTTTCGTGCAGAATTTCCACTCTTTATTTATACCCGTTACCAAAAAAGAGTAAAGCCGAGCCTTAGAAATTCACTAAAGCTCTATACTATAAAGTTCTAACTATACGGGTTTTCCAAATAGGACGAGCAGCAGGTCTGCTAAAGAAAGCCTAGCTCTTTGAGAGGCTCTAGGAATTCCAGTCATTGTTTGCTAAATTTAAGGTTTTAGCTAGATTAATACCCGTGTCTATATACTGAGTCCTCCAGTATTAGTCCCAAAATACTAAAGCAGAGGAAACTGAGATATCCTTCCAACCAAGTTGTTTTCTTTTATCCGTTAAAACGCCTCACTTCAGATAGGAAATCCGTGAGTTCAAGTCGCGCAGTTCTAGTACAAGAAATGGATAAGAATATATTATTGCTTGACTCCTTTTAAGCCGCCTAAATGAGGATACTTTTCTGTTTCTCATATAAACTTCCGCGTTTTCTCTATGAAAAAAGTTAGTAAACGTAAAGAAAAGATGAAGGCCCGCCACCGGACTTACTCTTAGTCTTAGTATTGAAAGCAAAGTTCTTTGAGCCGGTGCTATAACTTCCGTCAGTAACTTAGTGCAATCAAGAGTGTAGTCATCAGCTACAAAGGGTTTAAATGTTCTTTAGTTCATAAGTCTCCTTGAAGTACTCGCAAGCATTTTTTACCTCTTTCAATCACTGTCTATGAATTGGGGAACTAAGCTCCTCCTTTTTAATACGCGTTGTTAGGAAGCAAAATGCGAATATTTTGTGGGTTACATTATATATAGCGAGGCTTCCCGGTCTTAGCTTATTGTGTAACATACCCTTTTTAATTAACAAGGCGGAGCTCTGCCTGGGTTTTGAAATAAAGCAATTCCGCGTTTATACTTCTTATAGGAAAAAAGAACTTATACTAGTACTTCATAAGTGTAAATATAGGGAGCCCTGTATATACTTATACACTGTTGTACACAACTATATGCATAAGTATTCCCACAAGTAGCAATTTCAGAGTCTCAAAGGGAGGATCATTAATATAAAATGTATCAGACCTCGTTAGTTAAAGAGGATCCTTTTTAATAATTAAAGTAGGCTTACAGGGTATTAGAAGATAAGGGGCCCTCGACTCCTTACGTATAGTTTATATTATTTATAGTCTCGTTTACTTATGAACTCGAGTTTTTTATAGCCTTTACTTGTACGGAAACCTATATAAGCCCATAGTAGAAAGGCCCTTATTTGGTTCCAAATTGTATGATTATGAGATTTCCAAAAGGACCCCGTACATACTTAACAGAAAAATTTTGACTTAATCTATTCTTCCTAAACTACAAAAACAAGGTAAATTTGCAAAGAACGGGATTCCCCTTAGATTTTGAATCCTGACTCCAAAGCCTCTACGAACAAAAAGTGAAAGGGCATACTTATACTACTTTACCGGACCCGCCTCAAAGCCAGCCTCTTTCCTTGGTGTAATACTTTGACTTTTTTCAATAGATCAGAGACATACAACTAATAAATAGAAAAGTAAAAAGCTCGTGCAAGCTAAGTCAGAACCTCTTCCGGGTAGACGACAAGCGCTGAGGAAAATCGAATAATCTAAGAAAATCTTTAGGGTTTCTTTATTTAGTAAAGATAGAGGGCACTCACTACATATAAGAAGCAAGATTTTTTTTTCTATAGCAGGGTTCAAAAAAGGAGACCCTACACAAAAATTTAGAGTATTTCCCTTCTTAGTTTAAAACTAAACATTAAAGTACGCTTTCTAAACAACTTTGGCTTTATCTTTATAAAATAAAGTATCCGGGCATTGAACTTCTACTTTTAAGCCAGACCGACCCTAAACAAGTATTTAGGAATTAATTATACAAAAGTAAATATTCCTAGGAGTTTAGAAGCCCTCGCTGTATAGAAGAATTTTCGGGATTCGTTCCTATAAGGGATACCCATTATCTTGTCAGGGATTAAGTGTTAAGTATTCTTCAATATAAGTCTTTCGCCAAAAACTACGGATCTCTTGTAATTGAGACGTTTTATCCTCTAAAAATTTTAGTATTACTGGGCGCAGAAAGAGTGCTATTATAAAAAATTTTTATTACAATCGTATTCTATATAGTTAATAGTTACCTATACTCTAACCTGTCATGTGCTACTTTTCCAAACAGGGAGCGCGCGAAGTCTAACTAACCTGAAACGTGCAAGGATATGGGCTCCTTTTTATTCTATCTTATACCACAATCTTTTACATAAGGCAGGGGTCTCGTTTATCTTTCTTTTTTGATACTCCATATATCTTGAAACGAGTATTTCATATACCTTTTTTAATTCAAGTTAGACTTGTGGGAACCCGTTGTATGCCTAAGATATTCAAAAAAAAGGCACTCCTCTGGGATAGAGTGCTTGTCTTCTTATAAATAAAAATTTTTAGAATTGGATAGAAAAAAAGAATTTTCTAGTGTTCGCATGTCAAACCTTATTTAGGGTTTTTAGTTTAGGCTACAGGGTTGTGAATAAAAAGTTCTCTTCCTCAAATCCAAAGAAATCTTTCTTGACAGAGCTGAATTATTTTATCGACTTAGCTCTCAGAGTTTTCCCTCGAAACGAGTTGAGTTGTTTGCAGACTTGAACCCTCGAATTTTCAAACACTCAGCAGAATGCTTGATCGAATTAGAATGGAAGAATAAATGAGTTACTCTTTTTAAGGGTAGTGTACAGTAAATCATAAAGATATTCTATCTAAGCGATTCCGTCCTTAACTGTAGGATACCTATTTATCGCTAAGCGGGGCACTTTAGGTATTGCTTTTATTCTTATGTTATGATTCTTTAGGTTGTGGAAAGGGGATCCCCGCAATCCATAGACAAAAGACAAAATATTCTATATATTTACCACTCCTGGATATTTGTAGGCTTTATTGCAAATAATAATAATTAAGAGAAGTAGCCTTAAGGATTTGTTATTTTCATGAAAAGGAGCAGGCCCTAATATTGAACAACAATTTATTAGGTCTCAAGTCTACTCTTAAAGTTTGAAGTTTTCTTTAACATCTTTGCGGGTCCCCTCCCTTAAGTCTTCTATTTACCAGTGGCTGATTTGGTAGCCTATACTTATTTTATAGCTTTCTTATATTTACGTATATCTAATTTATTAAAAGTCCTAGCAATTCATAAACCAAGACTTCTTTTCTGGTTTGCATGTTGACCCCTAGTAGCTACTATTTGAAATCTCTCCCAAATTTTCTCTTTTTGTTTTTAATCAGTCGATGTAAAAGTCTCAGAGTTTTTTAGTAACCCCGCGAAGAGCAGAGAAATAGAAATGAGTAAAATATATAGAGCTACTTCAGTTTTCAACTGCCAAGCAAGATTTGGGTAATAAAAACGAAAAAGTCTATAGAAAATTATCGACTAACAACAGATAATTAGAAATGTGGACAAAAAACCTTAAGGAAATAGTTTTGCTTTAGATGAAAAAAAACTCGTCTACCTGACTGATATGTAGTATACGGACTCCCCTCAAATTTAGCCAAACTTTTTTATGATATTTCTGAACAGGAAATGGTACTATGTTTATAAGGAGCACTTCAGAAATTTCTTTGATAGACTGACACGGATTGAGTACTAATTCTCTATAAGTATAAGTTTGGGTGCTAAAGCAAGAAGCAACTGCTCTACAACAAAGGAGTCGTATTAATTTAATAGACTGTAAAAGTTTAAGTAAAGCAAATACTTTTTTTTATAAGACCTCTCTAACCCAGTGAAATAAATGGTAAAAACTAGACCCTAACTTCGACTAAATACTAGATATCCAAGCTACATAATTTTGAGAATTAAGATCCCCAAAGAACTCTAAAATAAGTTGCATACTGAAAATAAAATGTTAAATAGCAGTAGTACTAGTAAGAAGAAGACCTCGGATGCTTTTTTATGTTATAGCCCTTTTGTCTTAAGCACCTTGGTTGATAAACCTGTACAGGGTGTATAATAAATCCCTTAATGAGATCTAAATTTTTGCTTAGGTGCTTTTTGTGGGGGAAAGTATCCTAAACTTTGAAGCAGCGAGTTAGACTCGTTTTAATCTAGAGTACAAAAGGTAAGTTATGCAAAACTAATCCTAATTGTATACCCGGTTTTAAAGTGGGTGATCACTATACTTATTCAACCTCCCTAAGTAAGACTTATTAGTAAAGTCTAAATAAACATAAACTATTATCCAGTCCCACACGACTATATAAAGTTTTTTGCTGAATGAAAAAAAGAGAGAGATTTTTCTGGTTAGCATAAGAACAGGGCAGGACTCTAACAAAAAAGTAAAGTGTATACTAAAAAAAGACCTTTTTGGCTTCTATCTATTAGGAACATTTAGAGGTTAGACTTTTACGTTGGGGGAGTCCCCAGTAAATAAATGTAGCATAAAAGCTTTCCAGGGCATTATTTAGGATAACTTCAAAATCTTTTTTAAAAGCACTCTTTGTATTTTCATTGAGCTCTCGATTTTAGAGTCAAACTCTTAAAAAAAGAATAATTATAAGTAAGAGTAAGAAAATTTTCAGAATTTAGACTCCTTTTGTGTATTATGTATTTAGGCCAGACCAAGCATAACATATTATAAAAGAAGTGTATCAAACAAGGATTCCTCATACGGATAAAGTGTCACCAATCTATCCTTATCCCTTCCGAAAAGGTGCCCTTAAGCTCTTTTGAAGTAACCTACTTTTGAATCTAAAGAAGACCCACAGCTCGATTGAGATTTTTGCCTTTAAATTATATGACTGGAAAGTGTTCCTAAACCTAGTTTGTGGCTTAACCCTAATAAAACCTTAGAAAAGAGAACTGCATAGAGTTTTTTCTTAAAATTTCTTTACCACTTCGTTTCGTTTTTAATTATCTTTACAAAAGGTCTATAATATAGCACGGGGTTTGGACCTATGAATGAAAATAAAAAATTTTTTATGTCCGATTCTTTTACTCTTTTTAATCTTTCTAATGCACTTTTTTAGGGCTTTCTAAGAACCACCTGGGATTTAACCTTTTGAGAACGCTTCTAGAAGTCTTTCTTCAATAGCTTCAATAGATAGTATAAGCTTGGCTAGATCCTATAACAGATTTTTTATTAAATATTTTTCAAAAAACATAATGAAATTAACGCGTATCTATCTAGGAGTGAAGGCTTTGACCGATATTTTTAGTATTTGTCTTATAGTAGGGATCGGAACGGAAGGGGATCCCTATTTATTTCTTTGTAGCTAAAGGTTTGTTCTTTCTTGAGAAGTATAGGGAGAATGAAACCCCAGGAAGTTGACTCGCAAAAGTCTTTTTTTAATTTTGGTTAGGGGAAATTCAAAATTAGAATCTAGTAGGGAAGTCTTAACAGCTTAGAAATAGAGAAGAAAGTCAGGAACACGTTTAATATAAGGAATTAAATCGCAACTAAATAAAAAGGAAATAATTAGGGATGATTTTAAAGAAGAAGGGCTGAGAGATTACTTTTACGTGCCCAGTTTCCAGTCCTGACTTAAAAAATCTTTTGGGGGATAAAAGGGCTAAGCAGGAGTAATTTAGCAATTTTAAGGTAAAGACAAGTTATAGAACTGAAAGGCCTTCTCCCGGACCAATTTACAAAGCAAGTCACATAGAAATATTAAAAAAACTGGAGGAATTCCTCTTTTTTCAGTTCTGGATCTAAAAAAAATATATATATATATAATCTGGTATATAAATATAGGGGCTTTTGTAAATTGTAATAAAGAAAGAGGGATACATTTTCCCTGGCAGGCAGTAGCTTCTCAACGTAGTGTTAACGGGGCAAAGTGTTGAAGAAGAGGTTTAGAAGAATTCTAAAAAGGAAGTAAATGGAAATTACTAGGAATCTACGCAAAATGGGTCTAAGATACAAGAAACACCCCGTAGGATACCCTATCTCGATTTCATTTCAGATTCATTTAGTACTTTCTGCTGTATGTAGTACATTATATAATATAATTAAAGTGCCTTTAAATTGCTTTCTGGTTGGGACTGGCAATTCTTTTGCTTACTTCTCTGTTACTCAATAGAATAAATATGAAATCAGGAGGGTTCTATGCTCTTTTTAATTAGTAAGACAAAAGGGCTCTTGATAGGGCTTGGGGGGTTTTCCTGCTTTCAATTGAGTATTAGGTGTTTTTACCAGGATAAAAGGTCACTTTCGAGGGGTTTATACTAGACCTTAACCAGTAGAGATTCTTTCTATTTTCTAGTCCCAAATTAAGAGGGATTTTTAGGAATTAAGTAGTAGATTGCTTCTCTGTTTCCAGGTTTCCTATTTCGGATAATCCTTTTTTTAAGGAAGATAAAAAGGAATATAAAGAAGTAGAGGGCTGGTCATAGTGTAAGGTTAACCATACAGGGAATACTAAGAAATATCTATAGGCAAGAATAAGCCTAGCCTGCAATGAGTTCCATATGACGAGTAACAGGAAATAAGGATAGAAAGTACATCTAAGACTAAGAGTATCAAAGCTCTGAAGAGGTAGTACAACTAAGAAAGCAGGTATTCTAAATAAGGGTATAGCCCACAAGATACTGTAGCTCCTAATAATACTAAAGCTATGAAAAGTGCGAAACAAGGGATATAAAAGGTAGTAGAAAAAACAGGTAACTTTTAAGTTATAGCCTACTATTTCACTTTGTAGAAATGAGAGGCTTTTTCATTTATAAAAGAAATTTTTATTACAGGTTTTTGCTGAATCAGGACATAAACTAAGCAATCTAGTAAAGTTTTAGCGGGAATTTCAAATTATCCCGAGTATATACCCAGATACAAGTTCCTAAAAACTAAAGCGGAAGTTTTGGTGCTTCAATGAGTTCTGTACAAGGGAGGATCCTCTATTACTATTATATATTATATAAATAAAAAACTAACTGTAAAGGCTAAGAGCCACCCAACAAAGAAGGTAGAAAAGTGCAAAGCTCTTATGGAACAAGATGATTAAGAATTACTTAAGTAACCCCGGGTTAGATCAATTTGAAATTTGGGTCAGAGATCCAGAGCAAGTAACTAATATCTTACATAGGCGAATTTTTCTAGACTTTCATGAAAACATATTATCAACAAGGAGGTTTTTGTACTTAGTCAAAGCTAAATTTAAATAACAAAGGGTATTCGAGTCGCTTGTATTTTGGCTAATCATGGCCCTTTCTTTTATAGTCTTATCCAAAAAAGGCTTCGCCAGAAGCTCCTAAATTTTATTTCAACGAATTTTTAAAGAGCTTTTAAGTCCCATCTACTTTCATCACCTAAGACCTATCTCCAGTCCGCTTTCTTTATTCTTCTTCTGGTATTATGTACAACCCTAAGCTCAATCGACAGTTAAGTTGAGTGTTACACTACCGAGCAATGGGCTGTACACAAACGAATACTAGTTATGACTGCTAAACGGGTAGCCTTTTGCTGGTATATTCCCTTTAAAATTAGGTATAAAAATTATCCTTTCTCAAACGGCGCATATTCTTGTATTTATATCGCGGGAAATTAAAATCTTTCATTTTTAAGGCTATTTCCTTTGACCAGAAGGCTTAATAAACACCTTAGATTAAGTGCTTTAAAAATCCCAGCAAGGACCTTTACTGTACTACTTCTAAGAGTTCTAAAAAGAATATCCGGAAAAGGGGAACTCCCTTTTAGAGAAAAGAGCGCAGTTTTGCTGAAAAGGATGATTTTTTAATAGGAAGAATTTCCTGGAATAAACTTGAAGTTGTGTCATTTTACGCCTTGTAATTTCGTTTAGTCTAGCCATCTACCATAATAGTCCCTTAGTTCAAAAGCAGCGCTTAGTTAGATAGAAACAGAGTCATATTCTTGAAGTGCGTAAAACCAGAATATATCTAAAAAGCCCTTTCTTACTCACTCAAGAATTCCTTATCTCTTTTATTTCGCTGTAATTGTCTAAGCTCTAACTGGAGAATACCTGACAAGAGGAAAACTTAGCTCTTCGTCTTTACAGGAAACTCATTTTAAAAAACCTAAAGGCAAAAGTCTATTTGTATTAAAACAAAAACAAATCTGGTTGTAGAAGCATTTCCGCGTGCCATAAAAACAGGTGCTAGTGTATCCAGTAATAGGGTACCCTATCGTACTTTTACGTTCGTTTAAAGAGGTTTGGGAAGACTTTCTTTAGTTAGAAAGGGAATAACTTATACATATTTACCAAGGCACCCTGTTTATACCTATCGAGGTAAAGGTACACGAGTTTAGTAAATCAGCAATACAGGACAGGAGACCCCTTTCCGTTGCTTATGAGAATAGGGAAGTTTCCTACATTTTTATAATATGCTTACTTAACTTCGCCCTTCTTGTAGTCTAGGCTTTATTTCGTTATGTCATGCTAGGCAAAGGCCTTAGAATTTCCTTATAAAAACCCGCATTTGAGTTCATGTGACTTTATAAAATGGGATAGCTTTGGTTTTCTCAAAATAGTACTATGGCACGAGGTACACACCCGACTAAAAAAAAATCTACAAACAGGGTTAAAGTTACTTATTATAAGTGCCTTATTACTCTTTCTAGTTTAGTATTTTAACAACGAAAAGCTAATTTATCTTATTAATACTACTTACTGGATCTATTAAGACCTTTTCCGAAAAATTTAGGGCTGCGCCTCGACTTATTCAGATCTAAAATTCAGCGCAATACTATAAGCTATACAGTAAGACACTTGCCCTGTTAAATTTATATCCCCAGGTATAAGATTAGTAACAAATCGAGGAAGTTAAGAAGACTTCCCCGTCTATTGGTGTATTTGTACCGATTTTCTTAACATTAGGGATATCTTTCTACTAGTTTTACCCTTTGTGACTCTAAAGTCCCATTGTAGATAAGCCAACTCCTTAAGGAACTCGTTATCTTTTGGGATTCCTTTCTTTCTTCTTGTGGTTTTTACCCGCTTATTAGACTAAAAAAGCTCTACGTTAGGTTAGAAAAGTTAGTCCCTGTAGAGTTTAAGGTTATTGCCCCTTATCGGTAGTAACTTCGATACTGGAACCCCAAAAGGGAAGCTCTAGCGAAAGTAATGGTAATTTGTTTTTTTTATATTATAAAACCCGTAAAAGGAGGCCTTTAAAGCGCAGTAAATTATCCTTTTTCATAGTGCTCTAAGCCCCTAACGAGGGGTCATGGAATTAGGCAAAATTGACTTCAGAGTCTGGGCTCCCCCACTTTACTTTACCGGATATTATAGCCCTATACTCCAATACTATTTCAGGCTCGGGTTTAATATAGTATTAAGACGTTTCCTATGACGAAACTTTATTTATTCTGATTTAAGTAAAAATACCAGGGACTCTTACTTATAAATCTGGATCCCAGCTATAAATCTCTTAAAATTTAAAGGGACCTCTGCTCTTCTTTATTTTTGCTTTGTCATTCTTTCTTACTTATGCAATTTTAGTAATACAGTATTATAGGGCAGATCAGAGTACTTGATTTGTAAGGAACGGTAAAAAAGGGTTGTCGCTCAATATAAAATAAAAATATAATAGAAATTTTGCACCGTTAAGTCAAAATTGAGTAGGATTTAAGAGAAACAACTTAGGTATTTTATATTTTCGTATTTTTAGAATTATACACAGGATTCTAGGGTTCATTATAATTACCACCTGTATTTTAGCGAAAACTTTTCAAAATAAGGATTTCCAAAAATTGTACTTACTCTTAGTGAATAAAAATACACTAGAACTAGAATAGTAACTTGGTTCCAAGTCCCTTTTAAAGGCCTCGCCGCTTCTCTAATCTTTCTTATTTCTTCAATTAAGAAAACTTTAGAAACTCTTTAAGAGGGGTAAAAAGAAACTGGGTCTCCTTTTTTCTTGTAAGGATCCCCTTTATTCAGTAAATGAGCAGCTAGATTTAAGCATTGTTGGGTAATACTCGTTCTTTGTCAGACCCAGCATCAGAAAAAGACCTCTAGTACCCCCCGGAAATTCTCGATATAGCCAAGAACTCCTTAACTTTTTAGGGTTTCTTAAACAGGTTTTTATTAGCTAATATTTAGAATTATCTTTTTATGTTCCTATTTTCTTTCAAATTGTACAAGGGAATATAAAAAGAGGTTAGAAAGACTTTGATAAGCCGAAGTTATCCTACTTGTGTCTAGATAATAAAATTTTAAATTTAAATATAGTGTAACGCAATTAGTAATAACCAGGATATTGTGTAGATATACACATCTTTTTTTAATAAAGAATCCCCAAAGCGCAGTACTTAATCAAAAGGATTTTGTGGTCGGCGCCCTCTTTGTTCAAAAAGCTTCTCTTGGTATTTTAAAAAAATAATAGGTTAAAATTCCTTTCCCGGTCCTCGCGCTTTGTGAAAGAAAGATTGAAGAGTTTTCGGGAACGCCTTAACCCTAAAGTCTAAATTAAAACCTCTGAAATGAGCTAGACCTTAGCTTAGGCTTGACTTAATAAAGAGAAGCCTGAAGTTAAACTTTATAACACAACCCAGCGCTATCTAAAAAGGGCCGGCAAAGCCTGAATCTATAAGTTAACTCCTATTTTTATTTGACAGCTTTTAACAAAACTTTAATCAAAAAAAATCCCCTGTATAAACTAGGACTTCTCCTTACAAAAAGAAAAAGTCTTTGAATAAGTAATAAGTTAAAGGAGGACTCCGTGTAAGGAATGCTTTGACTTTTTTTATTTAATGCCTTGACAAGGCCCTCCTAATTTCATATTATAATAGGGGTTTAACCCGGAAAACCTGAAAAACAAGGAATAAAGGACCAGGTACCTACTTAGACCCGTGTGGAGATCGTGGTAAAGACCTTTCTCTAATAACTGAAAGTATCAAGATTTGAAAAAACTTTTCTAAATTATTAATATATGACTGCCCGCAGATAATACAAGGGAGTTCTATAAAGCAATTGTGGATTACTCTAGTTATATAAGCAGCTCCGTAAACACTTTAAGAATCTATTTCTTGTCTAGTTAGAAGCTTATCTCTTGAACTGAACCCGGGACCTAAACTATTGCCTAAGTATTGTTTCAAGCGAGTGTATAAATTACCGTGGAATTAAAAGGAGTCCACTAAGTTTCTTGAGGGGCCCCTTTCTAAAAAAACACTTTGATTATTGATCCCTATAGTAAGTGAGTTTGTCTCAACAAGAAATTTTGTTGTTATTCAAAGTTCTTTAAGTCGAGTTTATTTTCTTGCAAAAAGAGGATTTTTTTGATACAGCACCTAATAAAATTTTATTGAATTAACTTGAATCGACAGCTCCCTTAGCTGCTAGAGAATTTCTTATGCGTTAACAATGAACTATGATTAATATTAATATAATAAGAAAAGAAAATGGGTAGTTTCCTATAGCACAAAATCCTTTAAAGATTCGGAGCGGTGAAACAAATGAAAAATATAAAGAGTCTAAGAACCTCAGGGTACTTTCTTGTATATAAGAATAAAAGACTTCGTGTTCGTTAAATAAAAATAGCATAGAACTGTTTCCAGATACGGGCAGGAATCAAAAAGCTCTACCTATCATAAGTTCGAATCCGGATTCCTCTGAAGAAGGGTTCTTTCTTATATCCGATACTTTGTCACTTTTAACCGGGGCTTCGCCCTAAATTTACTTTTGACTGGGGTTTACCTTATAGGGCGCTTTCTCTATAAATGTATATAAATAGAATTGAAAAGAGAAGAGGTTTCCTTATGAGTTTCTGAAAAATCTTTCTTAAAATTTCCGGGTGAAAAAAGTCAAGATCTGGTAAGGCTTTACACTCTCCCTAAGAGTTTCTCCTTTTTTTCGGAGACAGCTTACTCATCGTAATCAAAAGAACTTCTCGAATTCCTAGGGCACTTAGTGTTAGTATACTACACTGAGATAGGAACCCTTTTTGAATTCCTGTGTGCTTACTTCGTACCTTTACCCGGAGAAGAATCTT
>JAYMTL010000025.1:0-170244 GCA_036897445.1 Pelargonium tetragonum
TAAAGGTATTAGGCAATCTTACTAATTCAACCGTAGGATACATAGTAAGAATTCCTAAACCAATTAAGAAGTACTGTGTCAATGACAGTCGGTGTCGATAGAAGGAATGAAAGTGTAGCTAAAGGAAACAGTTGAGGGCTAGGAAGGGAATAGAATTTCTTAGGAATAGATAAGAATGAACCTTACAATTTCAACATTCTTCCTAATTTGTTAACCAGTGAGAGTAGTTGAATGCGAGCTAGAGAAGGCGCGGTAGCCCTAAGTCGATAAAAAAGGTTAATGCTAGCCGGTGAATGACGCTAAAGAAGGCAGTACTTTAGTACTGTTGGAGATGTAGGTATAGATAAGAATGAAACCGTAGGGAACAACTCTTCCTAAGACCTTTGCAAGTGGAGTCGAATGCACAGTACGAGCCTAAGAAGGAATGGTAACGAGCTTGCCAACTCCTGTGCAGCTAATGAAAGATGGTCAAGCTAAAGCTTGCCTTTGCCGGTGTTGCTTCTACTGCTGCTAATGATAGCCGTTGAGAATGCTGTCGAAGGAAGTTGATGCTAATGAATGGTCGACGGTGCAAGCTTTGTTAGCAGTAGAATGGGAATAGTTGTAAGCGGTCCATCTTCGATAGCCTATGAAAGATAGTGCATGCCTGTGTAGCTTGCTAGCGAGAGAAGGTCAATGTCGACTTGTGCCCTATTTCTAGTAGTTAACAAGAGTGAATTTAGTAAACCTACAATCTGATTTACACGGAAAGAAAATTCTTCTTTTTTGCTCTTTTTAAGAGTACAAGCACTCTTTATCTAAGTGATTCAGATTCCCCCCTTTTTGTTATAGAAGAGGTCCGCAGACCCTAAGTAAATTTCAACATTTTTTAGTCTCGGGATTTAAAAGGAATGCTGGGACCCTTTTCTTTCAAGCAGTGATAAGCCCCGTTTTGAATTGAACAAGTTTATGTGAGGAAATAAGCTTTCATCTGGGATTCTAACCTAGATCTTTTTATATTAAAGTATATAATAGAGGGTGCGGTTTTTAAATTAGGAATAAAAAAACAAATAGGTGCCGCGGGAAACACAAATCCGTTGGCTTTACACGGGATTTTTAATATTAAGGCAGTAAAGTTATAAGGTCAGTCTTCCATAAGGGATCCAAAAATCTAATTCAGCTAAAAAGAAACTTCTTGGCTTTTATCAAACACTTTCTGGAAGAAATATAAAGTCAAACTAGTAATCATTTCATTTTTACAAAATAGAGTCTATTAGATTCTTAAGGAGTTATCGCTAAGAACGAATTTCTAGTCATTTCCTGACCGAAGCATCTTAAATTAAGGATTCACCAGGAGAGAAGCTTCTTAATTCAAAAAGGAACAAAAAAGGGATAGCTATAAAAGGTCAAACTTCTCGGAGTAATTTAAATAAGAAATACAAAAAAACCCAACCCTTTGTTCACACGAGAATCCAGCTTGTTAAGGGTATAATTCGAACCTAGAAAAACAAGTTAATAAATCCAGTACCTGCCTATCCTTGACTTGAAAGCCTTAAATAAACTGAATTGCCAACCCTTCCGCACTTATTACAGGTATGTTAGATTTAGTAGCTCCCCCTATTCTAAGTAATTCTTTTTTAAACTTTCTCAATTACTCAATTAGATCCTTTAGACCGTTTAAATATATAATAGGAAACCCTGTGCTTTATCATCTAGTGGGGCCCCACCTAATACGGAGCTTGTTAAAAAAATCTTTCGTTAAAAAGCCCTAGTTTCTTTTTTAGTAGTAAGGACTTGTTAATAAAGGACTCTTACATTCGTAATACTGGTAAAGCCGGGGTTTAGGATAACAAAAAGGGTCTCAAACTGATACCAAGAATATTCTTATTCTCAATACCTGAAAGCTTTTTTGTCCCCTATCTTTTATTAAGCAAAAGCTACTCTTATCATAATACATTTAGTATAGTAATCCCCGCGGCGCTTGCTTTGATAGTTTTGCAAGGGTAAGGTTTGACATAATTATTATATCGTAAGAACCCCTTTGTTACACTTTTATGACAAAACTCCATAGTTAAATACTGGGTGTTGTAAACTAAGGAATCTTGGGGACTCATTAGAAAAAGACTAACCTCTAAAAAGAACAGGGTAGACCTTGCAAGCCGTGAAGGAGGAGCTTTTCTAAGTATCAACCAAAAGAAGGGCTCCTATATTATAATTAACTAATAACAAAAAAGATAAGAGTAATTAGAACTCCCGTTGCCCCGACATACTGCCATATTGTAAATTGTAAAAGGAATTGCTCGCTCTAACTTTAATTCTTACTTATGCTTTCTTTAGTAAAAACTTCTCATACTAGGACATAGCCAGTCAAAGCATTTCTTAGGTTCTGTACTCTTTATTTAGAGGGCCCGCAGTTTAAAGTTTAACTTAGGTTTAAGATCTTTGAGTTTCCGGGTTTCCAGATAGGAGTAAGACACAAGGGCGCTTTAGTAGGATTCCTAAATTTACTCTAATATAGTAAATAAAAAGAAATTCAATTAGTTTGACCCTTTATTCGTTTTAGAATCGAGTTATTCCTCGAGCTGTGAAGTACTTTTATTTAGGTATTTAGGCGCACCCCTTGAATGAATCTAATACGGATATTTTCGGACTTTGACATAGAAGTGCTTCTAATTAGGTAATTGTTGATTTCTAAACATATTTGCAGGAGGAACTTGGTCAGTCCGAGGTAGTTAACTTAAATTATATAAAATCTATTTAAACCCTGTTCCAACGCCCCTTAGAAAGTAGAGCTATGGCCTAACAACGGTAACAAAGTTTAAGTAAATATTAAAATAAAGAGCACATTGAGGAGATATCCGTAACAAGATTCCACTAAAATTAGAATTTGCTTAGTATATTGCTTTTAGAATCTCTATCTTGTATAACCCTAACCAGCACATATATTACAGTAAAAGAGTGCCCCCTTTATGTAACCAATCTTTAATAGATCCTTACACAGGAGTCTTCTATTTTGAATATTTAAAAGCAAGAGCCTCCCTATAATTTATTAAAAACCTTGTAAAGTTAGATAAACAGAATTGTATTAATTTATAGCTATAGCGGAGACCCTATACTAGGATATCCAGAAAATTTTTTTTTGCTATTACAACCCCAATTCCTGAATTTAAACTCTTTACAATAAAGCGTGGGAGGCCTATACCTACAAGATAAGAGCAAGATCAGAGTCATATAAAAAAGATTTACAAAGATCTATAAATTTCATACCTACTGCGCAAAAGATATTGACAAGATTGCACAAATTCTCGTTCTTGCGTAAGAGAGACCCGGTTCCTACAGCCAGCATTGAGAGATGTTAAAAGGTTACCCTTGTCTAGAAGGGCCTGGGGTTAAGAATTAAGTCACTGTAAGAAAGAATCAGGCCGGTAGGAGTTTACCCTCTTAAAAAGAATCTGAAAGAAAGGGGGTTGTCGAGCGAGAGAGTAGCTAATTTTGGTATCCCGTATAAAAAAGACCAAGGCTCCTCATTTTCCTGTAACATAATAATAATTCGTTGGTTCAAATAGTATCTTTACTCGATGCTTTATCGGTTCGTAGAAAACTTCAGAAAGCTGAGTCGATAAGATAGTAAATTCCTTTTTAGGCCTTTCTACAAGGCGAACGCATTTACGCAAAAATTAGCCCAGAGTAAGGGTCTAAATCTTACCTAATACTGTCAGTACCAGTGCGGATACTACACCTTTTGAAAAGCCTTAGGACCTAAAAAACTAGAGGTTATTCACTAACTTGCTTTATCTTGAAGTGAAGGGTTGAGTTCTTATCCTCAGAAATTATTCAAGACTTAGCAATCTTAAGTACTTTCCCAAATTACCCGGTGTTATAAGGGGTCGAAATTCTAATAGGAACTTAATACGGAATACGAAAGTTCTCCTCTTTATTAAACTCTCTCCTTATTGAATTACAAAGAGTCTTCGTCATATTACTACTTTCTAAAAAGTTTTAAAGTTGCTAAAGCTATATTATCTTGACTTTTTTTTATATAACAAGGGTTTCATATTCATTTAATTAATTCTATAAATTTCTTTCTTGTACACCAGATACCCTATCGAATTAACACCTTCCTCATTTAGGAGCTTCTACAAGCACTTATGCAGCCAATGACATCCTAACTTTTAGTTATTTTGCGTAGCCAGTAGAATACTCAAAAATTCGAACACCAGGATCTATTTCTCTAACTAAAGCAACGAATTTAGAACCCGCCTCGGCTTAAGTTGTTCGGTTAAAACCCTTCCTCGGGGTGCATCTAGGTTAATTACAAAAATGAGTAGCAAAAAGTCAAATCTAAATACATTATGATATAAAATCATCAAGTTTTACTAGATCTGCAATTTACTATAAAACCGAAATAAAGTCCTCCTTTTTGGCGTACTTTTTACTATTACTTATTGATGTGCTTTGTGTAAACCCACGAGGTTAGGAATACCAGTATCATAGGCCGCTAAAGTAGAGTCTTTGGGCTTAGTTTCTGTCAAATGTCTTTGTAAGATGAGTAAGATTTTTATGTACTTTTGTATAGGCCCTCCTAAAAGACTTTAAGAGAGTAGATAAAAAGAAGAGTCTTAGCATAACGCTAGAGGAGCTAAAGTGGTCAGTATACATATTACAGTTTTATTAATATTAAAAGGGTTTTAGAACAAAAAAATAAGCTAAGTAGGGATTCTGTTCTTTAAGAAAAAGAAGTTAGGAGCTCCAACGGGAATAATACAAATTACAAAAGCAAGGATTATCCTAAGTCCTAAGTAAGGAATCCGCAACTCTTCTCGAAATTTTAGATTTTATAAGGTAATAAGTAAACAAGGGTACCTTTAGATTACTAGGATAGGAATTCGGGAGTTAAGAGCTTCTTTAGCGGTGCATTAAATCTAAATACGGCTCCTGCTAAGTCAGAGCGGAAATCATTTAGAATCACTGAAAAGAGTCCACGTAAACTTGTTTAAATAAACCGGGCAGTACTCGTCAAATATAATAAGTATAAAGACATAGTTTTTCTTCTCACAGCCGCCTCCTTTAAGGTTATACTCGTTTGTTGATATTTCATTTTTTGTTTTGCAAGAAAGCCGCAGTTTCCTGGGAATCCTTTACTATAAGTGTTTAGTAATACAGGCAGGAGTTTTCCTTCATTTTCGAAAAGCTAGGGGCTATACAATTCACAAAAAAAGGATTTTTTGTTCTATAAGAAGCTAATTCTAACCAGATTTTTTCTTGACTCACAAGTGACCAGAATAGAATAATGCATATCCATAGACTTTCTTTTTAAGGGGCTCGAAACCGGCTACAGCCTCTTTACTTACATTTCAGGACTTTTAATTACTCAAAAACCAGAGAAGGAGTCCTGGTTTATATCATAGGCATCTCTGGATAAAACATACATATAGAATATATTTAATCCTTTGTAACACAGCATCCTTTAATATAGTTTAATAACTTATAGCAAGTGAAATAAAAAAAGCGGAGCATTTCCTATGATATTCTAACTTTATAGGCACTTTCTATATTCTATTTCTATATATATATAACTTCAGCCTTCGTTTCTTGAGTAGAGCCCTATACCGGAGTTTTACAAGCTATAGCTACTACACACGTCTACAAAAAAGCCTTTATTTTTATGCCTCCTTTAACTACTGAGTTCCTCGTAGGGTTTTGTATGAGAGATGCCCCGCAGAGAGCCTCTATTCAACTTAATATTTTCACCAAGGTTGGCCCTAGATTTTGCAGTACAGGAGATCTTTTACTTACTTCAAATTTTTGGCAGTCAGTATGTTATTAGCAATTTTAGGGCTCTTATTCTTTAGAGAGACTCCGCTCAATTTTAATGCCTAGCGAAAGTTTAAAGATGCTACATTCGGGTATAGGAACTCTTTTTTACTAAGATTTTAGAAAAGGTCTGCCCCTATTAGGCTGACTTTGGATCGGGAACTACACTGTCGGATAATACGGGTATATAATATAATATGTATTTCTAGCTTTAGTAAGGAGCTAAGATTTAGATATTTGAAATTATAACGCATACCTTTTAGAATTAGAGTTGGTGTTCTGCACAGGATAGGGCACTACCAGCTAAATATTTGAGCCAACCGAAGCCAATGAGGAGCTCTTGTTTAAATTAATGGAGTCTCTGCCTAGGACACCTCTACCTTTACAGGGGTTCCAGGACAAGAGTAGTTTCCTAATTTGCACTCACAATACTTAAGTAAGAGGCTTACTTGAAAAGAATTCGCAGGGGATACCCGTAGGTTCGCTCTATAAAGTGGATCCATATAAATATAAATAAGAAAAATCTTGTTTACTTACTAGACTAGAAAAAACATAACGACAAAGCATTACAAAAAATTTAGCAGTGGGACACTTTCTTTTATCTTAAACTTTTGGCGGAATACTTAAAATTGAAATTGGTATCTCTATGCGCTTATTTGACTAGTATCCAGAGCAGTATAACAGATAATACCCTATACTATTTTTTCACTAAAATTCTCTTTAAGGGAGACCTTTGTCTACTAAACAACTTTTCCATCCCAACTTTGAGTTTAAGCTTCTGCTTTTTGGTAGAACATCTTTACTCATACATTCGATATGCTAAATTTCCTGAGCCAAAACTAGATAAGCTAAGGGGTTCCCGATTAGGCATTCTTTTCCGAGGATTTCTCTTCATAGCGGGATTCCTTTAGTCTGAGCTAGTCTATATTATGTTTTATTTTATTCACTAGGTTATTTACAGTAGTATGGGTAAGCGTAGCAAACAAGTTAAGGAGAGTGACCTTTCGTTACTCTTTAAATACGAGTCCCATATAAAATAATATACAATATCAGAAAAAAATGAAATTCTCCTCTCTTACCCAACTCATCTTAAAAGAGTCAACAGCAAAAAAGGGGCCATTTGTTAGCTTGAGTATTTTATCGACTCCGCCATTTTGCATAACTGGGGCTTCTATTTAACTGGGTAAAAAGACATTCGGGGTATACCTGACATTACCAAGAGCTTCTTTTTTCAGAAGTGAACTTCCTTTTTGGCAGTGATGCAATTTAGCTCTTTTTCCTACCTCAACTGTATGAGATTAACCTTTCCTTACCTGTAATGTAATACAATAAACAGCCAAGCGAAACCCATTTCAAAGTTCTTTTTATTAAAAAAAGAAAGAGGCCTGAATTAGGGACACTCGCTCTTCTTATAGGGAACCTCGTATATTCGAGCTCTTTGAATCTTCATCAATACAAAAAATCTTAAGAGCTATTATAAATTCTCTCAGCCCATAGAATAGAACAAGGCGTTGGAACAGAAGTATAAGCAAGGGTATCTCATTAGAGAATACTCTACATAATTAAGCGGCGTCCCTTGTAAGTTGCACAAAGTATTAAATAAACTTCTAAAAATAGAGGTCCTATGTTAGCAAGGGAAGCTTAAATAACCATTATCACAAAAACTTTTTCTCTCCGAATACTGCTTTAGGGACGAATCCAATCTAATTAAACTTCACGCAATGCCCAGACTGGAAACTTGAAATTATAAAGTCTTTTAGGCTAATAAGAGGAAAAACTTAGTTATCGATTCAGTATTCCGGTTTTCCACTTAATAAAAGAGCTTTTAACTTAAATTAAAAAGGGCTAACCCGCTACAATTTTCTTTTCAAAAATTGAGTTTAATTTACTCAATAGGAGGCTCAATTGCACTAGATATTACTGATTTAAAAGATTTTTTCGTCTATCTATGCTTCCTGTTAAAAAGCACTCACATAATTGTTCTAAATAAACCTTGGGGTTCTACATGAGATAGTATATTGATAGGTTACTTATGAGAATATGACAAAAGTGTTGGCTGAAAGAAAGTCTTATACAAGGAACAATTCCTGCTTTCTATTCTATACTCAGTATTTACAAATAATAAATATCTAAAAGAGTGCAAGTTTTCTTGTTAATATGTTTAAAGTTTTTTTGGGCTCCGTCTATTGTAGAAAGAGTGTCCTTAGTAAAAGCAATTGAATCCACGATTAAAGTATCCTTAATTTTTAATGACGTACTTTTTGTGGAAGTAGCTTTATAGTAGCTCTTTATTCTTCTGGTATTTGTCTCGATTTATGGGGATTCCTCCGAATTTTGGGATGCTTATTAAAGTACTTTATTTAACAACCTGGAAAAGATAACCCTGATTTTAATAATTATTCTTGCCTGAAACTACAACTTTGTAAACTCTAGGACTAAAAAAAATATAGGTTCAAACCGGGTCACCTACTGTAAGTAAAGCCCGCTTACTTTTGGGAGCTTCAAAAAGAGAATTTTTATTTTAAGATTTAGTATAAATTAGAAGTCTTACTTGCGAAAGCACTTTAAAACAATAACACATCTTAGGAAATTCTCAAGGTATAGTTCATAGTTGCTAAAAATTTTAAGTTAGGGAATTCGTTCAAAAGTGGTATATTACTAAGAAATTTCCACTCGCTTCTATAAGAGTGTGTTCCACAATTTTTCTTAAACTCAAGTAATTTAGTAAGTGAATTTTATACCGGTTATACCGGGAATCGTCTATTAGTCGACTGCTTATACCAAGTTTACATTTGGTAAATAAAAAATTGAGCGAAGGGGCGTTATAATGTAAGCTGGTATATCTAAATACTATTTGCAATAATCTCCTTCTCTCTCTACGTTCCAGTCGGTAAGAGTAAGACTATCAGGTATTTCTAAAGCTAAAGCTTTATTCTAGTAAATAGGCTCTTTTGGTTAACTTAGAAGTACAGACCAGTTTCTTTTGCTTACTTAATAGAAAACATTACCTAGATATAGGAACTTAATCCGGTCTCCTTAAAATAAAAGGATGGGTGCTCGTTTACTAAAGCTATAGAAAATGGGAGATACCTATTTAATACAACGATATAAATAAACGAGTTCCTCGATTAAGAGCTTGGGAATACTCAAAGAAGGTTCTAATAGTACTAGATCGCTAAGGAGATTTTACAAGGGGTCTTCCCTATAAAAAAGCTTTTTTTGTCCCTAATTACGCCATGTTTCTCTTGTTATAAAAATTGACTAGAGAGCTAAATTTATAAATAAGAAAGTAATTCCAGATTTCTACTTTCAAAAATTAGTAAAGAAAAAGGCTTGCAAGAATTTAACAACTTTAGCTTGAATCCACAGAATTACTAGCAGTTAAAACCCTTTTATCAGCAGAAAAATACAGCATTTTGAGATAGCAGTATTATACAAGCTGGATTTTTTTTGGATAGTCCTACACTCACTTTATAGATTTTCAATTTTAGGTCCCTTGCCATAGATATATGCACGAGAATAAACCACTCAGCAACTAAAATAAGCAATTCCAGTCAAAGAAATAATACAAAGAAAGATCCATGACTTTTCTCGATTAAAAATTCGGGATTGACGGGACTCGAACCCACAGTTTCCACCTTGACAGGGCAGTGCTCTAACCGATTGAACTACTAAAACCCTAAGAACTCTATAAGGTTCAGAAATTATAGAATTGGGGACTCCTATGTTTATGTGCTAGAATCCTTTAAGGGGATACTTTTTTCATTTTTTTGTTCTAATTATGTCCTACATTCATCAGTTATTATATCCTTGTTGGTAACACGGGGAAGTCTTTATGCAGGGAGGAGGGTTCGCCAAAGCCAAAATAGGGGCTTACTAGGATATCTGGTGGAACTTAGAATAAACAAGCTTAAAGTCCTGGATTTGAATCTGCAAGCTTCTTGGCCTTTTCTTTTTACTTGGTTAACCTCTAAATATTATAATATATCAAGCGAAAGGAAGACACTGTTGTACCTATAAAAAACTTATCGTTCTAATATAAACCCGGCGAGTTTCTTACATTTTTACGTAGTACGACCCTTTTTAATAAATTTAATAAACTGCTCCCTAATGCGATCCTAGAAACTTAATTGCTTACCGAGGAAATCCACCCTATTTTAGACATAGCAAGCGGCACCCCAGTTGTAAAAGGTCAAGGGTTTTTCATAGGGTCTGCTATGAGCTTAATACTTTGTTGCACAAATTTTTATTTAATTTAACTTCTTATTATGAGTACTCTGATTACCAGCTCAGCAACCCTTGTTCTTTTCTATTTATTTGGAAATTCCAGTCTACCCTAAATCTTTACTGAGTGTATAAGAGCGAGGATAGCATTCCGTGGACTTTTAAATGACCCAAAAAGTTTTTCGTATAAGCTTTCTTTACTCAAAAGTATAATCGGGTATCCCCAATCTCCCACTAGCCTAATAAGGAACAGAGTCCCGTCCCCCTTTCTTTTGATATTTTGATATATAAAGGCACTTACAGGGGAATATAGAAGTTTTTGTACAAAACCCTTGTGGAATACTTACCCAAATCTAAGAATCGTTAATACTAGTAGTTTTTTTACCTTTGATACGAGTCTCTGCCTAAGTCTTTTATAGTACTTGGGGGTAATTACAAATAAGAAATCCTTAGCTAAAAGAATAGGGCAATTTTTTTAGTTTCTCTAAAAAAGATTCTAAAGACTCGGATACTGGTGATTTTCGCTTCCAATAAAAATTCCTCATAATAGACCGAATAAATAAAAAGGTAAAAGTCTTTCTACACTTCTAAGGGTACAAGGAACCCGATGTACTATTTAGCAAGGCAAAAGTGTAGAAACCTAATAAGGTTTCCTTTCCGCCTGAATCAAAGATCCATATCAAAAGCGTATTCAAATTAGTTTCTTTACCATAACGGGTGCCGTACGTATGGATATAAAGATATGCTACATTTTCTGATTATAGCATCTGAAGAGGAATATCTTAAATTAGATATCAATAAGTAGGATTTGTCCCGATTTGCTCTGCCCTTTCTCAAGGTTGTACTCTCATAAATGAAACCAAATAATAAAGATTCCAAGGCCTTCCTATTGAAGCTAAAGGACTCCTTTATTATCGACCCTTTGACTCTGGAATTTTAATGAACCCGAATTCGTTTGAAAAGAGGGAAAGAAAGCTCCTTATAAAAATAGAAAAAGAAATTTTACGCTGTACAAGGGGCTCACGAAGGCTCTTTTTGGGTATATCAACAAAAGTCTTAAAGCCCAAATTTTAGTTTGATATAGGATTTCTTAAAACATAGAATTCAAATTTTTTTATAGCATTCGCTTCAAAACTAGGGATCCCAGGCAATGGGTAAACCACCCTTATTAATTAACTTTACTAACAAACGAAAAGTTCCGGTAATTTTGTGGATTCATCAAGATTTTCTTTTACTAGACAAGCAATCTGAGAAAGCCTTTTTTGGATATAAGACAAGTTGTAGTACAAACTGAGGGATATTCTAAAAAATGAAAGAAAAAAGCAAAGGTATAAGTATTCCCAGAATCTTTTCCTAGTTAATGGAGACCTTAGAGGCTAGGAGAATTCTGTTGGGTTACGCTAGATAGAATCGAACCGGCTGGGCTTTATATTACGGAAAAGCGGGCCCACCGCATTCTTTTTAAAAGTTTCCGCGCCTTTGACTTAGACTTATTTCTCACCAAGGCTCTTAAAACTAAAGGGCAGCTCCATAAGAGTTGATATCTAGTTTTTTTTGATATAATATAAAAGGAAGACTTTTTAAAGTATGTTTAAGGCTAAACCGGACGGTAGGGGACACACTATAAACTATAAAAGTGCCTCTGTCTAATGAAACTTTTATCAAGATCAAAAGGCGATTTCCGTGCGCTAAAACACAAGTTAAAACTTATTGACCTAGTCTTTTTTCGTTTCTTAAATCTGTGAATTTTCTTAATTAAAAAGTACCGGGATTCTCGATACCTTGAATTTACTCACTGTAATATAGGCTTGACTGGGCGATGAAACATTACTAAAATGACTCAACGAACTGGGCCCAGGAGCAATATTTTATAAGTAAGGGATAAGTATTTTAGTTGTTTACTTATTTAGTTTTTAGTAAATGAAACGCGCTTTGAGGCTTATTAACAAGGGGGATTTCATAAACCAAGCAAAAGCACCTAAACCCCTCAATTCAGTGCTAATAAAAACGAAAGGAAATAGAATAAGGTATAAGAATCAGCAGCCCCCCTAGCTTTTTTTTAGAAAGGGTTAAGGTTTTTCAGTTCCTAGGCTTCTAATTTACAAGGGACTACCTGCCCTATACACTTTATACTCCAATTACTTTAAACTTTCCGAGCGATAAGAAGCTTTTAAGGCAGTCCTTGTGACAGGTTATGTATAGGGGCTTATTCTAGGTACAAGTCAAAACTCCAGTTTATGTTATGGTAGGCAATGCTTACAGACAGGTAATGTAATTAATAGGATTCTAGAATATGTTGCGTTTTGCGCTAGCCTTAACATAGGGGTGTATCCCCCTTAGAACTAAGCAGGGGCTTGCTTAAACCTTCTCCTTACTTCATCCGGGGTAATGCCTAATTAGAAAAAGATTGACCCGTACTTGAGAGAGCGTTGGTTATAGGTTGAAAAACGTCTTGCTTTTTAATAGGTGTATTTTATAGGATTAATCACTTAAGGAGAAACCAGAAAAAGTCTAATGAAATTTTGTGTTGTTAATTAAAAAGAACTTATAAAGTGTAATTGAATAATATAGAAAAGTTAAGCCGTTAACAAGTGAATCATTCGTGTTACAAAATAAGTTAGAGGAAAATCCTGTACCCTTACTATAAATAACAACTCATAGCAGAATAAAAGAGTTTTAGAAAGGTACATCCTTGTAGTAAACTCCTACTTTAGAAAAACTAAAGTTTCTTAGTCTAATCTTAGCCGCGGACAATCTCCCACAGGAACAAAACAATTTGTCATATTTCTTTTTATATATTGGAGTTTTAATGGGTATTAAAAAAAGACCTCAGTAAAGGAACAAAGCCCAAAACTAAAACAACTTTGACTCCTCATGTCAGGGCACTCTTTTCAAGGTTGTCGATTACCACCCGGTTCTGGAACTAGCTGATCTATGATTTATACTTCGACTTTTATTTTAAGTACCTATTTTGCTCCATAGTAAGAAACGCTTTGCCCGAAGCTTTTAGTTCCCAATCTCTTTTTTACACACTTTTAGAATGAAGCGCAGGTGATACCCTTATCTTATATAGATATTTGTGCCTGTGTCAAATTACTAACTTAAAGTGAGACTTTTAATAGAAAACTCTAGATAAAGAGCCCCTTAGAAATTCTAAGAGTATTGCTGGAGATCCCTTAATTACTACGCCAAAGTACTCGAATCTTAGACTTTATTTATTTAATTACACCTAGGATTTTCAAAATCAAAGAAGAGCAAAAACTAAGAAATTAAGTTATAAAGTATCAAATAAAATTTTTGAAAGAAATAAGAGACAGAACCCTTAGAAAAAGACTACATCTCTGTAGCTAAAGGGGCTCCGAACCCTGTGTTAACTATTACCTTTCAATTCTACATATTGTAACTAGGTTTTAGGGTAGTTGATATCGTTTTATAAAAAAGTCCGTCTTTTCAAATCTTATGTTATCTCCGTAGGGAAATTCCCTATATTAATAAAGGGAGACTTTTTCTAAATTTCTGAGGGTATCCTTTATTAAATAAAGACTTTGTGGGATTTGGACCAATGGTTATAATTTTAAGCTTATATAATAGAGCAAAAGATCTCGGATTCTAATACTCATAAAAAAGACTGCATTGAGTACCTGTTACTCCGCTGTAGGTTTAGCTCTTTAGGCTAACCGGGGTTACAGCATATAAAGTGACTTTTCTAGCAAGTTCAATCTCCCGACCCTTGAACCCCGTAGGCAATGGAAACACTTTAAGGTTAGATAAAATTTGACTTTTTATTCTAATTATTATTCGTAGTCGCGGGCCCCCTACATTACGGGCGGGCCTAACTATTATAGAGAGTGTGAGCTAGGTTAGATTCAAGATAGTATTATCCGCTCAAAGTCTTTTATAAAATCACGTACGATTTATCTCTAGGTCAAAGCTCTTCCTACGTGTCCTTTTTAATAAAGTACACTAAAAACTAGAATTAGGTTGACTTCTTTTCGTATAAAGTAAAGGGGGCGCTTTTTGGCCTCTCAGCACAGACATAGAGCTGTTTAACCGTTGGATCAAGACATGTAACTGACAAAGGTGTACCCATACACTTATTAGAACATTAAAAATAAAAAAGGAGGCTCGTAAAGAAATTTAACCGTGGAATCTTCTAATTATGAGAAGTAGTTACCGAAGAAGGGAGCCCCGCTTAAAGTATTAATTAAGTAAATAACAAAGTAAACCTAATAAAAAAAATCTCCCCTTAATTACTATATTCAGAAGGTTTTTAAAGCTTAAGGAAACTCCCTAAGGCTTAGTATTTGTAGAGTCAGTTGCTATTCCTATTCTTTTTTTAGCGAAGAAAAAAGAAGTTCTAGCCTTGTGTATTAAGAGGCGTAATATAGAGTGAGTAGTAGCCAAAATCTTTAGGTATGCCCTAACTTTATACAACCTGTGATAACAAAGAGTGATTTAATTTTGACAAGAGATCTCTAAGTCCGGTGTCTAGAATTTCCTGTTATTTTCTTTTTTTATCTCGACATCAAACCCTTGGGTATAAAAAACAAAAAGTCTTATACCTACCATATCAAAACAAGTTTAGGAAAAATCCCTTTTGCTGTAGTTTTTCAGAGTAGATACTATTATATAAACATTTATACAAAATTCACTTTGATAGGATACCTCGATTCATGGGTATTATTACCATAATGGAGATTCTATATGCTTAGGAAAAAATATATAAGCCCGTGGCGGAAGTACCTTGCCGACTAGTTCCAGTTGGGAAAAGTGTAAAGTCGCTTCGAGAAATAGATCCAATTTAATAACATAACGAAGGAACCTGATTAAAAAAACTTGGGTAGTATTTTCAGAATTCATATTCATTCATAGTAGTAACTAAAGTCTTGAAAGTTTATTGCCTAAAGATTTACAAGTTCCCCTGGCAAAGTTAAGTGCAATACAAATTTTATTCAATAACTCCTGCTTTTTAGTATCTAAAAGGACTGGCAAGACGAGAATATAGATTTTCAAAACTTTATATAAGTTATTTTGTCTTTTTAGTAGGACTCCTGTAAAACCCCGTTCTTTACTACTTAGTTAAATGGGTTACCTTGGTACTACTAATTTAAGTAAGTGTTGCTTTGTAAGCCCATTATCATCTCTTAGGTTCTCTACTTGTAGCCGCTGGGTTGAGGATTTCCGCAATGAAAGTTATAATTACACTCAAGATTTTCGGGTTACTTTAGACTAACAAAGGGATTTCATTCTCTATTTACAATCTGTAGGAAGAGACTTAGTACCGGTTTTATACTTCATAGTTTTTTTGAGTTTAACACGAGTAAGGGAACTCTTGTACATTTCTATTTAACAGGAGGAATTTTCTTGGTTTGTTATATAACTTACCTTTTTAGTACTCGGAGGGCTACGTTTTTCTGGATATTAAAAGGGCTTTAAGAGTATTAGAGGTATCGATATCAAACTTTTAGTAGTGGAAAGCCCCTCTCTAATTTTACAATCTTCATCTTTCTATGAAGTAAGCAAAGTGTCTTAAGAGTCTTCAGACTTTAGATTACTCTATATATCTTACCAGGCTTTTTGTAGTTAAGTAAGAGGCCCCTTTTGGATCTAACATACATTTTATAGAAATTTAAAAAGGGTTCAGGGGATTAGAACTACTAACAGTCGGAACTGCTTGTGAAAGGTACTCATAATTGAATCTGAAATTTGTACCCTTATTTATATATGGTCAGAGAGGAGACATTTAGAAAAAAAAAATGAGGCGACGAAGTCGTGGTGTACTTTTTGAAATTAATTAAAGTTATAAGGCTTTTAGAAGAACTACATAAAAATGAAGTTTTTAGTTAAACCCTTCTTTTCTTCAAACCCTCCTTTTAGAGCCACTAGATGGGATACCTTTTTTTAACGGATCGGAGTTTAGAGAGCCCTGGAAAAGTAATTATTTTCTTTAGTTTTTGTAGGAACTCTTACACGTTCAACAACGTTGCTCTGCAAACTCATATTCTAACAAAGTGTTAGGCGATAAGCAATTATGATAATTGATTGTATAAAAAATTTCGACTTGTGATAAAAGTTTAGTTTATTGATTTAGTGACAACAGGGAACTCCTTATTAGAGGCCCTGCTTGGAATAATACCCCTCAGTAATTAACTCCCACAAGAAGTCCCTTACAAGATTATCTGACAACAGTCATAATTTTAAGTTTAGAGGTAGAGCACAAATTTAGGAAGATAAAGATAAAAGAGGTTTCCAGTTCCAGGTTTTCGGAGAAATAACTTAAACTTGCTAAATAAGATAGGTTATCGCGTTGTAAACCGCTTCTTTCTTTGTAACGAAGACTTCCCCTAGATACTTTTTTCATCCAAGATTTCCTAATTCTAGAGCTTCTCTTTATTAGGAAAATCCCCCTATTTTGAATTGTTGTGACAAGAAGTAGTGCTTAAGGTCCTAAACTTTTGAGCGCCTCTCTTTGAGCCTAAGGGGATCTAAACTAGGCCAACAGTAGTTCTTATAAAAGTCAATTCTATACAAGATTGTATTTATGGAGTCATTTCATAATAGAGATACCTTTCGCTATAAAGTAGTGAAGTAAAGTTAGACCCTAATAAGACAGTTAGGCAGCTAGGGTAACCCAATTAGGAATATTTCTTAATAATAATTAGAATTATAAAGACTCTAAAAACCCTTTAGGGGATAAACTAGGAACTACTTCGGTTTTATTTTGTAGGTGTGAGTACTCTTTATATAGATAGAGTAAGACTATCTTAAAAATAGACAAGGCTCTAGCAGGATATTCTTTTTAAATTAAAGAAGACTTGGAATCGCTTCGATAGAGATATGTATTTTGACGAACTGCTTATCAAGAAAAACTAAGGTTCATTAATACAAACCAAGTAATAAAAAGAGGGGTTCTTTAGACAAAACTTCCCAAGCTTTCAATGCCATTTAGATAAAACACAGGTCGATTTCAGAGGGCTTGCATAGGTTCCAATACTGTTGTTGTAAATAATTGGTCTATAAATTTTCTCCTAACCCGACCTGAATTCCAGGGTATTCCTTAGGTATAAAAGGCGTAGCTTTTTGCTCCATAGTATCTATTATATAACGAGAACGAAATAGGAAACAACTTTCTGGTATACCACAAGAACATAAAATTTAGAGGCAGGGGCTTCTGATATTATAAATATACAATGGTAGAATAAAAAGGGTTTTGACACTATCAATACTTGGTTACAGATAGGCAAATTAAGTAAAAGCCCTAGTTATTTTAGTAAGTTTCCTGGATCTACAAATATTTTAGAATTTCTTATAACCGAAAACCCACGTAAATTTAAGAAATGACAAAGAATATATATATAAAGGCATCCATAAAGTAGTACGTTAAAGCTCCCGAAATAGAGCCCCTTTTTATATGCCTTACTGTCCTGAGGATTTTAACATAAGCAATGAAAGTGACTCTAGAAAGTATCTATGTCCTTGAATAGAGTGGTGGAAGTTCTGTAAGAGACACTCAAAAAATTGTCTAGCTTTGAAGTATCCAATTCTAAGACTCTTTGCATAACTAGCAAGAGCAAAAAGGTAAGTAAAATCTCACTTGAAAACAAGCCTCGTTTATATAGCGAATTTAGTATAATACGAGAAATTTCCTCAGGCTCTATATTATAGTATAGCACTTGAACTCGTGCATTTTGGAAGTTAGCTTAGTTAGAATTAAAATGTATAAATGAAGTACAGGAATTGTAAAAAAGTTTCCTTTTTTGGGGTCTTTCCTATGCGCACCTTATTCTTAGGTTTTTTGAAATTTTCAACTCCTTTTCCGAAGCGTTATAACCACCCCTAACGCTCAGTAAAAACCCTCTGTCTGGACAAAACTGAAGCATACTTTCTTAGACGATTTAGTACTCAAAATGCAAAGTGTTGCGCTTTTGACAGCTACGTGCATTGGTTCGAAACCTGTCGCCCTAAAGGATACGCTTATAATATAATGGAAAAAAGCAACAAAATCTTTGTATTTACCCTAATTAGAAACTCGCTTGAAGAAAAAGTGCAAAATTCAAGTATCTAATTCTAGTACTCCTACCTCTCCTTGGAAGCTAAGTCACAGGAATCCTTGGACATTTCATAGGTATCGAGGGTAGCGCTTTCATTACCACAACTTGTCTCTCAATCTCAGCCCTTCTCTCCTAAATCGCATTTTTTGAAGTCGCACTAGGAACCAGTGCTTGTTATCTAAAAGGAGGGCCTTGATTATAATAAAATTGTGAGATAATAAAAACTTTTTTATCCCAAAGCTTCCAAAAGACCCTACTAACTAGCTAAAGTAATTCTTGTAAAATGGGTAGACTGCAATTTTTTAAACCCCCTATCTTCTTAGGCTTGCCCCTTTAAACTTTGACTTGCTTCAAAATCTTTTTAAATGGAACTCTCCTAGTTTTACTGATTTCTTTATCTGCGATACCTTTCTTTAGATCTTTAGAGCTATACTTCTCTTCTATATCTATATCGACTTACTTGCTTTGTTACTCTTACCCATACTCCTTATATCCAAGCTGTCTTATTCTTGTTATGGGTTATTTTAATTAGTAATTTTTAGTTAGTAATAGACTGTGTTATAGATAGTATACAGGGCCACGTTAGGATTTACTTTTAATAAGGCTGGAAACCGCTCATCTCATACGTAAAAATCTCTCTTAGCTTTTAATTACCGGTGTCCCAGTATTAGTATGGGCCTTTTTGATCACAAAGACTCTTGCTAAATACAGCAGCTGTTATGATAAATAGCTTTTAAAATACAGAAACCCTATATAGCTAGTACCATGCCGGGTGGTTTTTATAACCCTATAAGTACGAGGAAATTCCTATGTAAAAAAACTCCCTTCTTTCAAAGGGAGCCTTAAATGCATATGAAATTACTTCAGCAAAAAGCTTAGGACTTACCACACCCTACGGAAACTCGACAAAGGATAGTTTGCTTAATATCAAAAAGAAGAAGTTAGGAAAAAGTTTATACAACTACAAAGGCCTTCTTGGGGAGAGTCAAATACCAAGTCTGAGTTTTGCTATTATATTAATTAAAATAAAAATTGTCCTTCTATACTCTAAATTCTAAATAGAATCGCTTAACCCGAGGTCTAAAAAAAGAGTTCTCGACTGATGCTAAAAAAGAAGATCCCAAAAATCTCGTAAGCGAAAAATCTACGAAAAATCCGTACCTTACTTAATAGTTTAGAAAAATTATTCTTTATATCGCGCGGAGTCCTTAACCTAAAACCGGTTAATAAGTAAGAATTTTTTATTATAAAATTGCGATATTGAGAAAGATGCATAATTCCTCCTTAAAATCCCTTTGTTATTTAAAGCAGTAGATCCTCCCTAAATTTGAGTATTTATACTTCAGGTTTCTTTAAAACCTTTTTTTGGATACCGCAAGTCGCAGGGGTACTTTTACAAAGCAGGGTTTCTAGTCTAAAAGCGCGATATTAAAAAGTATTTAGGAATATAGTGCATACACAAAGGGGGCTCCTTTCCTGAGATTTAAAGAGCCCTGCTTGCTTATATTAAATCCAACCTTACTTACCTTTTTAGTTCTTAGCTTTGCTTACATTACTAGAAAAAAATCTCTTTCTTTTCCATTTATCATACTTGAAACCTTACCCACAGAAGGGCTTAGAACTTGTTTATTTGGAGGAGCCTTATTATAAAGCTTTTAATATTTCAAAAATTATATTACATTAAAAAGTAGGTTAGGATCCCCGTAAGGAGATAGGCCTCAAATGTATATAAAGTAATTACTAACCAAAAAGATTTTTTAAGAATTGCTTCTAGTCTTGGTAATTCCGAGGTATTATTCAAGTCAATCTATTTATAATGGGGACTTTCCGAGCCTATCCTTTATTTAGTTTCTTAGGCTCTCGGTGGTAGGTTTCAGTTTAATACTAAGGATTTTCAAAAAACAAGTATAAAGGCTGCAATTGCAGAATATTAAAAAGGCATTAACCAAGTGCCTAACTAAAGCGAGATACGGAAGGATATATTATCTTTATTTCGATAGGAAACAGATTGACTTTACACATTTACACGGTCACAAACTAAAATAAAAAGGTTTGATAATATCAAAAATTATCAAACTCCGTGTATATTAGGAATTTCGAACATTCTCCAATAAGAGGACCTAACAACTATATTCTTGAATGCGCATTCTTGATAAGTCAGTTAGATATTTTTACTATAGGGCATCCCGCATTCCGGGGACTCCCCACTTTCCTTTACCAGCTCAATTATTAATTTATTTGGAACCTAAAAACAAAAGGAACCCAAGAGCGACTCCTTAAGTGTTTACTACTTACTCTAAATAGGGAATAATACAAGAACTCCAAAAAGTATATTAAAGTATATGTAGGCTGCAGGAAGCCAATAGCGACAGGGGATGCGGATAAAGCCCCAGAACAAGAGGAAGAATCTAGCTACAATAGCTACAGTAAGTCCCCACCATAAGCCCATAAGTACAGATTAAGCTCTTATCTTACTAACTAAACAGGGCTTCTAAAGCAAGTATAAGTCAATTACAAGCAAGGGATATAAGTAATAGAAAAAGCAAGAAAAAAAGCAAAGAAAGAATAAGAAGGGATATATAGTGATATGTATGTTTATTCTAACAACTATCTATAGAGTTAATTACATTACCTTTAGTCGGGAGTATAGACTATTACCTAAACCCTTAAGACCCATACTCACTAACGATAAACGCAGAAGACAAGATAAATCTTGCCTTAAAGAAAGAAGTACAACCCATTATAACCTATATACCTTATCTTATTACTCTTAATTACTACCCATATAGATAACTAATACAATATATTATAAGAACAATAGCTACATTGAATTGAAGTAAATCAAATAGAAAGAAAAGAAGTCAGTAAGTCAAGGTCAGGTGATGGGTATTATAGTGCATGCATACTTAAACGGGTATAATACATTGTACTCCTTCCGAATGCCTCCAGTCCAGTCGGTAAGAATGCTTTACTCTAAAATAAAAAACCCATACGTCTATTATAATACGTAAGTCTCCTTAAGCCCTAGTCTTCGAGGGTATAAAAAGTTCTGTGTTAAGTAAGGCTACTCAGTTTTACTATCAAAAAAAAAAAGAATCCAAGTACAAAGTTATATAACTAATAAACCAGGAAAAGACTTACCGCTAAAAGGGGGGCTTTTTTAGTCTAATTAATTGTTTAATAATTTCTCCAATTCGGAAAGTCAAACTTTAATACGTCTTTTTTTAATCCCCGTCTGCACCCCACCCGGTCATGTTAGATTAGCCGTTACCCTACATCCGTATTTCAATATAGCATAAGCAAAGGTACCCGTTAATAGTGATGTATGCTTACATCTCCTTTGGAAACTTTCTACTTGTCTATAATTGAAAGTGTCAGAATTTTTATCTGAGTAACTTTGTAGCAATAGTATATCTTCGTTTTTACAGCGGAGAACCCTAGAATCAAACTCAAAAGGGTTGTTCTAATAATTAATCTTTAAAGAAGATGCAAACTAAAATCCATACAAGGAATAATTGTCCATTCCATATTAAAGAGAAGTCACAATCAAGTAAATCTTTTCAAAAGAAGCGGTCACCCATTCCTTCTTCAGTTCGAGAAATCCTATTACGGAGCTCTGTCTAGACTAGATAAGAGAAAGATAAACTGGATGTTTTCCACTTAGACTCTGCAATTTCTGAGACGAGTCTTCTCTATTCAAAATGCATAAAGATAAAACGGCGCAAGAAGTTTATGCGAATTTCCTATTTAGTGAAATTGAGACATACTTTGAAAATCTTACACGAATGCGGAAGCCTTGGAACAAAGGGCACCTAGAGTGCTCTTTTCCTGTATATCCTTTTTCCTACTTTCCTATAAGTTAAGTCAATAAGATATTATATACGTTAGAGTTACTTGAAAAAGTTTCTTTTTACTTTGTTTACAATAAACTAAATAGGACTCTCCTTTTTTCTTCAAGGAGGAAGATAAGCGGCTACAACTCGGCAAATTAGATAAGATTTTTTGTGTTGCTTTATTTATATAAAAAGATAAAAAAAAAATAGCAGAGTAGTGTATAGAGAAGGCAATCTAGGGTCCCGCGTTGTTTATATAGGTATATAGCAGCTCCGCTAGTTGTTGAGAAGTATAAAAGGTTTCGTGTAAAAACTCCCGTCTCTTTTTCAGAAGTATAGACTTATAGTTAAAAGTCTAGGAAATCCCTGTTTCTTTAGCCGAATATCCTTCACTTTTCTTAATAAAAAGGATACCCACAGGTTCTTACTAAGGGAACCCTAAGTACAACGACAATAGAAGGGGCCTTTTGTTAATTTTCTACGGTTATTCTATGGTTATTCTATTTACTAGAAGTAAAAAAGAACTTACAAAGGATTTCTTTTAAAGTCCAATTTATTTGTAGCAGGAAATCCGACGGCGTATCACAAGGGAGCTCCTACTTAACACTGAAAAATAGCAAACCTAATTGCTCTGAAAAGCATTAGAAGAGCTAAACACTACATTCTTTTTTATCACCTTAGGCTGTAAATTCCGGGCTGCGCTAACACCTTCTTGTATGCCTAAAACCTTGTCTAAATTTACTTCGGCAATTTAAAACTAAAAAAGACAGAATTCGTAAGCACCCTCTAAGACCTAAGAAAGGAAATTAAGCAATATTTCGAGACCTCGGATTTGCTACAAGCTTTTATAAGGGTTCTGCTTTTGTTGTTATTTACCTACTACTATACTACTAGCAAGGGAAAGTTTTTATAGGATAAAAACAACTCTTAAAAATCCCAGGGTCTTAGTCTCTCTAATTTATAAGAGTCCTACTTATAGTGGCTGCCTTTTAAGTGAGTTTGAACCCCAGGAATTCCTTAAAGATAAAAGTGGTGAGGGTTCCCTACAGCAGTTTGATTAACAAGGTTGAGTCCCAGATTCAAGTATAGTAGAATTGCCTGGAGTTTTATGCACTATTTTCTAAGGGAGTGGAGTTGCTCTTTTTAAGCCAATTGCATGGATATCAGATTTAGGGTTTCTGAAGACAATACTTTCAATTTCGGGATAATGTCTTTGGAATTGCATAAATAAGGGTCTAGCCCTTAGTATTAAAAAAAGACTAGAGCGAGGCAGAACTACTCAGTAAATAAGCTACAAAAAAGACCTTGAATTCGGGTTTTTTTGTCTACTAGACTAGCAAAGTGCTTTGTCATAGAGGTAAGAAATCCATTAAGTTATTTTTTTGCCTCATCTGAATTAAGAGATCCTTTATTTATACTTCAGGAGTTTCTATACGACATGACTCGTTCAGTTCTTACTTATTCTAAAATGCAGAGGATAGCCTATGTATAAAAGTCTCTTTTTGTATCCTATACTATTCCACAAGAATTTCACAAAGTAGTAACACCCGGAACAGAAAAGGGAATTAAGAATTTAAGATTATAGGTAGAGTTGGTTATACCGCTGTAGATTCTTTGTCTCACAAGCAGGGATGAGGGGTTCATAAAAACTTTAGTAGGAGTAGTAGTGTAATCCAATATAGATTCTTTTAAATGCTATATTGGTTGAGATTAAAGGGTCGAGGACGTAAAACTCCGGATCGAAAATATCTTATAAATATGAGAGAGAGTAGCGCGAAACTGAAGTAAAGGATACACATTTTACATCTCATATATCTAAAATCTAAAATTGTTACAACAAAATTTGTAGGAAAAGCAATGGCAATTAGAGGAATCGCCTTTTTAATTTACCGCTTAAAGGGGCTACTTTGTTTACATATGCCTAAGGAAATGCACTTGCGGAAGGCTTTTTGTTGTGTGAAGCTTCAGATAACACACTTCTTTTTTAAAGAAGGGTTGTGCAGTCATTACTACGAATCAAGTTTCCAGAGTCTATTTCACGGGTTATTCCAACCAATAGGTTTAAGTAATAGTGCTTCGTGTAAGAAGGGGCAAAGGTCCCCGGGTAAAATTTTTCATAAAAAGTAAAGCCCTAATCTAAAACTAATATGAGTTTAAGAATTCAACAACTTGAAGAAAAGCCTCCCGCAAGGCATCTATATGAGAAAAAGAAATAAGAAGCTTCATAGAATGCTATTACGAAGAAGGTAAATCGGGTTCTTTATGGATTCCCCGTTTCTAACTTACTGTTTGTACCATTAAGGGTGTAGCGAAGTAAAAGAAAATGTATATAGAACTTAGCTCTCTTTTTTAGTCCGGCTTCATTTACTATATTCTAATGTTGAATATTTATATAGGTACGCTGGAATTACATACTTCTGCAAAGTTAACCGTCAGAGTCTTTAAAAATACTAGATTTGGTGGCTTGTGCCGACGAGAAAATCTCGGTTTTATTGTTTTGAGTTTACGTAATGAAAATCGATCCCAAAGGATATCTTGCTAAGAACGTAAAGCCTTAAATAAAGATAAGAATCAAAAGGACCTCGTAAGCTTATATGACCCGAAATAGACTCGTGGGGAGGAGCTCTTATAGCACATTTGCCATACTACAAGGGAATATACCCCGCTTGCGTTGAAGAACCTATTACCCTTTAAACCTCTTAAAATTTCAAAGTAGAAGAGAGAAGTGAGGGTTGACTTTTTCAATTTGTATTAAACCCCTTTTCGCGAATCTACACTCCTTTTTTTTCTTAAGAGAAGTCCCTTTTATTTGACATTAAGAATGCTGGTACTTTGAAATTTGAATCTTTGACTCTTGGAAAAAAACCTCTTTTGTATAAGTCAAATTCTAAATCAAGGCATCGGGTTAATTAATGCATTAAGTTCAGAGCACTTAAAAAGGGGATCCCTGTATCTACTTCCTAAAAGGGGTTTTAGGTTCCTTTTTTATACTTGTCCAAACTGTCCTAAATTCATGTAACTCAGCGATTTAATCCCTTTATACCAGGGCGGATACTCTAAAAGCTTCTAACAAGAGGCGTCTCTTAGTTTTAACTGAAATTTTATACTAATAGTAGAAGTCGAAATTTGGCATTGGAAATGCAGTTGGATTACTACTTACTTGTGTTAATCTTCTTACTCTAAAATAAAGAAATGGTTAACAACTTCAGAATTCAAACACATATCAATATTTAACATTATTCGGCGATTTTCCTTTATATTTTATTTGTAACGAAATCCTTGATAAAGATAAAAAGTATCCAAAAGTCAACCTTTAACCCAGAAAGGTCAATCCAGTCAGCGAATTAAGATTGATAATTTGTTTTATACTTCACAGGTTTAACTCCCGGGAGTCCCTTCCTTACTGCGGCGGGAATTTACCTCACAATTTATTTTAACGGGATACTAAAAAGGGCTACTGAACCGAAAAACTTGTTTAACTTCGTTACCTTTACTTCGGATATCCTGGTACAGGTAAATTTGAGTCCTGTTCGAATGGGGGGTATATGAAAGTACTAGAACAAAGAACGGAGGCCAACCCAAAAGTTGAAATACTTAAGTCATGCTTGTAAACAAGTGAAAAGTTTCAGAATTTAGTTAGGTACTTCTGCTCAAAATATACTAAAACGAATTAGCAAAATATAGGTTTTTTTCAATAAGTATAAGTTTTGACTCTTGTTAAGGCGCCCTTAATAACACGGAATTTTATATGAATGAAAGATTTTAATTTAAGTAAAGGGAACCCCTACCTTTGCAAATTGTAGGACCTTTTGTAACTAGCACGGTGGATAAAACAAATTAATCTGCCAAAGTAAGAAACCCGCCTTCATACTATACTTATATATGCGTATAACGGAGGAATCCAGGGGTAAAGAGTGTTAGAGATTTTTGAATAGGATATTCCTTAACCAGCCCGGTTACAATTCTACATGCTTTATACTTCGAAAAAAAAAGAGTCAATATAAAGTCCCTTTGTTAAAAGCCCTTTTTTATCACCCGTTTGAGAAACTCTTACTCGCTTTTTGTCTTCGTTTTAACAAACCCCTCATAACAAAAAGAGTGAAGTTTTACAAAGTATGTGCTCAAAATATGAGAGAAGTTTAGGAGAACCTTATGCATCTGAGAAGAGAAGGAGTGTGGCCTAGGGTTTTGTATTATCCGAATCGACCCTTCTGTTAGTTTCAAATTAACCGGGTAAGGTGCTTTGTATTAAATTTAGAGTTTATCCTACAAGCTGAAGACTTAGACTTTATTTCTTACTTTTAACCTTTTTTTGTATGACTCTTTCTTATAAATAAAAAAGAATTGACTTATGCCCAGTGCCGAGGCTTTTTTAGCTAGCCTTACCCTACTACAGCAGTTTATTAGATTACTATCGATACGAGACCCATGAGTAAATTATAAGTTTTGAATAAAGTACTTCCGAGATTATATATATCCTATAGAGGTAAACAAAAGGGGTTGGTTGCGTGAATATAAAATCTTTCTTTTATTTGTAAACGATACTTCAGAGCGAGAAATTCGTATTAACGTAGTGGGGATTCCATAGCAATTAGATAACATCCGAAGGTTTCGGCCGGGGCTCTCAGAGCTAGAGAGGGGTGACTAATTCAAGTGGAAAGAATTTCCAGTAGAAGTAAATGGACTAACATTTGAGAATGTAGGTAGTAAAAAGCCTGCTTTTTGTAATAGACGTGTTTAGATTATAGGGGCGGCTTTCCTATAAAAACCCGAGCTTCAATTTCTTTACAGCTCACCCTAAGACTCTTGTTTTGATACGGAATTTTCGTTATACTTTAGTAATACCGGCACAGTAGGCAGCTTGGTAATACTTAAAAAACTTTTTAGAATCCCCCTTTTGTCACAAGGTATAGCCCTAGTAGCATTTTTGGCACGGCCCGGCAGGCGTATTATTTCTGTTTTTGTATATAGATAAGCCCTCTTTTTATAAGGCCTTTCTGTTCAGTATGGGGTCAGCCAACCCTTTTAATCTTTATCGTAAATTTCTGCAGAGTACCTTTTCTTATAGTATTTTAGACCAGGAATACCTTTGCATTTAGAGTAGAAGTTTTCACGCAAGCGGTTAACTTTCGATTCGACAAAAATAAGCACAGCGTAGAATAGCAGGAATTCTAATAGGGTTCAGTTACATCGAGCAAGGGCAAGGGTTATCGATTACTAGATACTCATATCCGCGTAGAAATTTTTTACGCCCGCCGCTGTACTTTTAATAGCCCGAAAGCTTGAGTTTACATTGTGCTGTATTTTTCCCAAGCCCTATTTTATACGAGAACACGGACCTTTGAATTCCTTGGTTTTAGTGAGGGAATCGGCAACCCTATTTGATATGGAAAAGTGCGGGTACCCAGATATAACATAAGAATGAAAGGACAAAGAATTTGTTTTTATTAAGGATCTCTCTGCCGAGTAACAGCTCATCTCTAACTCGAGTATAAGATAAGAATAGCTCATAAATTGCTTTTACAAGAAAACTCCAAATGCCCCGCTTTGACTGAGTAAATCTATACCGATTATCCACGAAAAGAGAATGAATCCACTAATGAAAACTTGGTGTAGCGCAAAAAAGCTTGTAAAGATCCACCTATAATATAAAAAAACTATTGGTATCTGCTTCACTATGAATGAGGAAACTTTTCTATTATCGGAGGTGTTAATCTGAGGGTTACCTTTTTCAGTACACCCCTACTTAACTTGAAAGAGCCCCCTTATTTCTAAAAGCTAAAAATCTTGGGATTAACGGCTTATCTAAAGTTTGAAAAAAGCTCTCTTTACCTTAATAGGGAACTCGAAAACCAGTATAATTTTATAGGGTTCTGCCTTAGCGCCTCTTATGAGGACTCTTAAATTAGAAAGATTTGTTCCTTACCGGGGATAAACTAGAAAATACACTTTTCTTTAAACCTTAATTCGAGGGTTTGTTAGATTTATAACAGCACTGCTTTATAACCCAGGAATCGGCAAGGGTATCCCCTAAAAGTACTCCCCTTTAGCTCAACACATGAAAGAGCTCTAGATTTAAACATATAACAGATCTTTCTGAATACTTACAGGTAATATCCCTCGAAAATCTCTTTCGTAAAGTAAAGAAGTACCCTATACAAGCTTACTCAATTATAATTACCACTTACCTAGGATAAAAGGATAAAAGGGAATGAAAAACTTAGGTCAATAACCCAACTATGTTACTTTGATTCAAACCAAATTTCTTTTCTATTGCTAAAAAAATCCCTAGAATCCCACTTTTATGGTATGCCTTTTTAGTAAACCCTTGTCACCTCTTTTTAGGCGCATTGAAGCTGTACTTATAGTTCGGGTATTACTTTGATACTAAACCGGATAATTGAAAGATTTACTATAAACTTTAATGGTGTGAGTCTGGAAAAGGCCTGGAAAGCTCTATCTGGAAGGACTGGAGTTCTTTCCCGGAATTAACCAAAAAGTTAGGTACTCAGAATTTGTCAGCGATCGGTAGCACGACCTTGCTTATTCGTTTACTTAAGGTCTCTGCTACATCAAATCTAGGGGCACTGGAATTGCCTATTAGGGACTTGTACTAGAGATGCCCTATTCCTATATGCAAGATACATAAGAAAGGCTACAATACCCTCCATTTAAAACCCCTGAGTGCTCCTATCTCTTTGATAATAAGTAAGAAAAGGAATTCTTAGTCTTTATTTTAAAAATTTCTTCCTTTATATATTTAGTCAGGTCATTCTCATAAAGGATTTAAATACTCACCTCAATAAGTAAAATATTAAAACTTCGCGAGTGAGCGAGCGTCAATACGGTGTCATTAGCCTAAAACTTTTAAACAGGGATCTAATATAATTTATATAATTACAGAGGATTTACTATCAAAAGGTTCTACTACGGATTATTCATAAGAATAAGACAACTCCTTCCCGCCACCTTGTTAAGACAATGAAGTGAGATAAAACAAGGAGGGCCCCTCTTTTATACTTTTTTATATCTGCAACTGAGAATCCCCTTTTACAAAACGACTTGTGACTTATTCACTTTACTGGACTGGAACAATTTACTTGAGCTTTAGCCCGAGTTTTTTTTACAGGAAACTTTTTACTAAGACTTTACTGTCAAACCCTAATTTCTATACTATCCGGAATCGGAAACCTGGAAACATGGGACACAACAGCAACTTACTTACTCAGTCCTTGACCCGAAATAACCTACTCCTGAAAACTTTTACGCGCTTGACTTTTAGAAATTGTTAACGCTGTAAACCAAAAACTGGTAATAAACTTTTTACTTAGCATTCTATTATCTGCCCTATCCCTATAACCAGTAGCTTGAATATACCGCTTACTGACTTGCTTACTTTGTTATGCATACCTATCAAAGCCTTCTTATATACATATATAATATAAAGACCTTTTTCTATTTAACTTTAGATACTATATATAGAAACAAGCAGAACATAGAAAAGCCCTATCCTTTGTATCCCTTTATTTATAAAGAATTTATAAAACTCAAAAAGGAAAGAAACCCAGTTTGGAAAATACCTAGCTATTCTAATGTAAAACCCTGTACTCAGTTCCTTTCTCGTTAGTTGAAACTCTTCTTAGATAGAACCTCTCTCGAGTAACTAGACTCAATTCATTTGAAATAGTATAAACTTAACCTTTTGAAAGCTTTCACTTTAGTTTAGACTCCTTAACTTTAGGAACTCTAGAATAGAAAAAGAGAAAAGAAGGAGCACAATAGCAACACTTTTATACCCGACCTAAATTTAACTAAAACTTAAATCTTCGAGACTAAAAAGAATGAAAGACTTTCCAGTCAAAGCTAAGAAAAAGGAAGCTAGATGAAATCAAATAAGACCTAAGTGACTATCTATAATATACATTACCTGCAGTTGCGATACTCAGTAAGTTTCCTTCGTTTTGACTATTTCTCATTTCTTTTTATTATAAAAATTTGGAGCTTTATAAGCCACTTTCTTTACTTCCTAACAATAAACTAAGAGTAGTCTACTACCTCCTCGAGAGTACCTTACTGTTATCTATGTTCTATTCATAGACTTTATACATAACTAAAATTTTAGAGTAACTGTAACTAACTAATAAAAAATCTATTTGATATTTTCCTCCCTACAATAAAAAATCACAATAAAATTTACTGATTCGCTTAAGAGCTCCCTTGGAAGTATACAGTTTCCTTTATCTTTTATTTACCTTAGACTATATATAATATAATTAAGAGTAAGAATTAAGGCAATAAGAATAAACAAGTAAGTTATCCATCAATTCAATAGAGAGAGAAGGGGGTTAAGACAGACAAAAGAATTTTGGTTTAGATATGAAAGCAAAGATTAAAGAAAAATGCTGTGAGTGTCCCTAGAGTGTGTAAGTATAACTAAAAAAAACTAGTAACAAGAACCTCCTTCGTAAGCCTTCAGTCGGTAACATTGACACTACCCCAACTTAAGGCTCAAGCCTCCCAATTGATAAAGACTTTTTAACTAGCTACAGGATAACGGTCTGGTCTCTGAAACGGCCACTCCTGTATACAGTCGAACCTTAATGTGCAAGAGGTTCTATTGAATTTGAAACCAAAAGGCGGCAAAAGGATCCTTTTACTAGATATTAGCAGCTAATTATTCAGTCGGCAAGGCGGTGAGAATTTTACTCTACACTTTATTTTCTTAATCCTAGTTTTAAAGTACTTAATAAACAAATTCTACTCTTAGGGAATCCCAAGAAGTTTTTTATATACACTCCTGCTCCTGGGCAGGACAAAACTTTTCCATATAGAATCTAACCTAAGTTAATAAAGAGGATAAAGTTGCTCCTCAGCAACCTGCTTCTATTATCTTGTCTCCTTGTTAATTTTTACTCATAGAACCCTTTTGAGAACTCATTAAATAAAGTTCAATCTGAGTGTTAATTTAAGAAAAGAAAATAGGGGCCCTTGCTTCATGTGGAAACTCTTTTCCTAAAGGCCCTCTTGTAAAATTCCGTGTCTAGTTTTTCTAGTAGAGGCAATATTGTACTCTTATCTTAAATCTTAAGCAGGCTTCTTGTTAGGTTTACCTAATGAAAGATAGAGATACTCCAAAGTCAAACTAGTTTCATTTAATTTAGTTAGACCCTTGTGGGTTTCAGGTGCAGCAGTAATCGTAGCCCTACTAAAAAATATCAAAGTCTGTTAGGTCCTCGGTTCTTACTACATTGTATTAGCTCAGTAAAGACAGGTCAAGGGAAATGGGTTGCTTTATTCATTTTAGTTTGACCGAATTCTACTACTTTTTACTGTATCCTGTTTTTTATAGCGGGATGTTAGACCATAAGCAAAGCTTGTTTTAAGAGGAGACTAATATAACCAAAATCTCCTTTCACAAGAAGACTGCAGTTGTATGGGATCCCGCTTGTAGAATAAAGTAACACGTCGAGTTAGTAGGACACGTTTAGGTGCCTCCCTACAAGATATCTAAAGTTTATTTTAGTGGGGCAAGACTTTCAAATAAAACTAATTCTGTAGCTGATACTAGGACTCTTTTTCTATATCCCTTGTAAAACGGGCCCGTACTTTTATTAAATTGAAATTACCTCTTTCGTGAGTTGTTTTTTGTTAAAAAAGTCAAACCTATTGCCAGCAGGCACTAAAAACTTAAGCACCCTCTCCTGTGGACCTAGAATAAATAAAGGAAATTCGCGGGTTTTCACAAGTGTACTTTCCTTGTAGCAGAGAGTTTTTATGAGCTTATGTTTTAAAACTTGTAAATGGGCCTTTCTTTTGAGGCATTTGCCTGACTGAACTATAACAATGTCACTGAAGTCACTGGGGGACTCAAAACTTAGCTGATAAACGGGGTTCCTTTGTCCGATGTTACCAAGATTTTGTGCTTAATATGTACCGACATCATTAAAAGCTTATATGTCTTCTGTTACCGGCTCTGCCCGTAAGGGAGTTCTCTATAAAAACATTTTTAGTAGATAAATTGCATGAGTTCTATTTTTTAGGGTGCAGCAACGTAAGGCATTTTTCAGGTTATAAATTTACAGGACCCCGATAAGAAAGAAGTGAGGATGCGTGCGATTTCTCCGGAGCTGATAACGGCAATATCAATATTAAGTATATACGAGCCAGGCCTTGTTGACCAGGATTTATACTATATAAAGAGTCTAGTACCCTTACTTAATAACTCAAATTTTCTTTATACTAGCCCCTTAGTCTGTATCTTATTAACTTTCTTAATTCTTTAAAATACTAAACATAAGGACTCCTCTTATAATTGAGTAGCCCCTTTTAAACCCACGAACTTCACTGAAGCTATATCCCTCTCGAATTCCTAGAACCTCTAAAATAGCTATATTCAATTCCATTTAGTAGACTTACTTACATTAGAAGTAGAAACTCTTTATTTACTATACTAAATCCTGATTAGTTAAAGTCGCGATTTCAAAGGGGGTTCCTTGTATTTGGGCAGGGGTCCTGTAATATTATTTATTCCGTATCCGGAGAAGTAGTAGCAAGGGGATCTAAAGAGGGTATACCTTAGACTAGAACAATTCCTACCCTGTCTATTATTAATCTATATTCCAGAACTTTCTAATAACTAGGTTATAAATAGACTAATAAGAATCTCTAATACACGTACTAGATAATAAATAGACTTCCCTCTTAACTTCTATACAAGACAAGCTCTCCCTAACAAGAAGAAGAGACTTCCCTAGAATCCCTACAAGATAAAGAATATGTGAGCCCCTAACGAGCAAGAGCTAGTACATTCCGATAATGGAGCTCTTAAAAAGCTTTGCCGGAATCCACAAAATAAAATTCAGTTTTTTAGAAATAACTCAAGGAATAAGGAGCGCCTCACATTAGGTTTTGTTAAAAATATTAGCTCCTTTTAGTTATGCTACTAAAATAAAAACGCAGATTATCCAGGGCGAGCACTCCTATATACATTTCTAGCTAAAATTTTCTTAAATCGGGAGTGTAGTATTAAATTCAAAACTCTTGTGGGGTTGAGCTGCATAGGGTAGTTTTAGTCCTAACAGGTAAGACTTAACTTTGTATCCATATATAAGCAAAACTTTAGACTTTAATTAGACTTAAGGGCTGGAAAGCTCCTACTAACCTAAATACTTTTTAAAACGTCCAATTCATTTTGGGATAAAATCAAGTATTCCTTTTTAAGGAGCACCCCTTTTGTAGGCCTATGACAACTCTTAGTGTTTATATATTGGGATATCCCGCGGGACTTCTCATTTTGGTTTTCTTTAAGGTTTCCGGAATAGCTTCCAGTCTATAAGGGCACTGCGGGGCTTTAAGAAAGACTTTTTAGAGGGGTAGTGTTTTAATGCAGTTTAGGCGTTTCTTGAATAGGACCCCATTATGGGTATACTTAAACCAAAATGAAATGTATATAAAGTAAGCTCGTTGAATCGAGAGTGGCGTCATAAAGCATTTTTATTGAGGTTTGTTAATTACTTGATACTTAAATTAGAACTCTTTAACTAGGCAAAAGCATCAGTATACAAGAGGCGCTCTAAAAAATACGATAACGTTTTTAACCTTCTATTACCTGAGAGTATCCTTGTTGGTAAACACTAAAAGCTTTTCTTAAAAAATTTTACAATTAAGTTAAAGTTAGCGAGTCTTTATCCTTGGCATTAGCGCTGTAGTCACTAACGGGGCTGAGTTCTTTACATTTTTAAGGGAGACTTAGAGCTCCAAAGCAAAAAAAATGTCGAAAGAGTAAGTCTAAAACTTAGTGCTCGGTTAATGACAACACTTGAACTAAGAAAGGCTGGCGTTTAGATATAGTTTTTCTGAGGAACTTGAAAGCTTTTTTCATTTCTAAAATTAGACAACTCTTAAGTTTAGTTTCTTCTAATTAGAGGGGCCCTCTTAAGAAACCCGTAAGGAATTTTTCTGGAGCAAGCAACCCCATTAGAATTGTGTTCTATTAATCCTAGACTTAGGGAGCTAAAGCATGTTTTTTCTATGAATTATTTATTTTAATTAAGTAGAATCCTGCGGCAGTGGCTCCTTTTTTTTATTGCTGCAGCCTCGTTTAGTAAGCTTAAGGCTTGTCTAGAGTAGTTCAACTTAATAAAATCTAACTTGTGACTGTAGGTTTTTAGCTTCTTACTTTACGAAAGATTTTTCCTTTTGGGGCTTCCTTACTTTAATATCTCATTCATGTATTTCAAATCCCTTAAAGCGCCCTATATTACCCGTTATTTAAGGTATCAAGGCTCCTTGCTTATAAGCTCCACGAATAAGTTAGAGCTATGTAAAAGGGAACCCTTCTTTACAAAAAATTGGGCAAAGATATTTTAGTTCTTATAATACACTAATCTAAGCCGTCCGGAAACCCCCACTTTTTGCTGTTCTCTCGCTGTACTATCCCTTAGTTCTAAATACTATCTAGTTTCCTTGCTACTATAAAGGGTTTCTACTTCTTTTTTTGCAAACTCATAACTTTGAAAGCAAATACATCAATACCAAGCATACTTTTCTCATCCAGGAGCTTTATAAACAGCTCGTTTAGCTACTTGCTGTAATCCGGCGAAGTTTTTTTATAGGGCCATTCCGAGGGGGTTTTCTTGAAATGAGATTTAAAAAAGAGTATATATAATAGGTATTTCAGGGATTCTAACAGGCTTAACAAAACCTCTTTTTGCCTAAGAATTACTTCATTACATACTCTAACAAGTCCTGTATTCTGTTTGATAGCTGTGCCAGGAACTCGGATTTGGATGTTTTAACCCGCTTAAGTGCCCCTTTTTCTAGATTAGTTCCTGTAATCCAAAATAAAAAGAGAAGCATTTATAAGGAAACTTGCATTAAATCGGTTTTTGAAAAAGCCAGAGTCTTCTTCATATCATATATATGTCAGCGTAGCGTATTTGATAACTCCTTTTACGGATTTTCTAAACTAAAAACATTAAAACACATTGAAAAGGGCGTAGAGTTTCTAGGCATACAGGTGACTCTTGTAATCAAAAAGCGCTTCTTAGGCAATCTCGTACGTGGACCGCCCATATGAATTCCTTTGAAGCAAGCGTGTTAGACCTGCACAGTAACTTAGAACTAGAGATAACCGATTTCAAACCCTTGTTGTACCTTATGAGTATAAAAAGGGGCCCTCCTTCTAACAAGTGTGGAACATACTTATTAAAGTCAAAAAGAAAATAAGGTTTCTCTTCTTTGTGTTTGTGGAATCTTTATTGTATAGAGCTTATTACAAAACGAGTAAGAGGCTACCTTTGACTTTGAGTGTTTTACTCCTAGGATAACTTTTGATATTGACGATTGCTCTTGTATCTACTGCTCTTACTTTACTTGTTATGACTTTCTCTTCAGTAAAAATATCTTTTCCCAGGAGCTCTACTCGTGGGCCTGATTCACAGTGCCCGTAATATACTCATTTAATTCCTACATCCCACCCCAACTTATACTAAAGTGGCAGCTACTGGTAAAAACAAAAAGGTAAATACTTTTGAAAGAAACCTTAACTTGCTTATTTCGTGAACCTACTTCTTTAGTAGCTTTATTTGAATATTAAAGTTCTTCTTAAACAACACGTATCTTAAGTTGATGCCAAAATTTCTTTTTTATCAACTTTTTGTCTTAGGGATAACTACTAAATAGTATTAAAATAGCCCTATGCATAAAAAAGTTCAACAAGGGAAACATACTCTATTATTCGAGTTTCGCAGAGAGTACTTTTTCATTCCAAGAATTGGATTGCTGTGAGATTGCGGGAACATTTTATTGGTTAAGTTCTTAAAGGGAAACGTTCGTCAAATTAGAAAAAGTTTCTATTTTTATCTATAAAAAAAGGCCATACCTATCTAAGGGTGTCAAAAAAGGACTACTGCAGGGTAATGTATCCAGAAAAGGGGTTTCTTTTTAGTTTGATGAAAATGAGAAAAAAGCCTATAAATATCTTGAATCTAGATATTTCCGTTCTTTCAAAAGTCAATAACAAATTTTTCTATTCTAGTAAGACGAACCTTAGGGGATTCGATATCTTACTAAGTTTCATTCTTGTAGCTCTAACTAAAAAAGGAGCTCTTATACTTTTAACTTTTATTCAGGTCAGGTTTAATACATATATTTCTCTTTTGTTAGCAGGGCCTTTTTGCTTCGATTCCTAGTTGAAGGATCCTCATAAGAAATTTAGAAAGAAAATTTGAAGGGGTATGCTCTGAGTTTCTTTATCTATTCTATCCTTGTTTAGTAAAATGAGTCAAAACTTGTACTTACAATTTCCTTGATGATCAAAATAGAAAATACGCACTAAAAAGGAATGCCACAAAAGGGCTTTTGCTTTTTAATAAATAAAGGGTCTCCCGAAGCTTTCTGCTTCAATATTCAGAAGAGTTATAAATTTACCTATCCGTGTAATACAGAATAAAACTAACTCGATCTAGAACTTCTAGTAGGACCTCTTACAATATAGACATACGAGCAAAAAAGCGGGAAAGGATTTGACGTTGTAGCTCCGCGTTGGTTTTCCGATCACCTAGACCCCGTACTCCTTACTATTTACTAAAAAGAGGATAACTTCTAGGGAGTGAGTGTAACTTTATAGAACCTATACTTGACTTGCCGCCATTTTATTATATATTTCTGATTTAAGGGTTCGCGTCTCCTTTAGTTAAAATACAATGGTTGCGGGGCACTCTTTGATGCCAGTATAGAAGAGAGCATGATTTTAAGTAAAAATATTGAAACAGCTAGAAGCGGAAACCCTACTAACTAAAAGTGCGAATAAATCTTTCTAGTAGGTTTTTACTTGCTGTAATACTTAAGACATAAGGTAGCAGTTCCTAGAATTTTTCAAAAAAGCTTAGAGATACTCTGAATATTTGACATTGTTTAATAAAAGGGATCCCCCTCTAATCGGGAATAGTTTTTCTATTAAAAAGGTTAAGGCAATCTTAGTCAGTCTCAGAACCCTAAAGTTCAAAAGCTTGCAACAAATGTACATCTAAACGAAAAGGGGATCCGTAAACAAAAAATTATGCATCAGCTCTTTTTCGACACTCAAGAATCTATACCAGCTTGCTAATGCTACCAAATCCAAATATAGTTATCTTTTCTCATTCAAACCCAGGGATCTAACATTAAGAGTTTTAAGTTTCTAGATTTTCGTGAATTCAAAAGAAGCGGGTGTGCTAGTTCACTAAAGCTGAGTATGAAAGAAAAATGAAGTTAGACGTAAACCCTGGAGAATAAATTATAAAAACTATAAACTATTAGGGTTTGGACAACCAAGGCCCCTTTTGATTATAAATAAGTCAGTGCTGCAGAGTTACCACGGCTGTTCCTATAGTCGGTCGGGTTTGATTTTACTTTCCGAACAAATCCGTTGCTTAGTTTAGTATACTCTTTAAAAAAAGTCCCCCTTTTAGACATTTCATTCTTGACTCATGAGTAGCTGTTCCCTTAGAATCCTAAATGGCACAAGACATGTATTATTCCCTTCTTTGCAAGTACTTTCCTCAAGTGTTTTAAATTCTTTTTATATCTTGTCTTGACTTTAGGTGTATATTTCTATATTCTATTTTATAAAGTAACTAGGCTAAATTAGGAAACCCCAACCCTGATATATCCGCAACCCGTGTTAGAAAGACAAATACCATATTATATCCAGTTACACTCTCGAAATTAGAATAGGAGTCGCTTCTTCTCAATTTGTTACACCCTTATTGTATTGTTTTCTTTGCTATTCCGGGATAAAATGAAGAATCCGTCTCGATCAACTATTGATAGCATAATTCTTAAAATTTATAGAAACCAGAAGGCGCCTATAATCCCTAAAAAATTCAATGGATCAAAAGAGCCCGAATGTAATGCGAGTATCTCTCCGCCGTCTAGGGGTACTCTATTAAGTAGTAAACGGTTTGGTAGTTTCCTTTAGTTTTAGTATAGGGGCAGGAGCCTCGTCCGTTGAAAGTCGTAGGTTCGAATACCTCCCACTCCTATACAGAATAACAAGGAAGAATTCCTATACACTTCTCTATTTCCTTGCGACTTGCTACTTTAAAACCTGGATCAGGAAAAAATCAGTCTTTAGCTTAGGTTCTCTTATTTCCTAAACATCTTTAACCAAATTACATTAGCACAGTAACGCAAGAGTTATAGTCCCCTCTTAAGTAAGGCTAATCTAAGACTAAGAAATCTATCTACTTCCCTTTTTCAAAAGCCCCAAAAGCAAAATTTCAAAAAGGAAACCCTATCTAGTTTTACCTTAGTTATAAACCACTTTATCGAATTCTGGCTAAGCTAACTCCCTTAGTCAAAAAATACCTTGAAAAGGAAAATAAGCCCCTTTTTATTAAGTTACCTTCTGAAAAAAAAAAAGCAGAGGATTTCCAGCGGTAGCCTTAGTTTTTAGTTTTCGGCTTTTGTTACTAAATTAATTCCTAATCAAATTCCTAGATCCTAGACTGGCTCTCTATACTAAAAGAAACTAAAAAGAACTTTATTTGTTTACTAGAACTAACTAAGCTTGAGAAGTCAAGTCGTCAGAAAGATCCCGGCTTTAGCCTTCACTTCCGTGGATTTCTTTTACAATAATAAGGGTTTTCAACCAGAATTTGCAAGAATGTTGTGCCTTTTTTATGTCCGAGGCTCGATTAACAAGTTCGAAATTTTGAACCCTAATTAATATTACGCGCTAGGAGAATACCTAGTTATAAACCTAACTGCGCTGTAATTCAAAAGAGCCCCCTTCTATATTATTTTAACTCCTCCAGGATTTCTATTTACTATGTATAAAAATTCCTAAAAAGGAGAGGTTTCATTATGAATAAGAGAATTCTTTAATACTATCAATACAAATAGGAATTTACTTACCCAGGGTTTATCTGAAAAATTTGGGGTTCAATTAGAATATTTATAAAGCTTTTGTTCCTTTAGTTCTTAATTTCTCATACTCATCTATTTCTATAACCAAAATTAGAGTCAAACTTGAGAATGATTATATCTTCTTTTCAATGCTAACCCTGTGGAAGTGTAATACAAAGAGTCTAATAATTTTAAAAACCTAAAGCCAATCTATTTAATATCTTTTTCCTTGTAAAAAAGAAAACAGGAAGTCTATCCAGTAAGTTCCAATAAGTTAATCTAAAACTCTCCCTCCAAGCCTTTACTAAAACTTGAAAGCAAAAGCTGAACATCAAATAATACAAAAGTGACTCTCTAGAATCAATCCCCTTTATCTATAGTTTAAAAGGTTTGTACATTTAGCTCATGAACTGTAGTATTTCCTCTACTTTATAATTATAGACCTACTTATTTAGCTGAGCCCTTACATTTTGCTAAGACCTTAAATTCCGAATTCTACTAAATAAGGACATCCAGAAAGTTTAGAATTAGAGAGCCTTTGCCAATTCTTACTAATATCTATCTAGGGACTTAGAGAGTGATACCTTACAGACTAGCTATAAAAGCTAAAACTTGACTTTCACCAGTCTTAGCCTCCACCTATCCGAAATGGAAATGGCTAACAAACAGGCTAACCCCTCTTGAAAGCTACTCTAACTAATATAAATTCAAGAATAAAAAGAAGTAGAAAAAAACCCTAAGAATTAGGCTATAAAGTTACTTATAAAATAGCATTACATATTTTTCAGGTACCTTTTTTTAAGATTAAGAAGCTGTTTGTACATTCAACCCACAAAATATAGGGTGTAGAATTTCTTTTTGAATTCTCGACCTCATTTTACTTAGTTCTCCGGGAATGTATTTAAGCAAAAAAACTAGAAAAGTATAGCTATCCGTTTAAAAAAATAAGCTTACTTGCTGTGCAGATAGATACAGTAAAACACTAACAATAATAAGCCAACTCTTTATGGTAAGGCAAGATTTATCTTGTGCTTTGTAGCTTATCGTTTTAAAGGAGAGAACCTTTTAGAGGAATGGGGGGAGTCCTTATTTTTAAGCCTAGGGTCAGACTCATTTGTTATCTTATTCCGCCTTATGCGATTGCAAAATTTCTAAAAAGCTAACACGTTTATACTTGGTCACAAGAAAAGAGCATAGAGAGGGGTGATTAAGAAATTTCAGGTTGAATAATTATAATTGGAGTCTGCGTTGCTATAATTATGATATGGATCACACCTTTTTAGAGACTTTGTAAGAGCTGACGTTTAAATTCAACAGTTCGAAAGTCTTAAGCCTATTGCGCATAGACTCATTTTTAGGTGTAGTAAACAAAAGAGTGTTTGAGAAACTTTAAGAGATATCCCACTTTTAGTAAATATCATATAAGTTTTTCTACAAAGGCCCTATAAGATAGCATATGGGCGTTGGTTTTAAATTTCCCTTTGAATACAGAGTCCTTTCAGCACTTCACAAATATACATAAGTATAAAATTTCTCGTAAACCTTTTTTCAGATTCAAGAGAAGGGGTTCTTGAGGTTATACCTAAATTTTTATATTAACCCCGTATGTTAACTTAATAAGATTTTTTTTCCCGCTAAAGTTTAATTTAAAGAAAGTCTTATCTCTTGTGTCGAAGCTTTTATTTAAATGGGTACTCGTGCTAACGTAGGAATTCCAAATAAAGTTAGGTCTAAGGGGAGCCTTTATTCCAGATGTTGAATTAAAAATAGGATACTGGATGTTTCCTAACCAGCAATTGCTTTCTTGGTAGTAGTCTAGAATAAGTGCTCTTTTATTTCAACAGGGGTTTTTTACCTTTCGTGAAAGAGTTAAAAAGAAGAACTAGAATAAGCGAATTTCCTCAAAATTTTCAATAGGTGTTTAATTCCTTTAGTCGTCTAACTCAATTCTTTTTTATATCCCTTGGTTTATACTAGCTACTACCTGTCTCCTGTGTGCGGCCCTAGTAAGCATTCCTTTTCTTTAGAGCATACATCAACTAAAGAAAATTTGCATGGGTTTGAATCCAGTTTTTGTTTACTACTCCTCAAATCTACATTTTCATATAAAAGTATCCTTGTACAAACAAAAAAGGAGTTTATCTAATCACAAATATCCGGGGTCTATTCGCTTAAATAAGGGTAAGAACTACAAAACTCCTGTCAAAATCCGAGACTAGAATAAGGTTTCCTGTTCTATACAAAAAGGGGCCTCGGTGTTTATCTCTATAAATTTTAAAGGTGATAGTGATTTGCCCCTACAAATATAAGTCAAAGCTTTCGCCTTTCACTTTCATTTTTTTGTTTTTTGGATTTTAAAAACTTATACTCTGTTTCTGGCTATACTTATGGCACCGGGATTTCCCAGCAGGTTAAGGGGCCCGCAAATAGGGATTGACACAGGAATGGGATAAGAGCCTCCATTACATAACTAAGGGCTGCACCTTTTATCTCTCTGCTATTTTTGAATTTACTGCACAAGATTTACAAGGCTTCTATAGAAAAGCTTATAAGCAAAATAGAGCGACTTCCTAGCAGGTAAACTGGATTTAGTTAAAAGCTGTAGGGTTTAACCAAAATTAGGGCTATCTTAGTAGTGTTTATGTACAGGATTCTGGGCAGTAAGACTTTATGAATATCTGTAAGTAGTTATAGCTTTTGTAAGTTTTCATATTACATTGTAGGGACCTCCTATATACAGTTAATACAAGTTTGAATTCCAGCAAAGGAGTGTCCTTAAAGCATTTACATTCTACTGCCTCGGCGTCGCTTTAGCTTTTAGGTTTCTCTATCCGAATAAGAGAAAGTCGAGAAGTGTGCTTTAATATCAACATACCGAAGCTTCAAAAAAGATATTTTAAAAAATAGGTATAAATCTTAATAACAGCTTAAAAACAAAACTCTATACAATACAGAGCCCGCTTATAGTTCAAAACCCTTAATAGCCGTGAATTAGACTTGGTTTATTTTATAAAAGGTAGAGTCTCTCATTTAAAATAAAAGTCAAAGCCCTCTTCTCCTGGATTCCTTAATATTATATATTGGCATAGTTGCTAAAAAGAATCAAATAGGCTACACACAAGAGCTTTCGTACAAAGTCAATAGGTCCACGTAACAAAACCTTGCCCCAACTCGAGATTGAAAAAATTTCTTTACTAGCGCTGTTGACTCGACTTTTTCTAATGCAAAGACTTAACGCAGGGTTGGTAAACTTAAGAATAACACTTTATAAAGACTTTAGTCAGCAACCCTCTACCTACCTACCTAGGAATATGACTCCTTTTTTTTAAGATTAGAGCTTTATGAAACTTTCTCCTTTAAGTGTATTAGTAATTTGAATTAATGAGGAAGTCTAGCTAGAGGGAGGTTTTTAAGTATAATGCGTTCTTTAGTTTAACTCTAAAAAAATACTAAAGGGTGAAATAAGTAAGGGTTTATAAAAGTTTTTGGAAAGTTTAGTTCGCTTTTCTTATGCAACATGTATAGATATTTTCATAGTATTGTCTGTATTTTCCACTATTTGGAAGTTGATTTTTAAAGTATTCCACAATCCAGCTAGGGTTCTTGTTTATTAAAAAAAGATTGCACTGTATTCGCCACTCTACCTTAAAAAGACATTTCTAGCCTTTTAGTTAGGATCGCACGGAATTCTTAAACAAAGAAGTCTTCAACATTTCCTAAAGTAGGGTAAGATTAAGGGTAGTGTTATCACGACGAGGAAGGTTTTTAAGAAAGCTCTCAGGATACAGAGTAGAGGTCCGGGTAAGAAGATAGATATGTATAAGAAAGAGGTTAAAGGTCTGAAGACTTTGAAGGCTAAGATAAGAAGAGGCACCCTTTTAGTTTTAAGGGAGTCCTTTCTTATTCTTTTCCAGTAAGAAAGTGAAAGTTTAAAGGAATTCCCCCCTTTTTCCTAAGTTCCCGTTTAGAAAGGTATTTAGAGGTCTGAAAGAAGAAGAAGGTCTAAAGCCACAATATAAGGTACGGCATAACCCAGCGGGTTCTACTTTTTAGGGTTTAGTATTCAATGACAATAGGAATCCCGGGTAAAACTGCATTTAGGAATTTTTAATCCAGGTATTTCCTTGAAGTGTACTATAAGGATTGATTATGATTTAATGCTAAAAAAATTCTAGGCATCGGGCTAAGGGGCTGTAGTACTACAATATTTAGTCTTAAAGTGTCATTTTTAAGCACTTAGCTCGAAAGATTGGAAAAGAGTTTTTTGTTTAGTCTGTATAAAAATGAACTAGAGACCTCTTATAACTTGGCTTGTATTATTGGGTAGCCGGGGTCTCCTTGATATAAATTAGACTACAATCCCTAAGATGCTTTGTGTTTGCTATAACGTCAGTATCTAATATTAAACTACAGTCTTTTTTAAGAAGCCCCAATTGAGGATAAATTAAAAAGTGTGTATTTCAAAAGGGGTGTTATCTCTTCTGCTAACTATAAGTAGTAATCAAGGGGCATAGGCTAAACTTAGTATTAAAGCGGGCTCACGTAGGAAAGGCTTTCTTAAAAAGATTCTACTTCAAAGGATCTTCCGCTCTTGGAAATTTCCTCAAAGGACCCTCTACTTTAAGGATTTAACTACAACCCATACCAAGGGGGTTTTAGGATCTCACAAGAATATTGAAAATTAATCAGACTGACGCAGAAAACAATGTTTAGGAGGTATAACAAACGAGGAACTTTTTAGCAACAAGTATAAAAGGGGTTAACTCCAGTCCAGCTTCATCCTAGTAAATTAATCAAAATATTCCGGGCCCCTTATTCTTACAAGTACAGGTTCCGAGGCCTTAAGGAGTGGTTAGTATTAGGCGTTTACTAAGTTCTTCAAAAAAAAGTCTAGAGCCACCCTAGCTTCTATATTGCAAGCAAAAAGGCATCCCTATAATAACTAATAAACAGCTAATCTAAAAGGGAACCCTTGGTATTATCACTACTAAAGACCTAGAACACTTAATTTATTAGAGTGCTCCTTTGCTTGAGTTCCTTTATACCAAAGTTTAGTTGCATGCGTACGAGATTTATCCCTGGTGATAAGAAATACTCTTAGAAGTCCGACAGGCATGTTATATACTTAAACAATTTGTGTAAAACTCTACTTAAGTTTCTTTCGGATTCACAGAGAATTCTTTTTGGATCTTTTCTATTTCAGAATAAGAAAAATAACTTTTGATGTATTTAAATCCGACTCTTAGTAAATAAGAGTTATAGGTAGGCTAGTCTCCATCAAAGTATGTAGGTCGGGGTGAAGTTTTAGGAAGATTTTTTTACAGTAAATTAAATAATATCTCTATTTTCTATTTTATAATATAATGTATTCCCGTTTAGAAAATACAAAAGTCAAACTACAAGTTCCAGAAAAGGGTATCAATTTTCTTTATCCTAACTAGAGTAGATCTTTTCCTGTCCTGTATAATTAAAATATAGAATTGCAACCTTTCCACAGTATAAATTCAGTATCCTTTAAGTTTTTAGTAGGGTCTTCCAAAGGAGAGCTGGTATTTTCCAAACTAAAACACGGATATAGGGCTGCAGAACTAAGAAGTAGATAACCTCTTTTTTCATAGATAAGGTAATAAATATCTACAAGCACTGACTTTTTAATTATCTCCAAAAAACTTAGTTAGGAATACCCCGGCATAGCAAGAAATTTGATTATATTAAGGGATCCCTCTAGCAACTATCCCCCTTTCTAAGTACAGGACTAAGAGAAGTTATTATCCTAAACTAACAACAAAGAAATCTCTCCTTATTAGTATAGGGGAACCCCTTGCTTACTTCGTTTTGTATGTAATACCTGCTTCAGGTTCTAAAATACACACGTACACTTTACTACATTGAAGATAGAACAGGAAAAAAGAGAGATACCTTGAATTGAGGAGATAAAGTGTAGTCTAAAAAATCTTATTATCTAAGCGATTCTGTTCTACAATTAGATTGAAAACTACTTAACAGAAAGATTCAACTAGAATAAGGATCTATTTCAGTAAAACCAAAGGTTAACAAGCAAAATCTTGCCTTCAGGTTCTGGTTATAGGTATCCACGTAAATACAAAAGGGTCCCTAGGAATATAGAAGTAGAGCTAAAGGAATTTGTTTCCTGGAAATAAAGTGTAGTGAAATTCTAGTTCCTTAACTCCTGCTCTAGTTAATGAAGTGCCTACGAAAGAAAGTAAAAAACAAGGAGTTCCAAACTCTTTTCTAAATATCAATAGCTAGATCAAGGGTATAAAAGAGGGGTTATTTTACTTAAGAATCCTTTTTCAGGCTAGCCAGTTTTAGGTGCCGTGTTGGTTTAAGAGGTAAGACTCTTTAAGAAACAAGTTATAGCTCTTAATAAAGTTAGGGAGTAAGTAAGTCGACGAGAAGTTGGTGGAATTCGAGTCTTACTGCATAATCTTACAGAGTATGAGATTAAAACCTTAGTAGCTTTTTAGTATATAAAATAAAATAGCACTTCTTCTTTTAGCTTAGACAGGAATTTTTTAAGTAAGTGCAGTTTTAGAAAGCAAATAAAACCTGTAGGAAATTCCCCGGTGGAGTGTTAGATGTACAAAAACAAAGAGCCTTTTATTACTAAACCCAACTTTAGGATAGAGAAATCTTACATACTAGACTTTACTTCTTTTTTATTAGCAAAACTCAATTTTATAAATAAGTAAAAAAGAAAATTCGAAATGGAGTATTAAGATTTTTCATAGATTATAATTTCCCAGGACTTTAAACCCAAAGTACGAGTTCTACAACGGCTGACCTTACAAGGGCCTTAGACAGTATAATCATAATCCTAAGCTCAAAAGTAAAATGAAACAAATCTTAACCCTTTATCGAGAAATTTCTAACCTTAGGGTAATAGGTAAGCTCTTCGCTACATTTAGCAAGCCGGATAAACCTTATAGGGAAAAACTGAGATCTTCCTGTAAGTAAATTAGAAATCCATGGACAGCAGAGCTGTTAAATAAAAACTAAGGGAAATTTATCTTCTGTTTTCATTTTTAAGTAATTGCTAGTTCATAAATTCTGTGTATTCTAGGCATAAAAATAAGGTTCTTAGTATTTGATCCTAAGCAGCGGAAGTACCGACTTCTTCTAAATATTGTTGATGGTTTTGGCTTATAGTTGGAAGTGTTCCAAAAGGAGTATACCAACTAGAGATTAATTTCCTTATGCTGTGGGAATACTACTAAAGAACATTACATTGAAAAGTTTTCCTATTTTCTATTAAGTATTAAAAGATTCAACGATTATATACAAAGTGTGTTCTAAAAATCTTAAACGGATTCTAGGGTAGTAATACTAAGAATACTACCACATGCAAGCCATTCCGTTATTGCCTATAATTAATAGTTCTCTTCATTCACTAGGGACTCAACTAGGGGTATGTACCCATAAAAAAAGACTCAACTCTATATCTTTATCTTCTCCTGACTCTAAAGGATTTTTCTAAATTTATAAGACTCTTAGGAAAGAAAAAAGAATTTAAATATCCACGAAGAAGCTCTTTTATTGTAATGCAAGTCATTTTTGCTCAAATTGACTCTAAAATTTCATTTACACTTTAACTAAATAGAGTAGGCTTGTTGTAATTCATAAAGCAAAGTGCCCTATAAAGAGCCGCTAGTAATAAAAGTACACCCGCTTTTTAGTACAGAGTACTATAGCATATTAAAAAAATCAAACCCCTATCCTAAGGAGATCCCAGTATCTTTCGAAGAACTTTTGGGAATCTGGAATAGAAGACTGTTACAAAACTACTTAATAGCTCTGCTGCGTATAATCTTTCGAAGGAGGATACACGAAAGGGTTTGAATTTTTGACGCACGTAAAACAAGGCCATACTATGGGTTTTTCTATTTTAATGAATAGCTTAAAGTTTCTTCTGAAAGAGTTTTCCCACTAATAAATTGAATCTCAAAGAGCAGTAACTGCGTATCTAATAAAGTTTAGAAATTGAAGTTTCAAATATACTGACTCAGTTATAATAAGGCCCCTGTTCAAATACATGTCAATAGAAAAAACTTCGGGTATAAAATCACTAAAATGGAGATAAAAGTTTTTGTCTGGCACAACTAGCTTCCTAAAGCCAATACATGCAGAACGTTTGCCATAGATAGGTCAGGAATCCCAATGGTAGAACACTCAATTTTGTATGAAGGGTTAAGGTTCAAACCCAGTGTATAGTTTGGTTTAAATTCCATAATAAAGTTATTCTAAAGTACTAGTCTCATTTTCAATCCTACACTTTTCAGTGGGGCGTTTTAGTGGTATTACTACCATAAATTTAAAAGAAGACTTTCTAAGTAAAATCCCCCATTTCAAATGCATACTTGAACTACTACCCCAATTAGGACTTTTTTGTTATATTAAGAATTGGTTTTTGTAAAGCGATATAAACAAGCTTTTTTCTTTGTTTTTTTATTAAGTCTTAGTACACCATTACATAATCGGGGTAACACGAAACAAAGATTTAGAGTCTTTTGCTAGAGCTCATAGGGGCCTCTTGCTCTTCAGTACTCGGGCTTAGTTAAGCGCTGCAAGAAGTGCAATCCAATAGAAACTGCATTTCCAGAATCAAACTAGAACACATATGCGCTAGAGAAGATAAGATTCATACACAAGTTTAAAGGCTTGTATCATAATATAGCTATGCATTAATTAGATAGGCTTCTTCTTTTGGTAATGAACGGTAAGGGTGAGTCGATTAAGAAAAAGCCTTTTGAGGTTTTTTGTTTAGGAAGTTTTAGTACATACTAAAAGGTTTATTTAGGAGCCTCCCGGAATTGGGAAAGATTTGATCTATAATATAAGGGAAACCCCGACTTTTGCGAGCGATTCTGATTCTAAAAGATATGAAAGGCTCTAAAAAATGAAAATGAACACCTTACTTGGTACCTAAACTGATGATAAAAGACATTCTAGATAGAAGATTAAAGCATGCCGATGGTTCAAATCGTTTCAAAATCTTGAAGTATATAATCGGTGTCGATTCGAAGTGTAAACTATAGAGGGTTTACTACTCTAGGCTTTTCTATTTTATAGAAGGGGTACGCTTACTATGACACACACACTGAAACTAAATATAAGAGTACTTAACTTTTTTTGGCTCTTTTAGCCCCTTTTAACAATAACTTTTATTGTATTGGTTTTCTGATAAAAAAAGAACAAGTCCTTAACAAAGTTCTAAACAAAATTCATAGCTTATCTATTTATTAGAAACCCCGCTACGATTTTTAATATAGAGTAAACCCTATGGGAATCTTTCAAGAGTAAGGACCCTCTAATACAAGTCAAATTAACTTGCTTTTGTATAATCAACTTAACAAAAAAGGAACATCTGCTCCCTTCCCTGTCCTGGTAAAAGTATAATCTAATTCAAATAAAATCTCGTAAAATAGGCATTCTCCGACTGCAATTCTATATAAAAGACATAATACCTACCCTTTTTTAGAGCTCGCTAGGACTCCTATAACAAATAAAAAAAGTAGAGTTGTATAAGGCAAATCCTCCAAACTAATTAAGGATATTCCACAAGCTGTGAACACGAATTTACAATACCCGTAAACTTGTGATTAAAAAGCAGCTACTTATAATTGAACGGTAGCCTATACTTGTCTTTTTTCTTTATGTAATGTTTTCCTTCCCATATTTTTGCTATAATAAGGAGCCTGGCAAAAGTTTATGCTTAAAAGTAGCTCAAATTTACAATATCCCTCACATCTAGATGAAACTCAATATGTATAATAGCTTAGGAATCCTGCCCTAAATAAGGAACCCCAACTCTCATATAAGTAGAGCGAAAGTCTACAAGGGCAATAAAGTGCTTTTAAGCCTCTTATACCGCGAGGGTGCTTTAAACTCTCTGCCTAAAAGTCCTAGTCAGATTTGTATCATACATATAAATAAAGGCGCAGACCAGTTAAACTAGGAAGGAGTATCAGAGTCTAATTTTTACAATTTTCAAGGATATAGGAACTTTTCTTAATAAATTACTTATAACGGAACTAAGGGGAAGAATTCCTCTCTTATTAGACCCGAGTTACACCTACTTAATTTAATAAAAGTTTTACCTACCCCAATCTACTTACTTTCAGAAAGACTTACAATCACAAACAAAAGTTCTTAATTTTTGGATTTCCTCGAGTAGCAGATTCAGAAAGTAAGCTTCAAAAATTGAGGTAGGATATATGACTAAAGAGCATTCCTTAGTAAAAAGGCTAGGGTAATTTGGTTTTGTAAAGGGGTTTCCTTTAAGGTGGGTTATAGTCCGTTATCTCTGGTAGGAATTTCTTAAAGCAAAAGTTCTAGAGTTAGAATCCCGTATTATCCCATACAAAAATAGGAAGATTAAAAATAGAAGTAAGGGTATAAGTTTTCTCTAGTAGAGGCTTTGCTGTTCATAACGTGGAGTACTTTTAGAAACTGTAAAACACAGAACGCCTTGATTAAAGATATTTATTTCGAAAGGCATAAAGCCCTTTCAACAAGCTACGTGGTGTTATAAATTCCGGGTATTCTGGTACCCATATATTTATTTACGACTCGAACCCTCTTATTTTAAGCAATCAAAGAGAAGGTTTTGCCGAGAATTGAGGATAAGTACATTACTCTATGTAATAAGGCGGGTATGTAGTAAATAAGAAAGCATTCTATTCAAGTGATTCCGTTTAATATAAAACAAAAATCCATCTTAAAATTCTAAGCGTAGACTCTAAACTATGCAGGGGCTTCACAAGAGGAACTCCTTCTAGAATAGGAAATAGATAAGTTATTCTATGAGAATGAAAAACCCCTAAAGATAAAGAGGTAAGAAACTGGACAAAAGTAGGTAGAAAAGGAAGTCTTTCAAATACTTTTAGGGTAAATCTTAAGTCTTTTTCTATAGGCAGGTTACTTTTCAAATCTTGACTAGGCGAAATCCCACCTTTTGTTTTATAGCAAGTACGTGACTCAATTTGTAGTATGTAGGAGTTAGCTATTTTATCTTTCTATGTATTTAAAAAATAACTAGGATTTAGTCTAAAAAAGGATTTTATTAGACTAGGGGTTTTGAGAAGCTGATAAGGGATTTCTTGTGAGGTTTTATGCGGTGAACTGAATCCTACCCGCTTTCCTATAATCGAACAGGGATACCGAGAAAGAATATTTTACTAATTGCGGTATTTAAAAAGGATTTATCTCATTGATGACGTCGAACCAAGTGCAGTAAAACTCGTTTCTTGTGGTGAAAGCAGTCGGTAAAGTTAGGACGGGTGTTGGTTCGAGTCCTGTCAGTCCCGAAAAAGATATACGGAGCACCTAATTGGGCCCCCTTTGCATGCACCCTACCTACTAAATAAAGAAGAAAATTTCTTATTCTTTGTACTTGTATGAGTCTTAGGTTAGTTATTCCCTTTATAGTACTTTTTGGAACCCCCATAAAGCACTTCATTTATATTCCTCTAAGGCTTAACTGTAAAAAACTACTTTTAAAAAGTATTCCTTAGAAAGCCTTTTAAGATTGGCTTGTTAAAGTTAGAATCAAAGCAAAACTAGTCTTTGAGCTATCTCTAGAACTCCTTTTTTTGTTTCATTTTTAAGGGATCGGTAAGAGGGGATTCCCCAGACTCTTATATTTAAAGGAATAGATCTCATAAATGTGTCTTTATGTGTTTTTTATCTTTGCTCCTGATAAGGGGAATTTAATACCAAATGTACGATACATAAACAACCTCTTGGATAATATAAGATCCATTTGCAGTGGCAAGCTTGTTTTCCAGAGGAGCGTACTAATAAGAATTTGACTCCTAAGGAAAATGTGGATGCGTCCTCTCTTTATATTAAACTGGAGTTATTACTCTTTCCTTTTGGTAACCAATCATGAACTAACTGACTTAGCTAAGAAAGCAGTTAGTAGAGGGGCCCTTCTCTTCTGATATAGAATGAAAATGAGTAGCTCGTGCCTTTTGATCAACTTGCATTGGGTAAGGTTCTAGTAGAGCTCAAGTGGAAAGAAAGTTTTACGAGTAGAGTGTGGAGTGATAACAAGTATACAAACGCAACTTGTTGATTTAAACGCATGGGTTCAACTAGCTAAGTTAAAAGAATATTTCATTTTAAGGTTAATTATGTATCAGTTCTACTATAGGGAGCCAGGGGTATGTTATATAATTGTCGGGATGCCCTAAAACGTTAAGAGCATATCACAAACCAAAAAGATAGCAAAGGGAGCCCCATCCTACAAGACACGTGTAAAACATGAAAGGTAGGTAATTCTTTTAATCCGTCCGCCTGGCGGGCTACCATGCGGAAAAAGCTATACTATCAGGATCTCTCTTATGTTTTTACTTTACACAAAGCTGGAGTAGCGAACTTAACAGCAAAAAGATTTTCTATCTAAGCAATCTAACCTGACTACTTTTTACGGCTAGTTTAGGCAGTAAATGATATAAGCTATTTCTACTACTTAAATTTGTATCTCAGTGCGTCTCTTACCATGAAAGGGGATCCTTTCTCACCCTTGCTCCTTTATCTTTATATGCCCTTCTCACTATTTCTGTATTTTCAACAAGGTAGATACCATATTACCCGCGAATTCATACATGAAAATTGAAAATTTGCAGTAGAGAATCATTATCATAAATTACTGATGTACAAACCCTCTCTATTTTTATAATAAAAAAATTCAACGAAACAGAGCAACTCTCTTCTCGACCTGCAGCAACCTTTCTAAACAAAATACGAAGGTATCCTACACTTATATGAGAATTACTCTAACAAACGAAATTGACGAGATCCTTACTTAGAAATGTGTCTCTAAAGAAGCAGCGACCCTCCCCCCTTTCCGTGCATGTATTTATAGTGAAATCTAGGATACTCGGCTCATTTTTAGCTATAAAACTTTTTAATCTAGAGTCAAGTCCTTAAAAGTTGCCCAGTATCTTCTCTTTCTTTTGTGGAGAAGTAAGGCAATCCAAAGCTCTTCAAGTATCTGAAAAATAAGAGCTCGAAAACCTTAATATATCTAAATAGAGTTTCTGCATTTGGCGGTATCCTATTTACTCAGATGATACACTCAGGATTTATTCCAACCCCATTTTTTGAAAACAAATATTGTAGAGTAGAATAGAACTTCCTTTACTTTAGTACTTTAGAAAGAGGACTTTTAATACCCTAAAGTGGAACTAGAATCGGAAACCTAGAAAAAGGATCGCCGCGAGCTTGGCTTTTAGGACAACACTCTTTACTTCCTAGATTTATGTTATGGGTCTTTCCTTTGTTAATTTTACTGATTACAGGGGCTAAAACTGGGAATATCGGACACTGCACAATATTGTTTGTAAAAACACTAATCAGTTGGATTCTTAGAGCGAGCAAATCTATTCATTTACATCTCTTTTTATTTATAGCAAACTTACTTAACTTAGAACCTGTCTGGTTAAACTAAGAAGATAGTACTTGATGAAGAGGTAAGTTTCCTTATTACCTAATTTTCCCAAGCCCGATAACTCACATGAACTTTATACCACGAAGCAGGAAAAAAAAGAATTTTTAAAAGATTAAGTGGGCCGTTTCGATAAAAGAGGGTAATGGCTCTGGTATAAACCTCGTGAAAGCGGCTTTTATCCCGTAAAACCTATGGTTAGGATAACCCCGGGGAATTACTCGATTCTTTGATCTTGATTGGGTGAAGAACGTAAAAGCAGACCTTTACTTTAGACTTTGATTATAAAGCTTTTTCTCTACTATAACTTACTAAATACAAAAGATCTGAAACTACCTTATAAAGCCTTTATTAACAACTCTCCTTTTTCCTATACTTGCTCTAACTAGAAAGAACACGAAAGCACAAGAATTCTATAAAAAGCTAAGCTAGGAGTCCTCCTACTTTCTTAAGAAGTCAGCGGTCGTCTATAATGTCTGAAAACGGAAAAGAGGGGTAAGTATAACCAAATCGTGTTTTATTAAGCGATTCTAGATAATAAACTTGAGCACTATTTGAATGAATCCATACCCAGGGATCTCTAACAATTCCATTTCTCTAAAAAGGATTTTCCTATATTCAATTTAATTATAAAAAATTTTTTAAGAAGGGTGTAAGCTCTTTTTACAACTTATGACATTTCTTGTTGCTGTTCCTGTATTCAGGTTAAGGTCATTTAGTAAGGAGTTGCTTTTCCCTCATTCTGTCTAGTTATTAAATAAGCCTAGAGAGAAAAGCTAAAGGAAACCTTGTTAGTAAAATCCCGAGAATAACAGGGAATTGAAAAGGATAATAAAGTTTTAACTCGAGTTATTACCTATCCAGAATAAGTAAAAAAAGATAGAGTACGTACAGGGGCATTCTTGTAGGAGGGGTTTTGTCGATTCTTGCTTTTCTAATCTGAAACAAGGTAGTGCTAAAAAGGGAAGCTTAGGGAATCCGAAAACTTTTAAGGGTTGAAGATAAAGGGAAAAGAGTATAAAATTCTAAGGTTTAGGGAAGCTTTTTCAAGGAAGATGTTAAGTGCTGTTCCTCAAGATTATTCTCTTGTAAGCTCGTCAATATCAGATATGTAAAAAAGGATGATTGTGACAAGGAAGTTTAAAACCCACTAGGAGTGTCCTTCATTTTATTGTAATTTATACTTGTCTTGTCTGGATTTGTTGGGTCCTCACAATTATATAAACTCGAAAAACCTAGCTTAAACTTATTTGTTCTTGGCTCTCGAAAGGATTTAATTACTGGTTGATAAGCCTAAAGTCTAACTATACTCGACTTAAACAAAAACCCTTTCTGCATATTGTGAAATTTATAGAGTAGGGGTGCTATTATCCTTTGTCTTCCGCCTTTTTAGTATCCTTGTATAGAGAGGAGGATGGCAGGTCTTTTTTTATATACTATCTAGATGGGATTCAACTAAATTTGAGTCAGGAATATTGCTAAGGTACCTCTATTTATATTATTAGCGAAACAGTTTCTCCACGAGCTTTCCCTGAATAAGTAAGGGTTTTAGTTAGAGAGCTTTTTAGCTGTAGAATAAAGTCTTATTAAATTCCCAATAACACTGAATTTCTTTTCTAACTCAAACTAGGCATTTACAGATTTGATAGTATTTTCTTGAGATTGAAGCACTTATTCAATACAAAACTCTGATTTAACCAAGTTCCTAAAGGTTCATAAAACTTACTAATATTCCTGCTGCCCCTTTGTAAGTAGTCAAACTGTTTAGCTCGAGATCCGGTTGGAGGTCCTTCCTTTATACCAAAAATCTTCCCAATAGTTTGAGAAAAATTCAACCTTACCCACTTCGCAATTTCTATGTGAAAGTATACCCTGCGAGACTTATACTCCCTCTTAAATAACTCTTGCCAATCCTATCTATTTACTGTCCCAGATACTAAGAGACTAAAAGCAGAGCATTAGGAAACAAAACCTTTTTTTATTAGTTTCAATTTACTTTAAGCACTTCCCCGGTTACCTAACTACCCTCTTTATATTCATATTCTTAGGGTTAAGCGGAAAAAGAGTAATAGAAATGAGAGAAATACACTTCATACAAAAAGCAAAAAGAATAAGATAACAAATAGAAAATTAGCGGGAGCAGGACTTTAACCTAAAACACTACAGAGAAAGGATTGCGCTCTACTTGCTCAAAATAGTTAGATATTCTCATTATATAGATATATAGAGATTCTTGTTACCATTCATATAGGGCACCCACCAAATACAATATAATAGAGAGTACTCGTCAAAACGAAGGTTGATTTCAAATTCTATCTAAGCTATTTGAATTACTAGAACTGCTTTGATCAAACAAAAAAGGACTAAGACACCGGTAAAAAAGCTAAGACTTACTGATAATAACTTACAAGACTTGGAGAATAATTTAACTGCTTTACCTTTCTTCAGTAGGCAACTAACAGAGGAACTTATCATATAGCTTATATAGCGATTTCACTTAAAAAATGACTTTAGAATTGAGTAACAGGTAAACTATATCTTTATCTAAGTGATTTGAATCTTTCCTTTTTAGGCCTCGTTTCTGGATCTATTCTAAAATTCTAAGAAGTAAAGGGAACGAAGTTGGAAGATAGATTTGAAAAAAGAAAAAAGAGAGTAACTTGAACTTGACTAAGACGACATTTCTATCAAAAGGGCTTTACATGGCTTGAGCTTTAACAAGGTTTTGCGGGACGGCTATTTTCTATTTTTACAAGCTTTTCAGAAGGTAAAGAGGAAGAGTGGCTACTCTTGGTACTACTTAAATAGATCTGGGGTTTCTTGTTTTAAAAAGGTAAGTCCTAAATACCCGAAAAGCGGGGCTTCTAAAAAACCTAGTGAGTATTAACTCTAAAAGAAGGTAGAAGGTTATCCCTAGATAGCTAAACCGATGATAAAAGTTTAGATAGTGACTTTTGGGTTATTTTCCGTAATCCCAAATTCTGGTTTGTTATTGAGCCCTTTTTGGAAAAGCCCTTACTTAAAATTCCTGATTTTTTAGCTTAAGTTAAGGTAGCTATAAAGTAAGGCTCGATTTTGAGTTGCGCAGTCTAGAAAAGGTAGCCTTTTACGTCGGATATTGCAAGTTTCCAATTCTGGATTTTATCTTAATAAAGCAGGGAAGTCGCAATATAAATTCGGCAAGCCCTGAAGAGCAAGACATCAAAATCCAAACTGGGGATAAATGAGACTCTAGAAAGTAACTTGGGCATTTTTTGGTTTAGTTCTTAATCTTTTCAGTCTTTTGAAAAGAAATTGCCTTTTTTAAGTTTTATAAGATAAGATCCCTAAGGAGTAGTAAGGTTTGCTCTTGCACTGCCTTTTTTTCTTCCAGGTATCCCAAAAAGATAGTAAAAAGGTTGGAGAATAAATATAGTAATTGAAGTGATAAGTTTCCAGTAAAAGTCAAGCCTAAGTTAAACGAACTGAGTCACAAGGGGCTCTTTAAAGTCATTTCTTCTTTCCTCAGTTCTGGATCTAATGGAATATTGGGGTATATAATGAGTACTTTTTCGATTCCTGCTCTCTTAATTCTACCTAAATTGGAACTAAAGGAATCCTCGTACAGAGTATTAAGAAAGCTCTTAGAAAAAAAGGGGGAATATTTAGGCAAGGAACAAAGTTCTTGAAGAATATTCCGAGAGTTCTATGAATTCTTTCTTTATTGTATTCAGTCTTTGCTGCTTTAGTTTTCATTTCCATTGACCAACTTTCCTTTAAAAAATTTATGACTATGTTTCTGACTTTACCATTTATACATTTATCGGTGTAAGTTCCTAAACCTTCAGTTAAAACTCCAATCAGTAATCAGTTAAAGGAAATTGGACTAGACTCTACTTGCAAAGGATTTCCCTAGCCTTAAGCCTTGGCCTACTTGACTTCGACTGCGAAGATAGAGATACCTTAGGTTAGGTTGAGGACATTAGCAATGAATGATACAATCGGAAAGTACCCGCAACTTTTTTATAGAAATAGAATCTTTCATAAGATAATACAAATTATCTCCTAAAGTAAAGCTACACTTCGACAAGAAGACAATTAAGAGAGTTCCATCTAGTTACTAAATCTAGACTATTCTAGAAATCCTAGGAATATAACTTACTCAAAGGAAGAATATACTTTCGGTCAAAAGGAAATTGAAGCTAAGGTAATGCTCATTTCTGTTATAGAATCAATCCTCCTTGTAATCTGGTTTCAACAACTGAACGGAACATGTTAAAGAACTAATACAAAGCAATACATTTACTCCTTCATAAACTTAAAAAAACAGGTACTCATTTTAGCTTTGATTCAATAGCAACATTAGCGCACGCAAAGAGACAGAAATCCAAGGAAGAGAATCAGTCTGCACCTTCTTAAATTCAGTTAATGCTTAGAATGGGTTTCCCTTTTATATTAGAATAACTCCTTGTAAGGAAAGAAGAATCTGGTTTCTGTTAGAACAATCCTTTGAAAGCATTGACTGACCTTCCTTTAGCTAAAACTACAACCTAAAATAGGTTGCCATCCTAGGAAGATAGGTAAGGAATTTTCTGAATTTAGATAGTTCTTTCCTAAACCGGAAATTCTTAGGACTAACAATTAAGGCTACAAGATCTTAATTCTATACCAACTCAAAAGGAAGATAATCTGTACCATTCCATGAATACAAAATACTAGATACTAGAAATTCTGAATTCTCTATCGGGATCCTAAAAGCATGACCTCTTTTGATTTTTAACTTAGTTCTTACTCTTTAAAATACCCCCAGAAAGCCCTAGACTCTTCTTATTCTTATGAGATACTTTCTCCTTTTTGATTGTTACCTACATAAAGTTAAACAGGTAGTCTTAGCAAAGTTACTGCAGGACTATAGATTAGAAAAGGGCATTCCCGCATAAAAAAGGATTAACCTAACTCAAAAAAGCCCATATCCTGTACTTCAAAGGGTAAGGAACTCCCTATATATTTATTAAGATAAAAAAAGATTACAAGACTTCCCGGAAGTCCTTTTTATAATAATAACTGGTTATCAAACGCTTTTACAACAATACAACAAAATTTTACTACAAATAAAGTCAAGGTATTAAAGTGTTTGGTAAGTTTTTTAGTTTTTATAGCCGGCTTCCTATTAAGTTACAGAGAACCTTTAAGAGACTGTATATTGAATTTCTTTTGCTGCCCCTTGGCTAAACGTGAGATATTCTAGTAAAGTATAAAGCCTAGAGACGCCCCGATTCTTATTTATAACCAAACTAGGATTAGGGGACCTAAAGTAGCTACTACTGTACTTGATTAATTTCATTAAATCCAGCTTTTACACCTGGAAAACCCGACAGCTAAACCACTTTAATTCTATACTTTACTTTCCTGCGTGTCCCCTTATAGACCTGGGTTTTACCAACTCTAATTAATATAGGATATGCCTCTTATTACAGAAAAAAGCATAGGTTAGTAACTACTGACTTTCTCTCTAGAGTTCAAATTCTTTTCCTCTCCCTTTGCCCGGGCCCTTTTTTGTTTATATAGTTTTCTCCTCTTTTTTTGTAAAAGTAGAATAGACAACACCCTTTTTAATTTAAGAGAAATAGAAGCAATGTGTTGTACCTTTGATTCGTGCCTAGAGCGAGTAGCAAAAACTTCTTATTTACACCCCTGTATAGACCTGCAACCTATTTAGTTACTCTTATTTGCATAAACCAACACCATTCACTCCCCGGCTACCCAGTAAGTTTTTTTTTACAAAAAGCTACAAGGAAACTCTATCCTGTTACAATCTATACTACTTTTCGAACCTGATTTTGGGAAGAGAGCAAAAACGCTTGGGTAATAAACATAAAAGCTTTCTCAAAATTCTATCATATAACTATACTCCACCTCGCTTCACCCGTAATGCGTTATAAAGTACACAGCCAAAACTAGGAACTCTCATAAAAACCCTTGTTTATTTATTCTTTATCCCTTGGATCCCTGTTTCATTTAACAACAGAAAGCAAGAGAGCTCCCTATACCTAATCTTTATCCTTTTTAATTAACTAAAACCTGTTCTATAAACGACATTTTGGTTCTTGTTAAGATGTAACAGCAGGAGGGCCCATTTACTTTACGGATCAAGGCTCTTAGTCTTAGCTATTAGATTTTATAAGGGCTTACAAAAGGGTTAAGGCAGAGACGAGAACTCGTTTGGTTATAGAATTCCTTCTAACTTCTAAAAGACTCCTGGATTTAGGAGCTCTTACCCGAGAAAACTAAAGACTTTAACTTCTAAGAATAATTTGGGTTTAAAGGGACTTTTTCTAAATATTTAATAAAGAATCACATCACATAAAGTTAGCACTTCTTCCGAAATCGGGCTTATACCACTGTTTAGATTTAGTAAAACTTACCCTGAGCGCTTATTAGGATACATTCTTAGGTTAAGCTGCTCCTTATGGTAACTCGTAATCCTCTCGGCTTATTTATTAGCAAGTTAATAAGATGTTTTGACAGTTTATACTTTATTAAGTAAAAGAACGCCATAAAAGGATCTCTAAAAAGGGGTTCCAAGATCCAAACAAAGTACTTAAGATTTAGTGGAGTTAGCTCCTTTTATTAAGTACCATATAACTGTAAAGTTGCCTCGGCATTATACTCGTTTAATACTTAGCGCTCTATTGGGCCTCTACTCAAGGAAGGGGGCTTAGTTAAGGAAAAGCGACCTAAACCGCTCCACGTGTATTCTTAGTTATAATTCAAATTTTTCAAAGCTTTTTTCTAAAGTCAGAGCGTATACTCTTTTCGAGAATTTACTAAAGCTTTCCTAAATAAAGGATTTTCCTGAAACCGGGTGTACTGTATAGTAGTAAATAACACTATCCATTAAATACATTGTATTTAGACTTAAAATATCAAGGACTAAAAAAGATCCTGGAAGCTTGGCCTTTACTTATTATTCCCCGCTTTATCCCCACCTATACAACTTTTTTATTAGCTAGGATCGCTCTTAATCCTTAATACCCAAAACTATCCTTTAAGTCTTTCTATTTCTTATGAGCTATCTTCTCTATCCATAGCTAGTGGATTCCGTATCTTGATTGCTTAGCCTTCATAAGCCTTTCCTACTTAAATTCTTACCACTTCTAAACTATACTCTTTTCTCTTAGAGGGATTGAGGAACTATATTAACGTCTTATATCTCTAGTAATGTATTTCATTTTTCCGTTATTGCCAGCTACCTCTTTAGGTTTACGTCTGACACATTTTGTGCGATTTTAGGTATTCTAGAGTCCCCCTTATTAAATTCAATTTGAAGACTAATTCTTTTATTTTCGATCTTTTACACTTTAATTGCATTACCTTGTTAAACGACTAAACAGGAACCTCCATTATTATAAGATTATGGTATCTTGTGAACTCTAAAGTAAACAGGGAAAGACTAGGAAATATCCGGGACAGGGAACTTTAAGGGTTCTAAAGGTAAAGGAATTAGTACAACCAAGAATTAGTCTCTTTTACACTGGATTTTTGATTATACATTCCCTTATTTATCTCTGAGACTTTAAGAGTATCCCTACCTAAACCCAGGAAAACACAATTAAGAGAAAACCTCCTCGCTTTTAAACACGCCCACTATCTTTTCTAAGAAATTCAAGGATAAAGAAATCCATGAGATAAGAAAAAACCCTTCTAGTAAATACAAGGAATCCTAAAACTAAAGATTATAATATGAATACAAAAGAAATGATAAAGTGTAGAGAAAATCTTCCTTATTAGTGCCAGTTTAGATGCCTCTTAAGCTGCTTCCTGTTGTATAACCCACAAACTCTAGGATTTACCCTACTTTAAATTATAGACCTCATTAATTACAAACTTTCAAGAATTAAAACGAATCCAGCTGAAACTCCTAACTAACAATATCATCGAAATTCTTATCCAGAATGCCTTTTTTATCCTCAGTCAATATCTTCAGCTAGAGCTAGTAAATACTTTACAAAATATGCTTAAGAAAAGGAATTTAGTATTTCCTACAATTTCTTATGGACCTTCTAGAAAAATGAGGACCTGGTACATACGCTCATGAAATCCCCTTCATCAGAGAACCTTTGCTTTACTGCCTTACAACTAGAACTAGAAAACAGAGGTCAAATGTTGTCTTGTCTTTACCCATTCTTTAATACTCTCCTAAACGAAACAACAAAAGGAAATAGAAGATGGTTACCTCCACTAAGACTAAGAAGCTTACTATCAATACAACCCCAAGTATAAACTTCCTCTCTATCTACCCTGAAAGTATACCTCCTAGCTTTCCAAAACAGGAATTAGAAGAAGCAAATCCTTTACTGGTTATTCCCTTTAGTATCCCATTAGAATTAGAATACATTGCTTTCCCTTAAGACTCAAGCTTGCCTTTCCAGCATAGAGTGCAAGAACCAAAACTCCCTTCTTTCCTAAAAAAGGTATCTATCTTACCTTACTCAAAGGAATCGAATACTAATACAAATAAATTGGATTCTTAGGATTATATGCTTTACAAAGAAACCCTGAACGGCAATCCATTTACTCCTTTATAAACCCCAAACTCTTAGGAATCTCAAGAATAAAGCAAATAAAATGGACTTAATTCTACGTTATCATGCTCCTCTTATGACTCTTCTTAATTAATAGTTCAATTTTTTATATGACTAAAACTCTGCTAGTATTTCGCTAACAAAGGGATAGCGCTTGCACTTATTTAAAATCTCTCGTATTGCCTAGCTCTATAAATTTTTGAGTAGAAAGTTTTTTTAGCTAAACTAAAAAGAAAAAGGGTCTAGCCCCCTTGGCATGTCGGAAGGAGTAAAAGACTAAGCGGTAGAACATCTCAAAACATTAGTAGCACCCGGGTCAATCAAGTTAATATTTAAATTTCCCCCCTTTTTCTTTTTGATATGATATTAGTTTTAGCTTTGTATTTGCATGCAAGATAAGGGTTCGAGTCTTTTAGTTCAACGAGATTTTTCTGGGGATTACTAGGTTAAGAGAAATCGGGGTTTGTTTCTAAGTTTTACTGAAAATGACTCAAAAAGTTATGTCTAACTCTTTCTTTAGTTCGGTTCTTCAGGTACGGTGTATAAGGTTCTTGACTTCTGGTAGCGTAAACAAAAAGATTTTGTAAACCGTAGTTTTGTTCCCTTCATTAGGGAGTATCTCATAGGGCAATTTATACTAGCTCGGTCAAGCAGTACAAGGTATGTATAAGCCAAAGAACTTGGGCTATATTGAGGACAAGGATTAAACTGCTAAGGTGGATTAGTCTTATAGAGGTTTAAGAAAAAGAATTTCTCTCTCTACACAAGGAAATCAGCCCTATAGTTACAGATTTAGTAGTTTGTGGGTCATATATGCCCTTTTCTCTTTTGATTGCTTTGGTAGAGGGTCCGTTAAAAGATTAAGAATGCTTTGACATACCTTACAATATTGAGCTCAGCCTCTTGGCTTGGGGTTAACAGGCAATAAGGATTTAGCTTCCTAGTTGACAGGTTACTTTTGTAAAAGGATCCTAAATAAGTCATAAAAGGAATTCTTTAAAGTCTGAGGTTAAGGATGATACCCAAAAAAGAAGATAAATCTTCTTTTAGTTTTAGCGTTTACTAGCTGGAATATACCGTTTTATACGGACTCCCTCATTACAGGAAACCCTTTTCTAACAAATTCTTGACTAAGGATAATGTGATTCGAAAAACTAATGACACAAGTCAATTTCAGTGCTTTGAAGTACCCACAGAGTTAGGTATTGGCTTTGAAACAGGATGCTTTTTAGAAAGAAATGACTTTCCTTTCGAATTGGTCTACATCTACCTAAGTGTTTCGTATTTTAGGAGGATTCGGCAAGTTACTATACCACAGCAAATTAGCAATCAATATGAAACGGTTATTTATCCTTACTTTATTGTAACGAAGTTTTTACTTGAAAACCTGGAGTCGTATGTCGAGGGTGGTCTACGAGTAAACTAAATTGAAATCCGATCAATTATGAATTAAAGTGCATTTGAAAGGTACGCTCTGGTTTCGAGTCCTTTTCACAGTCAGTTCATCTAAAAAGAAAAAAGGATCCCCCCAGAATTCCTTATTTGTCCTACTCAACCACGCCTCTCTTGAAAATGAAAGTAAGAGTTAACTACAGCCGTCTAGATTTTTATTGGACAATTATCGATCCAGAAGTTCCTTGAAGCTTTGTAAGCACATAGTACAAAAAGGGGTTTCCTATTTGGTAGGGTCCCTTTTCATCGTGTGAAATATATAGAGGTGTTTACATTTCCCTTTTAAATTAGCTCCATGCTGCATCCAAACAGGAAGTAAACCAATTTCCACTTAAATATAGAATTTGTGAGTTGAGTTCCTTTTTGAATTCTGAATACCGGAGATATACAAAAAAAATCGAGAAGGCCCCATAGAAAATTGAATGCAGTATGGCCTAAGACAAGAACTATGCAACTAGAACCGCTCTTCATTATCAAGCCCCTTATTCCCAAGAGCAGAGAGTCTCATCTCAAGGGGTTGCTTTAGAAAAACTCAGGAATCGCTTATATAGATATAGACTACTAATAGATGGGTAGTAGAAGTTCAATTTAATAGGTAATACACAAGTTTCTGAGATTCGTACTAAGAGGGTTCAAATGTCGTAAAGCTTTTAGGGTCAAAGAAAAAGAAGAAATTCCTGAGGGTTGAGTATAAAGACTTTTACGCCAGGGTAAGGGTTCAAAAAATTGAGGTGTGTCCTAAACTATGAAATGGCTCCGGCAGAGGCAAAGAAAGGGCGGACTTTTCAAATTTCTCTAGCAAGTAAACTTGCCTCAGCTAAAAAGAACCTCGGGCTTGAATAAAAGGGGGTTGCACCGTGTATGAAGAAATATCTTATTTGACTTGCATATAGTATTTAACAGACGACTTTCTTTATCTTTAAGAGTAGAGTAACCCAGAAAAATAAGGTACCTACTTTAGTTAGTCTCTCATTTATTCTAGAATTCAGAGGATGCGTACAGTAGAAAATAGCTTATCTTTTAACAAGGAGCTTTATCTTTTATTTTATAAATTTCGAAATTGGAACTATAAATCTTGGGTTATAAGAGTTAAAAAGAATAAAAAGTAATTAAGAAATTTTTGCAAACGCTTGCTCTTTTTTTTTAACAATGAAGTAAGTCCCCGAAACTTTGCGGGATTCCTCGTTTCCTTTCTTTATATATAAATTTTATGCTGTTCTAGGCTCCCCTTTTTATTCTAGGTCTGACTACAAGAGTAGTTCCAGAATTTAGTATAGGACTGTTTAATTGAATCTAAAGAACTTGTAAGTCAAACTAAAAATCTATCAAATAAAAAGTGAAATAAGTATAGCAAGTAAACTTGCCTCAGGGAAAAAGAAAGGGGTAAATTCAAGGAGCTTATAAAACTGTGACTTAATTTTCTGTAAATAGAGGGCTTCTATTTCTTTATAAAAAGGCTTCGTCTATAAGTTCTCAATTAGAGACTTAATCTCTACCTTCTGTGTGCTTTAGAGCTTCTAATTAGAAAAGTTTATGAACTAGTATAGAAATCCTAGTGCTTACTTTTAGGGTTAAGATTATCGAAAAATAGAGGAAAACCGGCTAATAATATTGATAAGATTTTGAGGTCAGGAGTCTCAAAAAATTAGGGCTTTCTAAGGTTACTAGATATAGGGGCCTACTCTAAGCGATATAAGGAGACCTAAAACTCCATTTATTAGATTATTAGAAACTTGATGGCTGAAAAAGAGACAGGTGAGATAATCGAGAGATCCTATAAAACTCAAAACTCTTAGAAGAACTTATCAAATAAAAGGAGATTCTTTATTCGGACTCCTTATAAAAGCAAACGACAATGCTCTTAAAGTTAAATTACTTCAACTAAATACAACTTAAATCGAAACGAAGGCCTTTGGTCAAAGCAAGCGGCAGCTAAACTCCTACTTTAACGCTATCTACAGGGTCTTCTGGACAATCCCAAATTTATTTGAGTAAATGTAAATGCTAAAGAAGCTCCTCGGCACAAAAAGCAACAGCTTTAAGTCAGTGTCCCGGAAAGGAAAATACAAATATAACAAGATAAGTCATTTAAGCAATACCCTTCTCTTACTATCGAATATTAGAAAAGATTCTAGAAAATCCTCAACCCCGGTAACACTTTGACGCATGCAAGATAAGAGAAATGACTCTGATAAACCAAATAAAGGCTTGCTCCTTTTAAAAAAGCCTCGTGAAGACAAATCCAGGAATCCCCCCGCTAACCAAGTACCTATTTCATTCTCGCTCGCTTAGTTTCTTATCTGACTTTATCCAAGTTTTTGCATACTCCGGTTTTATAACCACTTCGGGACCTTGTAGAGTCCTTTATGTTTCTCCTGTCAACGGAATTTTAACTTAAAAACATAAATCCAAGAAGAAGCTCTTTTCTTTTTCTAATTTTAGGATTCCTTTCTTCTCCCCTGTTCTATATTTTTAAAAGCTACCCCTTTCTAAGATCTCAAATCGGAAACAAGGAAACACTTAGTTTTTTCTTAACGCTTTTAACCAGAATACAGTAACACTATAAAGAGTTCTGACATGAAAACACTAACAGCTAAATAAATAGGTAACCAATATCCTTAAATACCTAAGATGCATTCCTTATCTTAACTGTCCTTACTTACTAAGGCAGTCTTGACTGGTTGTTAAGCCTATATTTGAGGTATAACCCAGCCAAGATAAGACGGAGACTAGCTGCCTGTTAATGAGCTTTCCTTATAGGTTTTTGACTTCCTTTTCTTTAGGTTAGGAGGACAAAAATGCCTTATAGCTCACTAACTAACTGCTTACTGACCTGTTTACTTTATCTCAATACCTAGAGCTACACCCTTCTTAGATGGACTCTTCTGGGGTATCTTGATTGCTTTCTTACTCTTACCCTCTTTCTTAAGACTTGAAAAAACCAAAGGGGGTCAGTATACCACTGTATATTAAAACGCCGCAGTATTTTGCTATTGTAACTCTCGAATTAAGCCCGATAATTTAGACAAAAGTATACCAGTAAAAGCAAAATCCTTCTAATTTCAATACCAAAATTTTTGATGGATTGATATGCCTTACGCTTATTAGATAAGATAAAAATAGATAGGCCGCGCTTGCGCCTTTTTCCTGTAAAGTCAAATTCTTAATTCAGGTGTATTATGAAGGCCTCTTGCACACGAACTCAATATATTGCAAATAGGTAGTAGTTTCTGAATTGTGACATTGCTCTAGCCAGGGTAAGGTTTCTCCAACAGAAAGGAATCCTATTGATTGGAGTGCGCTATTCCTACTCTATTAATTAAGCAACAACCCAACGCTGAGGAGGTCCCGTATTTTTTATACTACTTTTAGACCTAAACTTAGATACACTCTATCTAGCGTGCTCTTAATTAAATATAAGCCCGGGAAATTCCTATAAAGCGTACATCCAAGGTCTTAAAAAAACACGATATAAGTCACGAGAAAAGCCCCACGGCAGGTTTAGGAGAACGGGTCAAATTCATTGTTATAGGTTCTAACCAGGATTCCTAAGCCTCATGACTGCTAGTTCGTAAGAAAGAGAAGGGTCCTGTATTTATTTAGTATAAGTTTTTCCGACGGATAGAAGATAAGCCATATTCAAACTTGTAGAGGTTTTTGCCGATGTAACCTAGAATCCTAGTGGGATCCTTTCGTATTCTACAAGGGACTTTTCAATAAAAAATAACTCGTTCTGCCCTTTATTAGTAGAAGAGTCTGGGGGGAGCTTGCTAGGTTTGAATTTCCCTTTTGTTAACTTTATCAAAGAAAACCCTACTTCATTTCAATCATATATGTAAACAAGGTTAATTTGATGTACGTGCCTGAGGCAGTAATCAAGAAGTTAAGTATTCTCTAATTGCAGGGGGTTGTTTAGAGTTTTGAAGTTCCTCAGTAGGGGGTTAGGGGTATTCTCTGGAGAAAGCCCCGTATTGTATATTTTATTTCGATATCGCATAAAATTGACTAACATGTAAGCTCTATTATAGAAAGGATATTTCAGAAGTTAGACAAATCCATAAAGAAACTTATACGAAATGGGTTTAGCAAAAGGGTTGACGCGAGGCCCTCCTTTTTATGAATTTATATTAAAAGGGGTTTCTTTTTTTAGTTTTATTTGATTGGTTCTGAACCTGGGCATTAAGAAAGTAGGTATGAATATGAAGAGTAAGAAACAACTTAAGAATCAGTTTTAAGCAATTAGAACCTTTGTCTTACTCCGTTACTGTATTCCGGTTACGGGCAGTTTCCAAGGAGAACTGAGTCAAGGATTTTCTGTTCCTTTGGAATTTGAAGTTTAAACAAGGTCCTTTTTAATAAAGACAGTAAAAGAAAAATTTAGTGGATAAGCAGCCAGAGTAAATTAAGAAAAATATATATAGAATAAAAAGTTTTCTAAGGATTTCCTTACTAGTTAAAAAGATAATCTTATAAGTTAAGTTATAAGTAGGGGGAAGTCTTAGTATATAAAAGTAAGTGCATGTAGCTTTTTGAAGCCTAAATAATAAAACTTCATAGTTGGTTTACAAGAGTCACTCTTTTTTTGTTATTATAAGGGAAGTGCTTTTACAAATTAAACAGTCTCTGAGTAGTAATTAAAGAATAACTGAATGAAGTAGGTATCCAGAGAAGGATAGTTCATAAGAAGATTACAGGTTATAAGAGAGACTAAAGTTATCAAGACAGGTAGTAAGGCTTTCAAGAAGGAGTAGAAGGGGGAACCTATGATACAGAATAAAATAGGTATGATAGGGAACAAAGCTAAGAATAAGAGTACAACTTTCCCTTTCCGGGTTAGGAGACAGGAGACAGAGGATATGAATAAGATACAGAAACAGGGTACAGGTATGACGTAAGCATAGGACTAAGCTGCAGAGTAGAGGTATAGCCCACAAGCTAAAACCTAAAAAAATGCTTTTTCTAGAATTCCCTATAACAAAAAGTAATGAATATTCAAAACCAAAACTAAGCTAGCTTTTTAGTTACCCGAGCTTCGTGCTAAGGAGTAAAGCGAAATAAATTGAAAATATACTGTAGTGGAGCCCCACTTCAGAACATTAGGTTTTTTTCTATTACGTATAATGTTAAGTATTACTTAGGCTATCTGTCAGGCTCCTGCCCAGGAATATAGTTAAGAGACCCTCTCTATACCTATTTCAGAAGGTAAACCAAGAGTACAACTTAAAAGCGCGAATACCTCTATCCTAGTACTTATGCGTAATATGGACACAAGCTAAACGACTGAAACTTATGAAAGGTTGTTCGCAATTGAGATTAGGCCTTTTATATTTATTTTAATGTGAAGTTCAGTTCCCTTAGGCAGCCTTAGAATAACCAAGACCTTGTCCCTTTTATCCACAGCTATAGAACGTGTATTACCAACAAAGGACCTTAACTAGTTTTTTTATTTAGAGTTCTTAAATCGAAAAAGCTATAACAAAATAAGAGAATAGGTAGTGACAGAGAAACCAGAGGCTCAGGAGTTTCAAAGGGGACCTTAACTTGGAGCCATCCCGGAGTTATAAATAGGCTAAAAGGTGCTTGATTTTCGGGATTCAGAGAAAGCCTCGGGGGTGAACTCTTACCTATTTTGTGATAAATCCTAAGTTCTGCTCTTTATTAAACTTTGTTAGTAAAGCACTTTTCAGGCTCATTTGAAGGGTTATTTCGGGCATTCTACTCCTATTCCCCTTTTCTTTATATAGGGAGACTTTATAAGTCTTTACACAACCAGCAATCCTCTTTATCGAAGCACAGGTTAAGCAACTCACTTCATTTAGCTAGTCGACAGCAAAAATTCCAAGCAAAAAGACTCTGTTTTCTGTTTAATGAAGGGTTCCCTTTATTTTAGGTCAGGATCAAAATCTCTTAAGTTTAAAAACTTAGAATATTGTAATAGGTAGGGGCTCCCTATTACTTATACTTAAGACTTTAGTTGAATAAAAAGAAAATTTTCAATACGCAGTACCCTTCGGGATCAAGAGATAAAGGAGGAATTCTACGGGACTACTACGCATTCTCAGACAGAAAAAAGATATTTAAAACAGACAAGACGCGGAAACTTCTATTACAAAAACCCTTATTAGGCACATTTACATCAAATAAAAAGGGCCCGCGAATGTGGTTTCTTCTAAAAGCACAGGTTCATGTCTTTATAATCAAGTAAATTGGGATCCTGACAATAAGACCTTGCACGAGGGCGGGTACAAAAAAGAGACTTTTCCTAAGTTCCTGGTTTCTTTTTATGCTTAGCAGAGACCGGGTACCTTTTTTTAGACTTTCGATACCTCTTTTTCTAAGGAGCTTTTTGAGTACGACAATTCCCTTAGTAGTTTGAGAAAAAAGAAATCGTAGCCATAGGATAACCCTTTCTTAGGGGTCCCTCAAATTTAACAAAAATTTATATTAGCAAATTAAGAAATTTAGGTCAAAATAGCTGTAAAATAATTTTCTAATAAGGGAATGCTTTTAATAAAGCTTCTGGATCCCCTTTTTTTAAACAAGACGGCCCATATAGCTAAGAACACTTACTTACTTATCAGTTCAGGATTCTAGCGAGCTTTTACTTCAAACATATTCCCTTCGTTTTTAGGTTCTAACAGTCTCTCCCTACTTTTGTAGTTTTCTATCCTTATTCCTATTAACCCTTAGGGTATTCTCAATAAAATACAACAAGGAGTGTTCTTAGCCACAGTCATAAGTATTCTATTGATTAGTCATTTAGAGGTGCAAAGTTGAATACTACTTATTAGTTTGTTGTTTTGCATGCAGTATCCTGGTCAAGGGAGTCCTCTGTCTCCTAAATTCCCTATGACAGACAAGTCCAATGATGAAATTCTAGCCTTTAGTTCGGCGATACCCTGAGAGTAGAAAGTGGACAAGCGCCCACCGAGCTCTATCTACCCTTACCTTAGCATATCGACCTACATTGAGATTTGAATGCGTATCTTTTGTTCTAAACAAGCAGCGCTTAGCAAACAACAAACCAAACTCCTTAAATTCGTAGCTTTTGTATTCGGAAGTCCAGAATGGGTGGGGAGTTTTTAATTAGCCCCCTTGCAGGATTCGGCGCCTCAGTATAATCTATTAGTCTTAATGCGGAACCCGTTCTATAAAGAAAAAGGCCCTATTACTTACCGGGATTGTCCCCGATTTTCAATACAAATTCTTAAGTGTAAAGATTACATTCACAAGGACTTCCCTGCCTAAAGGATCGTAGCCATTACCTTTGAACTTTTAAGGAATTCAAGTTTAATTTATTACATTAGATATAAAACCCTAGAACACGAAAACACAGAACCCTATATTCTTCTTTAGAACAAGCCTCTATATTTTTTTGCTCCCCCAACAGGATTACCCTTAAGACGCCCCGTGTAGATATATATAATACATATCTAATCCCCTTTACTACTAAAAAGAGAATTGCAATGTTTTTACTGTATAATGCGAAAGAGACCCCGAAGATATCATAATTTACTTCGATCTACTTTCGTAATAAAAAGTTTTTGGGGCGGATACAACCTTAATCTGTGGTAGGTAAAAAAAGAAAAAGGGTATTTCCCCGTTTAGAGCTGAGAAAAGGGGGTAGGTACACGTCTCTCTGAAAGTTAAATCAGGAAAACCCGTGTATATCCGGTAAGAGGATGCTTTACAAAGCTTTTGTCAAGTTTACAGGCCTAGCGTAAAGCTTCTCGAAGCGTGTTGAAACTAGTACTGAACTCTAACTAATATCAATTGAAAATCCAATACAGAAGTCCTCCTTCGTTAAAATACCCATCTATTGAAATACAAAGTAAGGGTTAAACCCAAACAAGTGTTTCCCTAATTCTATAATAGGTACCCTTTAATAAAGAAGTGTAACTAATCTTTACCCAAGTGGAGAAATTCCTACTGAAATTGACTCGCTCTTAAGTGCCCTGTATAGTGTAACTACTCATCATATTTTTAGAAGGGCTTGTCCTTATAATTATCCTATTACTAACTACCTGTAAATCTAAGACAGGTACAGGCTAAAGGGTAGTAAGAGGAAGACTCCTATCAAGAAGAACAAATAAGGGAATACTAAAGCAACAAGCCTTATAGCTAGATACGGGTTTTAACTAAGAAATTATCACTCGTTTAGCGGTGGGATAGTTTTGCATCTGGACTCATTTTAAGGCATTAGAGGGCTCCCCCTTTACTTTACACTAACAGGATAGCTTTGTTAAGACCCCAACAGTACTATAAAATAGAAATACTTGACTAAACCCCTCTTATTAGGAATGGGAAAAACTTGCTCGGACTATTTAGACTTTTACGATTACTAAACAAATATAGATTAGGAGTGATTATTTCTATTCCATTAGCCCCGGTACTAAAGCGCAGGCAGAACATCAAGAACCTTTCTATCATACATTAAAGTAAATTGTTTGTACCCATGTAAAGCAGTGAATCCAACTTTATTTATCTGAAGGCCCCTTTTTGATGGTGGTCCATCTTAGAGAATTTTCCTTACATACTAAAAAAGGAAAACCTCTTATAAAACCTATTCCGCTTAGGTATTTTCTATACTCCTAACATACTCGATATATAGAAAATATAGAAGAAAAAAGTAGGGAACAAAAAAAGGAAACTTTTTACAATTCCTGTACTTCATTTATACATTCTAATTCTAACGAAGCTAACTTCCTCCAGAAGAAAATGCATGAGTTCAAGTGCCTTACTATATAATAACACAGGAAAACAATTCTGTGTTTAACTCCTTTCAAAACTACCCTGAACACTTGCTTAAAGAACTAACCTGATTACGATCCTATAATCTATCATAAAATGGGGATTTCCAAGGAAAACTTCTAATTTAACTGATGTGAATCAACTCCTTTCGCTTATCCCTTTAGAAAGAGCGGCACTACCTTAGCCAAGAAATTGACTTCCTGCAATGTCAGCCCGCCTTAGAACTTTTATCTCCTCTAGCAACACCCCTGGATATACAAGGTTCCTAGCTTCGACAAGAATAAGAAATTTATTGACTTCACTTGCGTCAGTCAGCTTTCCTTTAGAACAATTAAATCCTTACCAGCTAAACTGATATATTGGAAGAAAGCTTTCAAGATAAAAGGTAATGTAATTACTCCTTCACTTAGGAATCTCAACAAAGAAAAGAGCTTGGACTGTCCTCTCAAGAATACAAGTCTCTTTATTAAAGTGTAAAAAAACTGGAGAAACTTTAGACTTTAATAAAGAATATAGAAAAAGGAACGAGATACCCAGTACTCACTAAAGCATAAAAAAGACTCCGTGAAATATTAGAAATGGGAGGTACAACACGAAAGGAGTTGGCATAGTAAGGTAAGGGGTTGAAATCACTTAGATAAAGATTTATGAGTTTAACTTCACAAAAAATCCCCTGTACCTTGTAGGAAGTAACGTGGGCTTGAGAGATGACTTATTAACGAAAAAATTTTTATTCCACACTCGGTAAATAAAAGTTTTGTTTAAAGGCCATAGGCTCGAATCTAGGTGCATAGTAAGTTTATAGCCAATTATATAAGTTCATGTACAAGAAGTTTAAAAAGATACCGAGATCCTGCTCCTAGTTTCTATTTGTACTACCCAAAACGACAAGTTATGATAATTTTAGAGAAAGATAGTGGCTTTTACCGGAGCATACTTTTTTCAATAGGTTCCTCGATCTATTCACAGAATCTCTACAGCCAAGGTTTTATGATATATCCCAAAAGGAACCCCGTTTATCAGCTAAGTTTTGAGTCCCCCAGTGACTTCAGTGACATTGTTATAGTTCAGTCAGGCAAATGCCGAAATGTCTTTCTCATGAAACTAGGACTCTTTGTCGAGATACTATACCTCCCTTTCAATTGCAAGTAGTAGAGAGAGCCCTATTAAATTAAAAGATTGTGGCAAAAGCTATGGTTTCCTTTTTTTTTAAAGTTCAACGAAACGTAACAAATTTTGAAAAGAATTCGTGTACGTTGGTAAGGTGTATATAACTTATTCAATAGCTTTCTTGCTTTCTAAGACACAGGAATCACTTACTAGCTAGGATAGATAATGATAACAAGCTTAGGCCCCTCCTTCTTCTGGGTTTCCCTACTAATAAGTAGCTTTTTAGAATAAAAGCCCCCGCGGTTCACCTATATTTATTACTAATAGATGCGGTCAAGGAATCGCCCTTCTTTTGTGGAGTATCCGCGGATAAGTGTTTCGTAGTGCTCTACCTTTTAGTAAGTATTTTGAAGTACCAGAACGAAAGAGAATATTTTCTTTTATTAAAAGAAAAAGAGATAAGGAACTTACTAACTAAAACTAAGTCAATTCTACTTATTAATAGCTGCCCCGAGGTTTTTACTTGAAAGATAGTCGAGGTCCTCTAATAAGGATTTATACACCATTTAAGTTTAGGGTAGTTTGGGCTCCTTAGCATCCATGAGATTGTAGTTTAATGCAGTTCCAAATTAGACTTTAGGGGTCTCCCGTTCGTTAACCAGATTGCTAAACTAGCTATTGTAAACAAGGGGCTTGTTCTTTATAGGGGTACCCTTAACTAATTGAATTCTAGTAGAAAATTCTGTAATGAATTAAGGCTCTTTATCCAACAAAGAAAAGACTTATATCTGCTAAGGTGGAGAACCTTGCAGCCAGTACTTATGACCCACCGGGGTTCCCTATTTCTTTCCCGGGGAGACTCTCTTTCTTTATACTACTACAAGAGAAATTTTTGATTAAGAGCTCGATTTCGCTTTTATGCACCTAGAATAAGAAGAATAATATCTTTTTTATAACCTTTTTATTTTATTTAGTAGAAGCTCCCAGAGTCGAGTACAATTAATAAAGAGACACTCTTTAGTTTTTAAGGGTTGCAATCCGAAAAAGGTGCTCTAATCAGCCTTTAATTTCATATGAAAACCCAGTACCTAATTCTAGTAAAAGCCTACGTGTCGGGAATGATGAAGTGCACTGAAGCATAGATTCAAAGTAAGCATGTTCCTTTACACTGCTAGGCCTGGATTTGTTAAATTGGGATCTCTCTAATACTAAATATCTGGAATAAGGTGTCGCGAATAGAAATAGTTATAAAAAGTTCTCGCATCTGAGATCAATACGTTTACAGGGTTATCTTACTAGGTAGAAGCAATTCCTTACACTTATGCTCTGAGACTTAAAAAAAGGAGATTTTTGTTTTCAACTGGAACCCTATAACATGAGTATTTTACTAAACCGCATTAACTAAAGAGCGATAGTATTGCTTTGAAATGAATCTATATCAGAAACCCGTGAATACCTAGGATGTCCTTTATTCTTTATTAAGCTTTATAATTCAAAAAAGGTGTCAAGAGTAAACCATCCTGCAATTTTACTAATGTGATCCAATATTCACTCAGAAATTTTCATCAGTCTTAATTCGAAAAGTTTCAAGCAGCTTGTTTGAGAAAGTAATATTAATATAACCTAAGTCAGAGGAATTCTTGTTTATACAAATAAAGGGAGGCTTACTCACAGTATACTATCTTACCCTTTGACGGATCCTACAAGTTTTGACTGCATCTTAACCCAAAAGTCAAAACCCAATTTGATAAAGCACAGGTTTTACCAGTATACGAGGGGTTCTTCTTCTATGTAGTATTTAAACGAAGTGTTAAGTACAATATTAAATAAATAACTATACATATATAGCTTAAGTTACTTTTCAAAGTTATACAAAATACTAGAGGGTTCTAATCTAAAGGGGCTCCCCTATAGTAAATATCAAATCTTGTGTATAAGATCTAGTTTAAACTAAGAGCTTCCTTTTCTTCTCTTAAAAATGACTTCAAAGCTTTTTTGGCAGAGTTCTGCCCTCAAACTTTATCCTAATATCTGTGTGTGTCTAGTCAAGTCTCCTTTCAAAGCAATTACCATACTTGTTCTTGAGCTCTGTTTTCAATTAAGAATAAACTTGCTATTTTTGTACCCAGAAAGGATTTTTATCCTCTAGCGAAATAAGGGATCACAGAAGCATACCTTTTCCTTAAAGGCAGCCCTTTTTGACTAAAAACCTCTTTTTAAAAGTGTCGTGGGGGTTACCTATTCTATACAATAAGGAATATTCCAGATGAGCAGCTTCAATTTTCTCAATAAATCTGGCCTTTGTTCTGTTCGAACTCAATTTTTATAATATTTTGCCGCGCTCTGCTATATAGCCAGGCACATTTTCTGTTGTACAAACAGCCGAGGTAATTTACTAATCTAGCTAGAGGGTCAGATACAAAATAAGAAATATATTCATAAGCAGATAAACAAATTTTAGAGTCTTCGTCAAGAGTATCCTATCTTTTATCTTACTTTAGCGCATAGTTAGGGGCATCCCCTCAGGATTTTGCAGTAATTATGTATAGTAATGTAAGACAAGAGTCAGTATTTTCTGAAACTCCTTAAAAGCATCTACCATAAAAGGCAGAATTCTAGCAATTTTCTAATAGATTTAAGATTTTGAGTAGTTTTTAGTATAAAGCGTTTTGGATTTTATTCCTTAGAGAGTATTAAAAAATACACGAAGTACAGGCCTTCAGAGCTATAAAAGGGATTTTTCCTTTGTCTGTGATTCCTCTTTTCTTAGTTCTTACTTTGTAAAAGTGGGTTAAAAGCTGCAAGATGTATTTCTATAAAAATCTAGGTGAAAATCGTAAAAAATGTAATTTAGTTCTTTGCGCACAAGAGTCCGCTTTACCAAGCCCGTGTTGATAGACCTACAAAGTTTTTGTCTTATTTTAAGGCGTTCCCAATCCGTTTTCTTTTCTGCTTCTGAGTCAGTAATTTTAGATAAAATTCCTATCGTTATGTATAAAATTCCCCAGGTTCTTCAAGGTAGGTACGTTTCCTGTTAAAGCTTTAATTTAGCAAATAGGCGTTCCCTTTGCGCAAATACTAACTAGCAGAGGATTCCTTTCTGATTAAGTCTATGGGAGCTTTTATACGAAGGGAAAAAACTTAGCTCAATGGATATACGTCACGTAAAAGGCCATAAAATCCGTTTCTTAAGTTAGCGAATTAAGATTCATAGAATTTTATAGGGAACTCTCCGTACGAGGCGCTTTTAATTAGAGTGCTCTAGACATGTAAAGAAAATTGTTGTGCTTTAAAAGAGAGGCGGTAACAGGGGTAGAGGCTCATATTTCCATACGAGTATTCCTAAAATTTTTATACAAAACCCCTTAATTAAAACGACTGAAGAAAGAGTATAAACGAAATCCTGTCTTATATATTTAAGTCTTACTTTGAAATTGAAGGAGTTTACCAAAAAAATAGGACGTGCATAATTGAGAGCCCTATCCCTTATATTTCTGCCTACAGTAAATCCTCTGGTTAAATATTTAAGATAAAGATAAGATTTTCTATAAGGGGTGAATGTTGCACCGGGAGCGTCTCTTTCTTTATACTGAATTACCCTTCTTGGGCAAAGTTTTCAGATCCAGTTAATATGGTGGGGTCCCCTATTATTAAAATATTATAAAAAAGAGAGATGTCTGTATATATATTTTAGAATTATAGGATGCAGTTACGTATTATATAATTAAAACCCGGGCTGTATCTAAAGTTGGGGCGCACTCCTAATAGGTTTGCCCGCTTGTTTTGAACAAAATGAGGAATCGTACGGCGAGGCGCTTTGCGAAAAAGGCCCTGGAATTGACACTTGTTTAGTGAAATTTTGTGTAGATTGAGTAGAATTACAAGCAAAAAGAACAAGACTTATCCTTGAATCAGCAAGACATATATTTACTCTAGCATAGCTTTTTTTAGGAGTCGCCTTACTGTCCCGAAGCTTGATAAGAGAAGAAGACAGGGAATAATTATGAGTTCTTGTTCTCTCTATTCTATTGAACGTACTTTTTCTTTCTTTTCAAAAGCATTAATATAGGTTAAAAAGGTCCCTGAATCTACTTTTATTATATTGTAGCTTGTTGGTTGACAACCTTGGGTAGGGGCAGATAACGTTTTTAATAGTATATATACCCCGGGTTCGAGTACTATTATGCTCCGAAAGCCGGGGAGTTAGAGTAGAGCTAAAGGAATCCTTTTCCGGTAAAAGGGTAAGCAAGTTAATTATAACTATAAAGAATTTGCTACTTTCACTGATAAATTGTAATTACAGGTTTTTAAGTCCAGTAGTATATCTAAAGGTAATACTTATAAGAAGAGTACCCGCTGCAAGAAGAAGGCGTATACCCAAAAGATAGAACCCACAGGATACTTAGTAACATGAAGGGTAGGAGAGGTATTATGAAGAGTGGTGTTGCTAAGAAAGTGAGAACCCAAAAGGGTATGCAAGCTATGACTAAGATAAGGAAGGTTTATAGCCCTTAAGAAAAGAAAATGGGTCTAGGTTTCCTGTACATAAGTCAATTTGAGAGCCCTTTTTCTTGCTCCAAGGAAAGAAAAGTCTCTTTTCTTAGTCTTAGTTTGATGTATTTCATTTTCATTTTTAATTTAATAGAGTTGTGGGGACTTGAACTACTGCATTCCTGTACCTGTATTTGATACTCTTGGTTTTTCTGTTTATTTGAAATCTTAAATTAAAAGTTAGTGATAAGGCATAAGTTTCCCCTTTCTTTTTTATCTCAAAAAGAAATAAAAATATCTTTTACAAAAGAGAGCGGTTTTCCTTGAGCCCGTGATTAAGGGAATTGTAGAGTAAAAGTAATAGTGCTAACCTGCAGCTCTTCGTTGACCATAAAAAAATAGGAGATAATTCTAAAAAAGAGTCCCACCCCCCTTTTTTGAAGACTTCTCTGGCCTAAATACAAGGACGGTGCAAGTTAAAAATCCATTAGGGCCTCTACCTAATAAGCTAAAGCCAAGTAAATTTCTCGTAGAGCCTCTTTTGTAAGGGTACCTTGATACTCTTTTCTTTAATCCTGAACTCCAATTACTCTGCAAGAAGGACTCTTAGGACTGGGTTTTACTACTACGATAAGATTCGAACCTGCAAACACTTCTCATTTTTGCTAAAGTGGGAGAAAGTGTAAATTTACTTACTTTGGGGTATACCTTTTTTCTATTGTTAAACCTAGAAATAACTAAAAGTTTTAAGAAGCCCCGCTCTGCTGGATTAGGGGGCTTCGCTGGGTATCCGCTTTTGAGTAACCCGAAAATAAGGTTCGTTGTGAAGCTTTTTGGTTTTAGTTCTAAAGCTATACAATTATAATTATAGAAGAGAGTTCCCTTTTTAGTTAGATGTTTACATGTTCTGACAAGATGTTATGCCCCTCAAAGAGGTCCATCTAGCTAATTACATATGTAATTAAAGAAGAGTTTTCTTAATTTAAAGGCTATTCTTAGGTTTAGTAGATTAAACGGAAATCGAAGGGATCTCCTAACTAGTTAGAACTAGCATTCGTGTACTTTGGGAGTAACTGCCCAATTCAACCCAGTAAGTTTTAGTATTCTTCAAGAGCTTTCTAGCAACTAAAATGGAGGCGCCTGCTGTAAAAGGAAGCCCTTGCCCTATAAATGTATTTAAGAACTTATCGATTTGCCGTTTTAGGATGCCGCTCTGTAAGGTGCTGGTGTAAAGGAGAGAGGGCGCCCGGTTGAAATATAAATAAGGAAAAGTTGCGCAAAAAGCTAAAAGAAAGAGTCTTTAAAAGCACGTTATAACGCACGAAAACAGACACAGAATTGCTTTTTTATTAATCAAGAGGAGTCGCCCCCTTTTTTCTTTCCAAAGAAAGGCCTCGAATTTTCAAAGTATATCATGTAATCAGAGGTTTAGAAAGATTTTATCTCTTTAATTGTATAAATACAACCCTAGTTTAGCTACTCCCGTATATCTCTGGAAGCTCCCAAGCCTACAATTCTTGAAAAAGTTCGATATGTTAGCTTTACTTACCCGGATTCTATATTTCATTTCTCGAGAGTTTCTTTTTATTCGTTAATAAGGGCCTTCTTCTCGGGAATCCTTATACCAACTAGCAATAGCAGGAACCCTGTCTAAGTAGATTTTAAACTTTTAGCAATTTTCTTTTAAGGGATATTTTGCCGGATACCCCTTAATTTACTAAACTTCACGCAGTTATTACTAGAAAGGACAAAGCACCACGGAGGACTAGAAACTATCCCAATTGCTAATATTTTCAAAGACAAGCCCTCTTATTAAATAAAGGGAACAAGACTCAGATTAGTTTAACACAGGAAAACGCTTCATTAATTACATTACCTTGTAGTATCTTCCTAGAGCGTATCCTGATATTTAAAGACCCCAGGGTTGCCCTTTTATTATAATAAATTAGAATAATAATAATATAAGATATATAAGAAGGAGCCTTTTACTTGAAATCTCCCTGAATATTCTTATATTTGTTTGATTTTATCCTACTAAAACCCTAAATCCAACAAGTACACAAGCTTATACCCTTCTTTTATTACTAAGTGTAAGAATTTTAGAATTCTTTATAGTTTTTCAAAAGCCAAGGAATATTAAAAGTATAGTATTAAAGTGGAGACGAGAGAAATTGAGTAAGACTCCACTTAATTCTTTCCTGGAAGCATAAACCGACTTCGAGCCCCCCGGCAAGCTAAAATCTGTTAGGGAATAAGGGGGCTCCTGTTGAAAAGTACGAATTATGAAGTTATATCCTTGTAAGTGTAAGTATCCGGGTTTCCGTTAATATAGGCCCCACTTCGAAATCTTAAAGCTTGTACAAGGAAATCCCCAATGCTGTTGGGCACGGATAGCGTGATTAGACCCGGCATACTTATATACTAATACCCAATTGAAGGGAAGACTTTTTAAAGTAACACCACTGCGTTAGATAATTCTACAAAAGAGCCTCAAGATTAGTATTAGACACAGTTCGTGCCTTCTTTTTTTCTACGTAATTTAGGAATAAAAAAAGTCAAAACATTAAAAGCGACCCTGCATTAGTTATTTACTTAGTGTTATCGGAAATTTTAGGCCTTATTTTTAATATCCTCGGAACCCTGCAAAGCCTTTAGTATTTCGTTTAGGAGACACCTTAAGGTAACTCTTGCTTTTGTGGCATATCGCCTTATCTTGATAGATCCTGTGTAATACTTGTAAACTAGAAACCGAGCGTTCGGGTATCGTGTTATTAATCCTAGATCCGTAATTCCTTGTGAATAATATAAATATAGAGAAAACACCTAAATTTAGCAAAATAGACTTCCCCTTTTCTTTGCCTAAGACTAAACTCAGTTATCTTGCAAAAGTTGCGGTACAAGGAATAGAAAAAGAGACCCCTTTATTCTTATTTTATAAGTGCAGGTTAATGAAGCCAGAAGCAAAAGTACTCTTAATGGCCTAAATAGGAAGAGTTATAAGATTCTGAAATACTTGTTGAGTACAAAAAACTCAGAGGGAATTATTCCGCCCTAGAGTTACTTATACTTATATTAGTTCAATTTCTTTCAGAAGCGGAGCCTTACTCGGAAAAATTTTGTCGAAGGGGCCTAAGTAAGGGTGTATGAAGTCCCTCTAAATAAAACAAGGCCTTTCCCTTCTGAGATATAATATAATGGATCAAAGAAGTATAACAATAAGGTAGGCTTAGCTTCAAAACAAGAAGAATAGGAAGTTGGTAATATCCCTAGGATCTTTAAAGGTAAGAAATTTGGGAGCATATACGAACCACGAGCTTACGCAAATCGTTATCTGTAAAAACTTAGAATACAAGCCTTATGCTCTAATTAAAACCTTTCTGAAATGAAATTACCCAGCTATACGGTTAGTTTAAACTTAATTTGACGGATCTAAGGGAAGTCATAAGCCGAAAAAGTTTTATCCTTTGTAAGGGTATAATAGGAATTATCTTCGTTCGAGACTTTGAAAATCTAGTTCAATCATAGAGATTTCCGTCGGTTAAGGAACCGCTTATACCCTGGATTTCTTCTCCATTATTCTTTCAATTTGCAATTTCTAGTAGTGGAAGCTCCTGTTCTTAGTGTTGTCTATTTGAAGGTATAAGAGTAGCTGCAAATTAACCCTGTGTTAACGCACTAGTTTCTATGTTTACTGCCCGATACAAAAGCACATAAGGGGGCCCTATCTATTTTATTATCAGAAAATTGAAGTCCCTAGTTCAGAGACCTAACACCTAGGGGTAGATAAAAGAAACTCCTAAAAAAACCCCACTTTCAAGTCATAAACAATACCGGAATTTTTTAAACATTCTAGGCAACCCCCCCGGAAACACAAACAAGACTGATTAGGAACTTTGTAAGGTAAATAAAGAACAACTCGAGTGGATCCATGGATTGTCTAAGTATTCAAGCAATTAGTTCCCCCGAGATTAGACCCAGTCCTTAGTTAAGAATGCTTTTAAGGGGAGGCCCTACAGTACTTACTCTGCTAAAGGAATTCTATAAACTAAACTTATAGCTAAGAAGGAATATAAATTTACGAAGCTTTAGTGAAACCTTTTCTATATGCAGTATCCAGAATTAAGAAAGTGTAATTTTTTTTGTACATAAAAATGAATGAAAAATACAAAAATGTAGTATCATACATAAAATAGAAAGTCCTGTTATAATAAAAAGGGTTGTAGCGGGGAGAATAGGAAAATGATTTTGTTACTTATTTATAAACTCAATTTTTATGGGACATCTCGTAGAGACAAAGCAAAAAATTCTAAGATAACAGTGCTTCATTTTGCAGTGAATTCTCCCGAACACTCTGTTATACTTTCCAGGTTAAGCTTTAGAAAACAAAGGGAATAAAAAACTTGCGTTGTAAGGTAAAATTTTCAGAATGAAATTATAACGAATTTAATATAGTAGGGATCTAGACCCTTTTTTGAGATTTGACTATTATACGCCCTCAGTTCCCTGCTGGCAGGAGCTTAATATATGATGTAAGTATAATAATTTCATACACGGAAGCCCTGGGATTCCCACCCATACTGAGCGCATTAACTGTATTTTAAAAGTGTCCAGGGATACTACAAGGTGCACCGGTAGTAAAGCAGCCCTTCTAATAACGAATAACTGAGAGGTCTTTATTTAGAAATTTTTGGTATTATACAAGAATTATACAGTTTCTATATTGCCTCAGTCAAGTTAAGGGCTTTACAAAAATCCGGTAAAAATAACGAAGCAATCTCGAAGAGCGAAGTTCTTTACCAATTTCCTAAAAGGTTTTACTGCTACTTTATATTTTAGGGACCTAAGGCTAAAAATCATTTCATTTCGAAGTAATTCTAGTATAGGGGCAGAACTGCGCAGAAAAACTAAAACGTAACTCTGGTAATAAAGAAAATAACTAAATGCATAGATAAAAACTTAAAGTATTTAAAACCAATTCGATATAGCCTACTAAAGTTTATAAAAGAAGGGAATCCCCGATTTTATGAAAATGTATGGAGCGCTCAGTCTTGTCTATTTCTTTCTTTTCTTTCTAGTCAATTCAACAGGGAACAGGTAGGTTGAGAACCCAAGGTATCCATCCCAGTTTTAAAGATTTTGATGAGAACTAAACCAAACAGGACTTCCTTTAGTATATAACTAGCTTCTCAAGGAGCTGCCTTCAAATAGTAATAAGGGATTAGCCCCTTTTACAGGACTTTCTAAAACTAATAACTATATATCGGCCAAGAAACCGGCCCCTTAAAAGTAGCTAAAACTAGGGTAAGGAAACCCATCTGGTAAAACCTATGGAACTCCATATCCCACTCACTCAGGTAAATTCGCTTTAGTATTACCAAAATCTCTAAAAGCTAGCTAGGATTGACCCCTCTCTCTCGACTTATAACTGAAAACCGAAAGCAGGGGGCTTTACTTATTTACTTTTGTTCTACTACTCTTCTACTAAGAAATTAAGGTAAGGAATAAAGGATACTTTACTAAAAAATGTAAATAGCTTCCAAAAAAAGCTAAAGATACAATAGAAAAGGGCTCAAGTATGCATAAATGCGTTGGATACCCTTCCTTTTTCCCCTCTTTTGCATCAAGATTTCCTATACAAATTTCATTTGCTTATTCTTGTACTTGGCTTTCTAAGTTGAAGTTAATTACTAGTTATCCTTTATTACTTAAATTTACGGGCTAATAAAGTTTTTTATTCCTAAATTAGAATAGCAAAAACCTCCCTTGCTATACACTATATATTCCATAACTAATGAATAGAGTTTATAATAAAAATAAGGAGTCGTTAGACTATTAAGAATTCTCCAATATACTATAAGATAAACTAAGCGGTTTAGGTAATAAGAATATACTTTCTAACAGCAAAAGTACATTAGCTACAATAAAGCTCCTAAAGCCCCTATCTCCTATACTACAACAAGGGCCGGGTCTATCTCATTCCAATACAAACAATAAGAGTTTTTTAATTAGGAGGAAAGGGTAGTACATTAAGTCAAGAGGAAGGACAAGGAAGTTATAAGAAAGAAGTAGGTGTTGGTTATTTATAATGTGTGTTATGTACTATCCAAGATAAACTTGCCTGAGATTAACCTCCTCCAGCCGGTAAGAATGATTTACTCTATGCACGATTAAGGCTTATCTCCTCGTTAACGATAAGGGCGCATCGCTCTAGAGGAATATAAGTAAAGTTTTGCTTGTTCCTGTGTTGCCTTTATAGTATCTCTAACAAAGTGAATCTAAAGCCCTCAGGAAAATTCGTTGTTAATGGATAGTTTTTTTTTCTAAAAGGGGCTCTAAAGGTTTCTATTGTATTAAACTTAAAAGGTAACTAAACCAGCAAGCAAGAATATATATATAAACTTTAGTTCTTTTTGTTTTCACGTGTATTCCTTTTTATTTAGCTTTTTCATTAAGAAGGAGTTTTTTTCTTCCTGTTTATAACATCCGTAAAATATAAATATAAGTAATTATGAAGCTAAATAAGGGTTCCAAGGCCATTAAAAAGTAAGGAATTAAATATAGAAAATCCAACCGATAAATAAAATAGGTAAAAAGTAGAAACATCTTAAAAAGGGTATTTGGCAGATATAAAATACATTTTAGATATGAACTTTTCCAAATCCTAAGGTAGAGGGTATCCCTAGGATATGTGCCATCCAGAATAAGGAATTTCCCTTATGAAAAGGGTAAGATCTAAGAGCCCGCGTTATACTAGGTTTGTTTTGGAGTTTAGTGCTAGTAAAGTTTAGGGTTAGTTATTATAGAGCTAAAAAGTAACTAGAATATGACCCCTGTGGAGAAAGAATATAGACCCGTTAAGGAGTTAAATTCTCCGAGTTCAAGCCGGCAATAAAACTAGTAAGAAATTGTGCTGTTAATGAGCTTTCCCGAGGGATTTTTAGTTTTTTATTCTTTTGTCAATTATACAGCTCCTACTTTTTGTGAAATAATATTATAAAATTAGGCTCTGGCTATTACTTACAATGTAATTAATTTTAGGAAACTTAAGGGCTCCTTACCTTATTAATAACCTTATTAAATAAAGGATACCCTATTTATTTCATTTTAATAAAAAGAAAACCTCTAAAAGAGAAAGCACTGCCGGATACCTCTAAAAATCAGAGTTTCTAAATCTTTATACCAGCACTTGACAAGTTTCGGGGTTTGTTTATAATATATCTTTGTTTTCTAACTGAGCTTATTTGAAGTGTAACTAATATCAATCAAAGGTATAGCGGGAATCCTAGACCTATAATAGGAAAGAGATACCTAATTAATTTAAGCAATTTCCTCTATCTTTTTGTACTACTGTCGAAGAAAGTTAAGGAATACAAGGATGTTCAGCTACTCCGATTCGGCTTCAGCCTTATGCCTGGCATTTACCTGCAGTGTATATGATAGAGCCCTTTGTTACCTCATGTGTAAAGTTGCAAGGATTTCCAAACTCTTATCAAATTTTTATTAGGATCCTCTTCGAGGCTCTATTTATTCGTGTAAAGGGGTCACTCAACCTCGTTTTAGTTTAGCCGTATGACTTAAACGGGAATACTTTGTTCTCTATCACTAAACAAGTTTTTCTAAGAATGTACCGACTCTTTTGAATTTAGCAAGTGGAATATGATTTATCCTTGATTCTTACTTATTTGATATTCTTTTTATTTTATAGAGCTAATATTATTGAGGATCGGCGCAACTCTTCTTTAGTAACCAAGGTGTAGAGGTCCTTTCAGATGCCTAGTCTACTCTTTTTTTAAGTATTTAGTTTCCAGTCAACTTTCTTGATTTGGGCGGATCCCCGCGGTATAGCACCTCAATAACTATCAAGGTTAGGCTCGGAAAAAGACTCTGCTCTAATACACTTGCATACTCCTAGCTTGAATCCATATACTCTTCTTATAGGGCTATTTGCAAATAGGTAAGGTAAAAGTGGAAGCTTCAAGGAGAAAATTCCCTAAGAGGGATTCTGAGATCAAAATATAGTTAAAAAAAGCCCGGTAGTACCAGCTTTACAAAAAAAGAAAAAGCCCTCCTTTTAGTCCCTGATCTGATACAAAGTATTGTGTTATATGATCTATACCTAAATTATTCTATAACAAAAGAAGTTTCAAGGCTCTCTACTAGGTTTTGAAGTTTTTACATTATATACACGACTAATTCTTAATACTTCCTTTTTGCGGCACGTTTAGTTAAATTAAAAACATTAAGAACGGGGGCGCTAACTAAGTCAAGGGGGGTATCTAAGAAGGTTTTTGCAGTATCAGTAGATTTTGTGTATGAGTACTATTGAACTCTCCTACAAGTCTGGATAGGCTGCTTTGGTATTACTCTGAATCTTATTGGTCAGGGCTTTTGTATGGGAGATCTATCCAAAATATCTTTATTAGAGCCGAAACCTAAAAAAGGTTTACTAAAAAAAGTACTTGACCTGGCTTGAACCAACGGCATTCGCGTTGAAGACACGAGGTTCTCATTTTAATTGTGATTTAAAAAGTAAGGCACACCCATAAGTAAAGGGGATGGAAAGGCTACTAGTAGTGTAAAGTTAAGAAAAAAGTACCAACTCCTACTCTCGGGAGAAATTTTTAGCTTTTCAAAAAAATTCTAGAGCTCTTCCCAAAGAGAGGTACGCTGTGTTCGGTTTAAGACTTTTTAGAAATCCCCTTTAGAAAACTAACACAGAGACTCCTTCTTACATTAGAGCAGGGAAAGAAACAACTCTATTTACTATCTAGAAGAATGTCATTTATATGCTGGGTGCTTGTAAGGTGTTTTTTCCCATGTTTCACCTCTTTTACTTTACATTTTACCATATTATTTTCAATTTATTAAGAAAAATCATCCTTTAAGGGAATACCTATCAATATTATCTCGGTTTGTATCCTCTATAACAATAAACACATAGGGCAAGAGGTGCGACAGCCCTTAGATTAATAGAACTATCCAATTATTACTAGTTATTAAGAATCTATCTACAGAAACATAAATTAAGTAAAGAAGTAACTGAATAACTAAGACTTTACTTTATTTCTATAGCTCCCTTAGCTTACAAGAACAACAAGAAGAAGAGCTAGATTGCAGTAAGGGTATACAAAGGTTAGAAAGAAGACTAAAACAAGGCTAATTAAGACCCGTGGTATATCTCATTACTTATTATAAGAAGATAAATATACAAGGGAAGATTCCAGGAAAGTAAGAAGTTAGGTGTCAACAAAATTTTAAAGAAGTTGGTTATAACGTAAGTGGGTGTTTTCAGAATACTACTATAAAAACACCTCCCTCACTTTAACAAGTAAATGTTTGGAACACTTAGGATGAAATCAAGTTAAATAGAAAGGATAATAGAATTTGAACTAGCTTCCCCGCGGAGCTTTAGCCGGTTCCTTTGAGTTCTACAAAAAATCTAGGTAATACCGAGCAATTTATAGCTAAAATTTAAGCTCCTTGTGTTTTAACGTGGGGCGATCCCTGATTTATACGTTTGTATAGATAACTGGGGCAGTGCGAGGCTTTTCAGAATTACACCATAGGAGGTATCTGAAATCTTATATTATGTCGAAAAGTGTACCCATTTACAAGTTGACTCCTAGTTTTTACAGGATTGGGGGTAGCGCTTTTTTAACACACATCAAGCTGATTCAATTACTTTTATGGGGTTGAGTAGTGTAGTATAATGTTCAAGCTTTTTTATAAGCGTTACTAATGCTCACTTTTAATTACACAGTTCAAGTAGATCCTAATACGACTAATACTAAATTAAATAAAGACGCAGAGGTTTTTGTATTCCTTCCCCTTGGACCCTACTAGGAATATCGGAGGCTAAAGCTCTTTATCTAGTTAGGTTTGTTACGTCAAGATTTTACGAGAACCGGTTTTTCCTTGTTGATCTATATTAAAATCCCATATTAGTATGTATTTAAAAGCCTTCTTAATCTTTATGATAGAATATTCGTTTTAAATACGTAGGATAGAAACTCCTCGAATGAAAGGTAAAGCTCCTCAACAGAGGTTCTCCTAATTCTGAAATAGAAAATGAGTTTAAAAAGGAAACTCTAGAGTTCCGCTTATTATAAAGTTGCTGGGTTGGCGTAATCCCCCTGGTCTAATATCTGCCACTACTGCCTTAAGTTTAGAAAGTTCTCAAAATCATTGTATACTTAAGCAATCCTCTATTTATTTGCTGGGTATTTCGTCTAAACAGGGTTTGGGGTTATTTAGCGAATAAGAAGCCCTAATTTGCCTAGGTGTTTTGCATTAAAAAAATAGGATTCCCTGCAGTGGGTATCCTTTAATTCGTAGTATGGGGAGCGCTCCTTTTTATTTATAAAGTCCACAAGGAAAGTCGAGCCCCTTTGTTATACAAAGTCTAGGTATAGGTAGAGGTCCGCAACTCTTTGTGTTAAAGGTGGTATTATTAAGGGTCCCTTAAGCGGGTAAAGTTATTGCGCCTAGCCCTTCACTTAGTGAAGCCTAATAAGAAGCATATGATTTGACTAATAGAGGCAGCTAGTTTTTAAGTTTATGGAACAAGTTTAATTCGTCTTCTTTTTTTACAGGATCCGTGATATCTAAAAGAATATTAGTATCAAAAGGGGCCGTTAAGCTACGACACGGGTTCTACTAGAGAATTTTAATGCACTATGATACAAAACAGCAGAGGTTTGGCATGGGAATTTTTCTATGCCACGAGGCAAGCTTCTGTAATTATATTGGCGACACTACTAAGGAAATTAAGCAGCTTTCCTTATGGCAGGTCTTGTATCATTCGTCGTGAACCCCTGTTTCCTTAGATTATGGGCAGTTGGGCCAAAGAGCAACAAGGCGCCAGTCTCGATAGATAGGTGTTTTTAAAAGTTTTTAGGTTTCTCTCGGGATAAAGGTTTTTACCGGGTATCTAGAAAGAGTGCCTAGGAATTCCCTTCCTTAAGTCCTTTAAGGGGCCCTGTTATTTTTTTAGAATCACTTGCAATATAAAATCTCTTCCTCTAAAGGCATACATAAACAGACTTAAAGTCAAGTTTTGTTTACTCATTTTATAATTGATTTGAATATTAAGATATTCCTTTAAGGATTTATAGCAGTTGCCATTGTCGCTTAGTTATAACTAAAAAAAGGGTAAGCAATTGTAAACTAATAGAGATGACAATAATAAAAGCACAGAAATAAGGTCTGTCTTGATTATACTTAATTAATTATGAAAAACCAAGATTTCAGCCCGCCTTTTCTAGTAGGTTATACACCTATTTTCAAAGGGGGTTTTAAAACTTCATAATTACTTTATTTATAAAGAAGAGTGCAGGATTTAGAGAAATAAAATAAGATACGTTTAGCAGCAAAACTCCAGTTAAATGTAAAGAAACTGGGATCTATACCTATCAGAAAGAGGCGCTGATACATAAAAAGAGAGACACGCTGGATTTACCTAATCTGTAATATATTCGATACTGACAATGCTTTTTATAAGGGACTTCAGATAATTTAGCACAATTCAAAAACTTGACTAAGAAACAAAACTTTAAAACCGCGGATTCCTTAGGAGGCCTGCCTCTAACCCTTTTCTGGAGCTGCTTGATTGCACGAGAGATTCAGTCTTTCTTTGTGAGAACTTATACTTTTGAGTTTGATTCTCTTTCTGTGACTCATAAAGTCTCAAATCATTCATTTGTAAAGCTAAGCTCTTTTTTACTTACAATAGCTGTAAGAACGCATTATATCTCTATTTCGGGTTTTAAGATTATAAACCAAAGCACTCTATGATTCTGCAACAGAGGCGGTTTAGATCGAATTCCCGGCAAATTATAGTATTAACAAAGTACCATAATAAAGGGGTGCAGGGTAGTAACACTTAAACCCTTTTCAGTTGTGGATATCTGAAAATGTATATTTGTGCTGTTGTTCCAATCTGATATCCATCGCATTAAATTAAGAAATTTCCTTAAGGATAACGATCGACTATAATAAGCTATTCGGTAAGGTCGCCCTTACGCTTTTATTTCATTTTAGAGGGCATCTTTCCCAGCAAAAGTTTCCCTTGAGTCATTAATATTTGAAAGATTTTTGTTGTATCTTTAAAATTGTAAAATAAGTACAAATAAAGGTGGGGAAAAATTGCTTAGATAGAAGAATTAAAGAGAGCTTTTTCGCTAGACTCTTTTATACTATACTGAACTCTGAATGAATAAAGTAATTTAAAACCTTTGGTATAGCGCGAAGTTATACGTAGGAATGCCGCAGGTTCGAAACCTGTCGATATAGGGAATTTGTCTAAGATTGCCTTTCGGTCGTAACTAAAGGCTAAGCCGGCTTTCCATTTCCTTTTTTATACTGACAAGATTCAATCTGGGTCATAAAATGAAAAGAAAAGAAGTTCGTCTCTTAATGTCTTGTTTATTCCAAGCCCTCTTCTAGTTTTGATCTAATTCGGACAAATGCAATCTTAAGCGAAGCCCCCTTCTTGTTAGGAGCACGTCAAGTCAAAAGGACTAGAAAAAAGAAAAGAAATATAAAGAGGAAAAAGTAAATAACTTGTTTGCTTCTAATCCAGAAATAATAGAAATAGAATAAAGAGTGATGCTATTTTGAAGTTTTATAACTTAAGGCTAAAGAAGTTCTAGTAAAAAAGGGTTTTTCTTAATGAATAGGGTTGCCGTAGGTTCTAAACAAGTCAAGAACTCGCATTTGTTACTAAGTGGGGGTTTTCCAGTTCCTAAAGGTATTAAACTATTTAGCAGTGTTATGGGAAGTGTTATGGGATTATCACTCTTGTGTTCCTTGCTTTGTGTTTTGGTTTTCCTGTCATAGCTTCTAAGTAAGTCTACTAAAAAGAAAGTCTAGTTGATTGAGAGGTTCTAAGAATTTCAAGCAAGTAAGAAGGGTTTCCCAAATAGAACAGAGTACAAGATGGAAACGATTTTCAAAAGAAGCAGGTTATAGGTATCGGGATAGGTAATAAAAAAGAAAGCGACAGTATGCTCTGCGTTTTGAAAAGAGCTTTTGCACTACCTTAATTTAGAAAAGATAAAAGCAAAAAAGAACTTTAGTATGTAGGATTCCTTAGAATTCCCAGGGCTAGGTGTTTATATCGCTATTAGGCTATTAGTAGGTGTCACTTCAATAACTACCTATTGATACCTATGAGATTCTCCTTTTAAAAAAGTAGTAAAAAAGAGGGGTGGGTTTTAGCTCACGAAAATAGCCATACAGCGGGCTTACTAATTACAGGAGTCGTCTAATCTATTCCCGAAAGCTCTACTTCAAGAAGGAGTTTCGTCCTGAGCACGGCACAAGGAGTGTTCCACATAGACCTGGAAATAACTTCCTTCGCAGTAACCCGGAGTCTTTTTTATTAAAAGTCAAAGGGCAACTACTTTTTCTTTCCTATAAGGGGTCCTAGAGTATGGGCGGGCCTTTACTTTTTATACCGAAATCCGTATCCTCCTGTCACTTAGGAATTTTCTTTTCTCATTTTTGTCAAAATATACTTGGTATATATTTACCTCTTAATTTTGGAAGCTTCTCCATTCAGAAAAGTCTATAGTTAATAAATCCCTTGGAAGTTTGCTGAATATGGATCCTTGGTTAGCCAATTTTAACAAATACTAAAGCGTCTTTGAGGTTAATAGATTTTCTTTGCTAGTACTCAAATTTTTATGGGGGTTTAATTTACAAAAAAGTTAATATACCTCCTATCTCGAGTAGGACTGAAAATATCAAACAAAACAGAATTTACTAAGCTAAGGGCGCTCTAAAAGGGACAAAATGAGTCCTCGATCTTTTTAATTCTACTGTTTCATCTTACAAATTGAAGTAGCAGTCCAAGGTTTCTAGTTAATTAGTTCCCGTGGTGTAAATAAAAAGGAAGCCTATTAAATACTTGAACTGTCAAATTACTCCTACTACGAGTGGATACTGGATATCTTTTTCCTACTTAACTTGCATTTTTTTCTTTAGATTTAGTTATTGACCCCGTTTATTCGCGGACTCTATTACTGACACACCTAGTTCTTAGCTTAGAGCTGTTATACTTTTCACTTATTTAGTTTAGTCTCAACCACCCCTTTATAGAAGCTCTGCCGCAAAAGTTTGCAACAAGTAATTGCGCGTTTTACAAGGTCTTGTTATTTATGCCCAGCTCTATCTATACCAGCTTAGATTAGATTTGCAAAGCAGATGAAGGAGCCCTAAACTCGAGATATTTACTCTTTCTCGACTAGGAATTGCCTATTATTATGAAAGTATACAATATCAGAGTTTAGACTCATGTATAATAATTATAACCCCCGCTTTAGGACTTTTCAATGGATAACTTTAAATAGACTATACCTTGTTACCGAAAAGGGTATTTACTAGACACTCAGTCTCTATATCTTGGAACTTTATAAAACAAGAGTGCTCGCAAAATGAAATACCGGAATACTTTTAAGCTGTGTATGCCGGACAAGAATTCTCTTAATTGACCCGGTGCAAAGATCCTAGGCAGCTTCGAGAGTTCCTATTTACGAAAGATTTTTTAGTGCAGGGTTTTATCTAGGAAAAAGCTATCGCTCCTTATTTCGTGAGGATATTCCCAGGTATTTTATGCCAGGTTAGGTTATAAGGGAGCTATTACTTTCTTATTCAACAAACTGGAAAACTTAAATAGGTCCTCTACTAGGTCTTAATCTTTCTTGGAAAAAAGTTCCCACTACTCGAGAAAGAATAAGAGGACTCTATTTTTGCTTTATGCCCTTGTACTAAAGCTTACACCAGTACCTAAAATTTAGCTCTAACTTATAGCATGTAAAATATGACTTAACACTTGCAAAACTAAAAAGGAAATATTAAAAAAAACCTAGGGCCATTTCTGTGCATAATATCTGGAGGTAAGGGAAATTCATGTGCATTTTAATTCTATAAAAAGGTTATTCAAGTCTACGGGCCTTTTTAGGGAATACCTAAGCGTAGTTTAGGTACCTAAAAATTCCTATAGGGGTATCCTAAACTAGCTTGTAACTGATAAAAGACTTACCTTTCAAATTAAGTGCGGATTTCTGGAGTTTTCTAGTAAAGAGTAAGCGGTATCCTCGTGTGGAGTTTCCATTTTTCTCTTTTGTGACTTCCCAACTTAAATCCATTAAAAGTCAATTTTTTATTAGGAACATTTGTTTATTGGCTAAGATATGAAGGGTTTCTTTTAAGGATTTCAGGACTCGCGGATTCTAGTATAAAGTAAGCAAGGAGTTCTCTATCAATTTGTAAATATTAGTAGGAGTTTCTCGAGGGTTCCTTACTTTGAGTATCCTCTTTTACATTTACAGGAGAAATTTGAAAGGCAGAAGCCGCTTCTAGCAGAACATAAGCAAGTAAAAAGTCTGCAATAGAATGGGATTTACAGTTCAGGTTAAGCTTTGTAGTATGTAAAAACCTACCCTTGATATTACAAGTTTTCAAGTATTGACTTTTAGGGTATTAGCTGTATTACATTATGGAGGCGCTCGTAGAAATTATTCAGTTATTAGAGCGTTTTCCAATTATAAGAAGTTTTTAATGAACAAGGTTATAAACTACCGAGTGTAACTAAGTCAGGATTCCGGAAAGATTTTAGAATAAGTTCCTTTTGGAAGAGTTCTTAGCAAGGCCAAGCCAAGGTAAGATGTTTACAGTAAAAGGAACCCTCTAGAAAGGGTCCGTAGAAGGTTTTCTTATCTCTCCAAACCTGTTTAGGCGGGGTTTGTCACAAAGAGCTCCAAGGGTTTAAAGGAATTCCCTTTTTCTTCAGTTCCGGATTGAAGGTAAGCAAGTTTAGATATAAAGAATATAGCTACAGGCTGCAATAAGCTACTAAACCCCATAAGAAGGGGGCTCGTAAAAAGAAATTCCCGGTTTAAAGGCAAAAAAACTACTAATGTAGCTAACAATTAGGTGTCGCCTAGCAACATAGAACAAGTTACTTGTTGTCCCCCATATGAAAAATCTATTACTAAGCTTAGGCAGCTGAGGAAATAATCTATAAAAAGAAGATTTTTACAGTACGAAAAAGGGAAAAATGACGCAGGCTATTAATGCGTTATAAGACCTTAGTATGATTTTTTACTCTTTCTTTCATTTTCGTTGTACCCTTTATGGGTTCTGCTTACTTTTCAAGGAAATTCCCGTTGTACAAATTTTTCAGGGTATCCCCTAACAAGGCTACGTTATATGTACTTAATCTTTCTACTTATAGTAAAAACTTGATGCATAGCTTTCAGTAAGATAGTGGAAATTCTCTTTATTTTTGATCCATCCATGGAGGCCTGCAGATAGCTTTGTAGGATTCTGGGGCATGCATGCAGTTTTAGTATTTTGGTGAGAGCGTCTCTTTATTGTAGTTCTATAGTAAGAGGAAGCCCCAGAGAGGCTTTGGGGATATACCGAGATACGGAAGTAGAAGGCTTTCTGAGTTATTGATGGGTAGCGTATTTTAATCTTTGTCTAGCTTCTAACTTAACTTTATGAATTTGTGTGCTATCCGGAAGTAATACAGGGATTTTATGTATCTCAGTAAGATAAAAGCTGCAGTAATAGGAAGAGTTCGAATGAAACCCTAGGTTAGACAGGGTAATTTCTCCTACAACTAAGACAAGAATCTAGCTAGGGGGTTTCTTAAGGGGTAGCTTCTTTATAATCTAAAGAAGCCTAAAAAAATAGGCTTAAACCGGAGTCTCTAACTACTAAAAAGTCGGGGGAATTCTAAAAGGGAAGAGCTTAAACATAGGAATGACTCTAAAAGCCTTTAACGTATAGTTACAGGACACCTAAACTGGCGCTAAAAGCAAGAATTGTATTAAGGTAAGTTTAAGGGCGCACATTCAGTAGTTAAGTTACAAGGAATTTGAAACCAAGTCTTATAAAGTAGAAAGGAAATCCTGTAGCCTTATTGTTGGTCAAGGTAGAAAGAAAAAGACACTTACGTGAGAATCTTTTGTTAACTAACCAAGGAAATTTGTTGTACTTTTACTGAATAAGGTAGAATGAAACTAAGTAACTAAGTCAGGACTCCCTAAATCTTTACTAATTGCTCCTAATCTGGAAATCAGAATGGTAAAAGTGTTGCTCTTTTGTCTTAATGTGGGTGAACTCATGTATTCCCGTAAAGAAGTCAAGTGAAAAAGAGGATTCGGGTTTAAACTACAGCTATCCCTTGAAAATTCTTGGCTTTAGGCCTAAAATTTATAGTATATAATCGTCAAAGATCCCTAATAAAGTAAATCCTTACTATAAAAACTTTAAGCTATCCAGACACATGTTAAGAAGGCGCCCTATATACATACAAAAGAAAAAGAGCTAAATTACGGGCCCTTTACCTTTTTATAGTTATATGAATTTTTCTAGGAAGAATATCCAATGTAGTTAAAGATCTTAAGCATGTGTAAAATATAAAGGTCTTAAAAAGCCTGTAGTTATAGAAACTTGGCTCTCTTATGTTAAGCCCGGGGCTAGCTATAGAGACACTTAAGATGCGGGATTCTTATGAGGCAATTCGGATTTTGCCCCCGGGTCTTTTTTATAATGAGTATCTTTAGCTCGGAAGTCTTCATTTATAGGGTGTAAGCCTGAAATTGAGAGATAAAAAGCCTTTCTAATTGTAGTTACATTATCAGCTTACTCTGTTAAATTATGAATAATTAAGAAAGAGATAGAACGATTGCCCTATATAGAATTTAGTAAAACTGGAATATCAGATTCTGGATTTCCTATGCCTTAAACTTGCCTAATGTCGAAAAGAGTTCCACTTACATTTCTTCTTAACGGGTGCTGTAAATGCATAATCAAGCATTTTTTGAACTAGGTTTCCCCCCTTTCTTGAATAGGACTAGAAAACACAAGATTAAATCTTGAAGCACTTAATTCTTAACCTGGGTCGGTTGTCTATACCCTGAATTTTTGTACAAGCAATAGTCTAGAATATACACAACACACTTATGACTTTTCAAGCATTAAAAAGAAATTAGGATACCGAGAGGCTCCGTTTAAGCCCTTTAGATTTAGTTAGTTTATAAACAGCGTTCCTTTTATGTATTTTTCAACGGATTCTCTTTTAGTGTGAGTCGGGCCCAATAACTACAGGATTCTATAACCAAAACCAATTAAAGGAATTCGGGGGATCCTAGTAAAGCAAAAAAAATCGACTCTTAGGGAAGTTGCAAGTTCAAGATAGAGCCCGTTAAGAGTTTTCGTTTAGTAAGAGACCCGGTTTATTGCGCCAAAGCGGCATTCCCGTACTTTTGGGACTCGAGCAACTAATACATATGGCGTAATATTTAAACTCAATATCTTTGGCCTTTTTCGTGTACTATATCTAGTTAACTTTTCTAAATTGCAGGGTTTGCAATAGTATACCCTAAGTCAGTCGAAACTGGGACAGAACTTTTTGGTTTAATAATCTTTTAAGTCGTTTAAGAACCCTCATTAGTATTTATAGGTTCAGCATAGTAAGGTACTCAAGGATTTCTCTAGTTTACGGAAAAACAAAGTGTTTCAAGTACAGTAGTTTTAGCTTTTTGAGTTTTTTGTTTCTACTTTCTTAGATTTACAAATACAGTTATCAAAAAAAAGTTTAGTAAAAGGTTGGTATTCGGGAATAGATCATTTATACGAGTTTCGCAATTCATTGCTCTTTTTATTTGATAAGTTTACTAATCACAGTTCTTATTAAAGTAGTTTTAAGGGACCCCTTTTTAAGTTTAGTATCTATAATTTTGACTTTACAAGCACGTTATATTACGAAAAAAGTCTCTTTAATTCTCCTTTATTGGCTTAGCGTGTTAAGACTTCTTTCCCTATTTTTTATTACCAAAAGGAATATACGGGCAAAGTCTTTCCTATAGGGGAAGTTCCCACGAATTCAAATAAATAGAGAATCGTACATAAAGTTTTTGTTATAAAATCCACATTAATAAATAAGACACGAAAGGAAGTCCTATTTTATATTCTTCTTACAAGACTTTAAGGAAATTTTTTGAACCTTTGAATGCCCATATCAAACCAAGGTACCCCGTCTAAAATCTAAATTAGAAGCTTTTCCTAGATCGTTAGTAAAGGAGAATTCCATTGTCTAGATTCCCCCAAAAGTGTATATAAGTCCTAAAAATTCCGCTCTCTCAGGATATTTTAAAAGATGACATATAAACACATAAAAAAATCATCCGCATTCTCTTCTTGACTCCAACTCAGCAAAACGTTTGTACTAATTCTTTCTCAGGACACTAGGTACTTTTTTAATTATAAGATTTTAACACTTATAGAAACCAAATTCTATACATTAGATTAGATTTCCGCTAAAAAGTCCTCTTGTATAAAGAGTAACTTTTTCCTGCTTCTAGGCTTGCTTCGCTTTAAGATTTACACTCTAATTTTTTAGTTCGGGTTCAGTTTAAAAGTTTCGATGCACAAAAATAATATAACAAAAACACCGGAAACACTCTAGGGGCTCCCCAAGAGAATATTTAACCTAAGTATTCTATACTTGACTTGTAGGTGCTAGAAATCCCTTTAAACAAAGGATGGAAGAACTTCTTATGAAATTATGAAGATAACATAACAATGCGGACGCACCTCTAACCTGGGCAATTTTGACTAATTCAGGATTAGGATAAAAATAAAAAATCTCAAAGAAAGCGTTATTTTTACAGGATATTTATATGATGAAAGCTAAGAAAGAAGATCCAACAAAAAGGCTTAAACTCCAAGTGAGGATAAACTTTACCTTTATAGTCATCGTAATTAGAACCTGAAAATTTTAGAATAGAAGTCAAAAGCCATATAGGAGCTTTTTAATTTAATTTAGATTACAATAGACTTTGAGCCTTAATTCGGCGGATAAAACTAGAAATATGGGTACACTTGCACATGACTTATTCCTTGATACTAAAAGAGTTTTGGGGGTGTGTAAGCCCGCTCCTGAATTTTTGTCTTTCGTAGATTCTTAAAAAAAAAAGCTGCTCTCTGGTAAGTTTAATTCTTTGGAGGGTTTGACTTTTATCCGCGTAAATAGCAAATCATTCTTATCTCTTGTTACCCTTCACGGCCCCTTTTTTGGAGTAGGATAAAGGCAAGCTTCTGTTAATATTAAAGTCCGCTTAGACTTCCGGGTTTATTCTCGCTTAAATGTAACTTTATAACTCTTTAATTCAAAACTAGGAACTAATCCACAAATTTAATTCCACTCACCAAATCACTTAGTTAGATCTTTTTCGCGAATAGTGGGTTTTATTACTGCATTCTCTCGTTATTCTAAATAAATTCAACTTGTTTCAGTCTTCGATTTACTGGGTAATACAAGAGTCAGTTAAGTTATTAATATAAAAAGGTTCCAGTCGCGAAGCCTCCTAACAAACTAAAAAGAAAGGGAAGACTTCCTATTATATCCGGTTCTGTTCTGTATTGCTATTATAAGCTATAAGTTATACCCCAAATTCTTTTATATATGTTAGCGCCAATAATTCAATTATGGTAGGACCCCCTAAATCTTATTAGTATCGAAAAACTCTTTGTAACTATAGTGCAGCCAAGTCTTTGACTTTCCTATGGGCTTTTAACTGGGCAGAAGCCCCTCTAACTTATGTGTACACTCTTTTCGAGGTTTCTCTTTTATATAACTATTATTCTAAGATATCTCTGCTATGGTTTTGGGATTTAGGCCCTTGCCTCCCTTTTTAGCTAGTAAAATCTGATTTATAAGAGATATTCACTTATTTAGGAATCTCTTAAATAAAGGATTCCTCGGTGCTTTTTTATTACTAATTTTATAAAGAGTTTTTGTCCTTTAGCTGGAATAGGAAAAAGCTTAAAAGCGTTCAGTTAAAAGGGGGTTTTAAGAAGAGAGGTAAGATTATCCGGGAGGCTCCTTGCTGTATTAGACTAGTACTCAATTTACGGGTAAATAGAGTTGTTGGATTCCGATGTAAGTAAAAAAAGGAAACGCCGTCTATATTTATATTAAGGATTTACCTGCTCTCGAACTTTTATTTAGGAGCACTTTACAATAAACTTAAAAAGGGTATCCGGACTTTTTACCTTGCCTCCGTCTTTATACAGGGTATCTTGGTACAAAAAATTAGAATATAAAACAATATAACGGTAATTTAAAGGAATGCCCCCAACGCAATCTAAGGAGCTTCTTTTAAACTTAATATGGATGACACGAATTAATTCAAAATGTAAATATAAATGAGATAACTTAAACAATAAGTTAGCAATTCTGGTAGAAGAGATATAGAAACTTAATTCCTGTGATGTCTACTCTCCTTCAAGACTCCACTTTCATTTTAATACAAAGAACGTACAAATTATCCTCTCAGACCTATTTTCAAAATCCGTAATGAGACTTAGCAAAATTCATTTTTGCTAATAGGGACACATTGTATAGGCAGCTGAATTTCCCAGTCTTGTACCTAAAACAGGATACGGACTATAAGGATACTTTATAATTTACTCATAAAATTTTATCCGCCTATAACTGAAGTTCTTCTTCTTTTATCGCGCTTACGAAAAATTATTTACAAGTCAAAGATCCAGCATCTACGGTACATTGTAACATTCTCTTTGAAAACTGAAATAGTGTATACCTTATCAGAGCAAGGTTCATAAAGGTATACCCCAAGCTGGGTTAACTTGTAGACATGCTCAATAACGGAGAGAGGACAGTATCAAGTATAGCTACAGGAAACCCTTTGGAAAGTCAAACAAAAGGGATATACTAGAAAGATTTTTATATCAAGATAATCTTTCTCGTTAAGTTTAAGTAGGGTATCCGCTTAAGACAACATTAAGTTTTACAAAGGGAAGCTCCTGCAAACTAGTTTTTTATCTTTTTCACTTTAAGTGTTCCTAGCGCAGCCTCCTCTTATTTCTTATTAAAGATCCAAAAGGACTTCTAGTCTGAACAACGGGGCGTTATCCCAGCACTAACTAACCGCAAAATCTTGAGCTTTCCTCATATTCAATTCATATAATAGAGCCACCACTTAGCCCGGGCCCTACTTATATATACTTCAACCTTCGTAAATTCCTTTTCTAGCTATCAGAAATTCTGTAGCACGTTTAAGGCAATCCTTTATATACCTATATGAATCATCGACCTAGTCCGGAAATTTAGTACCCTTTAAATTCTTCTAAAAACTTGAACAAAACCTCAAGTATACAGTATTATGTATACTTTAATTGCAAGGATTGTAAAGGAGATATTCTAATAGCACTAAACCGCAATCTTATTCTTTTCACTACCCCGCCAAGTTTTATCTTCAGTGGGATAACCCAGTACAAAGGCCCTATAAGTTCTAATAAGAACTTTCTGGAAGCACAAGGCCGCCCCTAATCTTTATGTATCTCCTAAAGTGAAATTTTAATGCTAAAAAAACCTAATTAGGATGATTTTTTTAAACCCTGAATCAGCCATTAAGGGGTATACTCTCAAGTTCCTAAACACTAAAAGGAATCCATTATTAAAGATCTTACCTAACTTTTAAAAGAAAGGGAATTCTACCACTCTACAACAGGAGCCTCGAATAGAATTACGAGCACACTTCAAACAAATAGCAATTCAGAAGCACTTATTTAAAATCTTTTAATTACTTTACTGTTCAGGTATTCCGGATACTGCAAGCTGGGAAATCACTAGACTAAATTTAGAAGGGTATCAGAATAGAAACCTATTATACTGTTACTATAAAAGTTACTGAGAAGCGCTATAAACGTTGGCTAAAGAGTTCCCTTAGTCTAAAGAAACTTGAACCAAAACTTATTTTAGTTACCGAGTTCCAGGACGAATAGAGCTCTCCTTATGTGCCTAGTCTTATATTTTATATAGAAAGAACTCAAAGAACTCCAAGCCATTTTCATTTTATATTGCCTTATTAAGATACCAAACTAAATAAAGTTTCTATATAAAGGGTTCCCATATAAAAAATTCTTAGACCAAGTTTACAGACTCTGCTTTTCAGGGAAGTTGTAAATCACAGTAAGCTTACCGGTACTAGAGGCTCTAGATAGGAATATTTTGTTGTATTATTAGGTTGTTGAACCAGCAACTAAAACTTTTTTTCATTTACCAAGAATTTCAGAGGTTCCAAAATGAAGTTAAGAGATCCCCTTTTACTTTATTTCACTTTTTCTATTTTTATATTTGGGTTTTACTCTCTAGAACTTTTTTGACTTACTATATTTCTAAGCATACTTGTTTGTATAATAAACTAGATCTTAAAACTCTACCAGAGGCTGCCTTTTTGCCTTAATTAAATTAAAAGAGTTGGAGCAAAAGTATTAAGATAGAAAAATTTCTCTTTTGGTTCCTCTCCAAGTTTAAGTGTAACAAGTTAATAAGGCCCTGTCTCGCTAAGCACTGTGCTTTACAAAAAAACTGGGCACCTACTAAAATGAAAACTGAAAAGGTTCGATGTTAGTCTCAAAGTCAGATAATATTTATTCCCCAAGTTCTCCTAATTACCAAATCAAATTTCTCTTTCTTTTATATAGAGGGCTTACTCTTGGTTACATCTGAATAGGCGCAATAAATATTCAAGAAGTCTTTCCAGGAGTATACAACTCTCACTAAATATAAGTAAAGAAAGGGGTTGACAATAAAAAGGGATATAAACGAAAAGTGGTCTTGCTACTAAGCCCTCAATGGAATTTAAATAAAAGCATTATACAGCATACAGCAGAAATACTGTACTTCAAGAAAAGCTCTATTTCAAATTGAAACCTACAAAAAAAAGTTTCTAGTATTTCCCTATTTCTAGAGTAAGTCCTCCTATGGCCCTATTGTTGTTAGGTCACAGACTTCCTCTCAACTCCTATTATACCGCATTTATTAGGATTACCTCTTCAATATAGCAAAATACCGGTCAGCGACGCTCTTAAGCAATCTGGGAATATGTCTGTTTTTTTGAAAAGGAATTAGATTCGGATGCGTTTCTTGGAAATGAGATTTATGGTCCTTTTACTTACAAAGTATAGATATTAGAACTTTTCTAGGCTAGTGCAGCTTGCAAGGGTTTTATCATAACTAAAACGCTTATTATAGGATCCATAACTTTACTTTCACCGCACCCGCTTTTGCAGGATTACGCCATTTTCTTGAAACCAAGGAAATAGGAGGTGGACATATCTAATAAGGGGTACTCAAAGGAGACTTATCTAGTTTCATTATTTTTTTACACTTCAGAACTAGTAGGCAGTTAATCTTAATAGTGGCAAAGCTAAGAATTTTTGAGATCAGGTCCCCTGTGAGTGCTCTTACGGCTTTCTGGATCTCCTAAATAGTAATAAAAATCTCTTGTACAAAAAAGCGAATCTAAATAAACACGGATAAATAATACATTAGTAAGGGCTTTCAGAAGTGAGTAGAATATGTAAAGGCACAAGGAATTGACTGCTGTAGCTGGTAGTTCCCTCAAGAAAAGAACGAAAGGACAGGGTGCTGGCTAATTCAAGGTCTATGTTCTATCTAAGTAAAAGGTAAATAAAATGATATAGCCTATATCCAGACATAGGAAAGGGTTTTGTATTCAACACAGAATTTTTCACAGAAATGTAACTTTTAAGTTTCTTTGTTACTTGAATTTTTTGGAAATTCTTACTTTTAAAGAAAAGATTTATTCGCTGTTATAACGAATTTTGGTTATAGTAAAAAATTTGCGACGATATTGAAATTTAACTTTGACTAAAGTAATTTCTTTCAAGAGAAGTTATTTGCTTTTATAAAGTCCTGCTCGTTCTTATCTGCGGCTGAATTAGTAGGAGCCGGGGATACTTGGATTGGAATAGAAAAGTTTTTTTTGTATAATATAGCAAGAGTTTTTGTTAGTAATTACTTACACATCTATACAGGGAAAGCTCCTTTCTTAAAATCACTATATTCTAAAAGGGGTATCTTTCTCTTAACTCCAGGGCTTTAGTTTCTTCCGGATTCTGTTCCATTTTAAAGTAATAGTAATAGGCATTAATTTCATTATAGTTAATATAGTATTCTTTTACTTTTATTTCTCAGCCTTAAAAAGAGCTTTTTTTCTATTTATTAGGAGCTGTAGAAGCTTATTTATTGAAGCTAAATCCGTACTTTTGTTATGGTTACCTGTGACTTCTTACTGTAGCTAGTGTATTCTTCTTATTGCCTTATTGCATAGACAGTAAATAGTTAATAAGTAATAGAAGTCTTGTTATAGATTGTGTAATTGTTAAGATATTAGTAAGAGAGTTCCTTTAGTATAGGTTATCTTCCTCTCTCTTACTTGTTATTATTACAGGAGGAGTCAAACCTAGGAAGGCTTTTATCGATAGGGAGTGTGGGGCCTTAGAAAGATAGGAGATAGTACTTCTTACCGACTGAAGGGAAACGTGGGAGGTTAAGGTTACAAGTATTTATTAAGTATACTGAGTTACACTCTAATAGGAACACAAGCACTTTTTCTTACTTCTCTTATAACTTATGTCTTTTATTTCTATTTATTATTTGTTCTTCTGTATCTTCATAGTCTTTGTAAAATTCTTCAGAGCTTTCAGGAGCTACTTAGTAGGGTTAGTTAGAATTTAATGTAGCTAATATGTCTTATTGTAGTTACTTTTTAGTACTGAGGAATGTAGTGTAATTCTAGTAGTCGCATATTCCTAAAAGCTTATTTTTAGGTTATTTATTAGTAATTTATTGTAATTGTAGTTTAGCAAGACTTTTAGTTTATATAACGAGGGACTTAGCCCCTAAAAAAATAGATAGTAGTGGTTTTGTTTAGATGCCTAAGGATAGTACCTCTTATCAGTTTGCAGTTATTACTACAGGAGACCTATGGAAACTTATTTTAGCCTAAGGAAATCCCCTTAGAGTAGATCTTGGTATTGTTATAATGAATCTATCTTTGTTGTCTTGAGTCTAAAAAACTTTCCTTTTCATTTTAAGTAGGTCAAGAAGAATCTGGGGAAAGTGATACAGCTATCATATTCTCAAGAAAGGTTTAGCTTTCACGAGGTCTGGTAAAAAAAGAAATTGAACTTGCAAACTTTTATAGAGCTCTTACCTTTTGTATAAGCGCTTTCCGATTCCGATGTAGTACTAAACCCGAGCTTTAGAGAAACCCGACCTGGAAAATGCAGTCCTATTGAAATATAATCATTTTATAACCAAAGCCGAGTCTAAAACTTAATAAATATTGTTTTGCTAAGAGTTAAGAGGAGAGTTTTTGGTCCATAGTATATCCTGGAAAGAGGCTCTGCTGAATAAGATATTATATACAGCTGGTAATCTAGCTCTTGAAAAGTGAAATGAAGGGTTAAAAGTTCTACTAGTGCTTATCCTCGTTTTAGGAATTAAGCATGTTCTTTTTCTTAGAATTTCAAAAAAGGATTCCTTTGAGCTTTACCAGGGAACCGAAGGTTGACTTCCCTTTTTGGGAATTGTGGTAATAAGTTCCTCCTTGTGGATCTAGCTTACTTATTAGCCGAGCTTTGGTTTATTTCAGCACAAGTCGAATTATATATTACAGGGAGTAGAACATTTTTGAGTTCCCCGAATGAAGTAGCACCTCAAATTTTATAGAGTCAAAGTTGTTTCCTTGAGGTTACTGAATAGCGTATAGGCCGATAAGGGCACTTTTGTACGAAAATCTGGGAATTAGAAATGTAAAAAGTAGAACATATTAAGTAAGCTGTCACGAAAGGATAACCTTTTCAAATCTAATTTATGACAACACTAGGATAATTCCTTTTTATGTAAAGGTTAACTTAAACCTAGTTGAATAGCTTATAAAAAGGGATGTTTGGCTAATATCGGGATATTCTAGTACTAAACTGCTATAAAAATCCCTCTAAAGTAAAGCAACTGAACGGCTCTAATTGAAAACTTCTGGATCCTTAAATTAAGGACTCCTCCATCTACTGAGTAGATACAAAAGTCTCTTTGCAGGCTCTTAAAAGCGGCCAGAAGAAAGAATCAAAAACTATAGGAAAGTGAAAACGAAAGTCTTCCTTTTTTAAGGTATTTACGTTTCTTACTCATTTTTCCATTTCGGTATTTTTTAGGTCACTCCGTAAGAAAGTTTTAAGCAGTAAATCCAGTAAAGAAAGGGGTGTTCCCAAGTGAGTTCCAATTACACCGCAATGGAAATTTTGAATTGAGAAAATAACCCGCTCTTTCTTCAAAGATTTCAACTATTAAAATCTCTGTAACTTGTTAATCGAAAAAGGTAATGAAATTAAGTAAGAATTGAGGGTCAATCGGGCTATTATTATTAAAGATATATAAAACTTTATCTTTATAGTATGGGTTATTCCAATCCTGCAAAACTCCTTGACAAAATAAAGGGGTCCCGAAGCCCTCCTGCTTGCTTGTATTTAATAAAAAGTATGCGTCTATAGGAGAACCCCGAAACTTAAAAAGCTCTGATCATTTATTGTCTTGCTTGTTAGGAGTTGTTGTAAAAGCCCCAGATAATAACTAAAACCTACTAATCTGGTCTATACTCAAACTACTTTTTGGCAAGAAAGACCCTTAAAGAAATCAATACATGCTAAAAAGTATATTATTGGATGGGTACTCTAGGGTTATAAACACATAGATCTAAAAAAGGGGTTCCCTTGTTCCTAGGTTTCTACGATTCCAGATAATAAAAAAGGGTAGTATACTACGGCACCTGCACTCTGTATCTTTATAGCCTTCCGAGTAGTCTTGAGACACCAAATTTTACCTAGTATTACCCACTAAAAATCTTATAGGCCTTAAGGGAGCCTTTGAAAGATTTTTCTCTTGTAAAACCCTACAAGCTATAAGGCCCTAAATATAGAAACTATGCCTTATCAACCAAGTTTTTTAAGAAAGAATTCCTTAAGATCAACGGCTTCTAATTAGTACTTGTTAACTCTTTCCATAACCTAGCTTCTACAAAAGATTATGCCTAAGAGCTTTGCTCCTCTTAGTTACTTGGTTTATAACACCCTTTCAGCAAAAACCTGTAATTACAAATTTATCCGTGAAAAGCTTCTAATGCAGCAACTTTTTTTGCCTTTATAGCTAACTTTTTTTAGTCTAACTATTCCTTTCTATCTACTTGCTTACCTTTCTACACCTAGGAAAAGAGTTCCTCTAAATCTTTATAGCTTCCTCTTATTACACCTATCTAGATCGGGAAGAAAACTGCCTACACTAGTATAATGAATTATCTATGACTGCCCTTACCGGAAATGACTTTCACTTCATCAATTACTCCTTAACATGGAATACCGTAACTCCAAAGCTATAGGGGGCAGAACACATTAGCTGCAAGGGTTTAATCTCATAAAACTTCTTTTTAACTTACTTATTCTTTTTACTCTGTATCATACCTTATGAGCTGTACTACTCTTCTTATTAGGAACTAGACTCCCTACTAGCAGTAAGTAGTCTAGTCAGTATTCAGTATATATCTTTTTATTGGTATTGTAGTTCTATCTATTGTAACTATTGTAATTAGAGTCTTACTTATACTTAGTTTTTCCTGATACAGGACCTTATCAAACATAATTACGGCAGGCGAGGAAACCCCTAATTAAAATCAGACTCAAACTTCAAAGATTGTTAAGTCTAGATCAAAACAAGGCTAAAGTTTATAGAAATTCTTTCTTTTATCTGCAGTTTAGTAGGTACCAAGTAAGGGCTCTTTATCGTCAAATTTTGTTATATAATTTTCTATTTGCTTACTTTTAGAGAAGGGCGCTAGGGCTTAGCTCTCTAAACTATTATATACCTTAATAAATACCTACTAAGATACATATACTAATGGATAATATACTTTACAAGCTAGGGACTACAAATTAGGTACAGGCAAGATAGGCACCAAAGGGCGGGGTTACCTTCTTCCAAACAAATAAGGAGTGCGGGTTCTAAGACTGAGACAAAAGCTCTGAGAACTCCTGCTTAGACTTAGAAAGGTATAGCTCTAAAGAGGAAAGCAAAGAATAATAAATAAAGTTGGTGTGTCTCTCGTGTAAGTGGGTTTTTCAATAAATACCTATAAAAAACCCCTTCGACAAGCTGCAGTCGGTAAGAGGCGCTATTTCCTATATAATTAGGGCTCCATCCTCTCCATAACAAAAACTACGGAATACACGAGGGATATCTTTTAAACAACTAGTAGATTTTCTAACTACCTTTTTTAGAATTGTAACTAAGTAAAAAGGATAAAAGAAACTTTCTATAGAATAGTAAGAATCTGCTTCTCCTTTTTAGAAGACTTTAAGTTATAGGAATCCCCCTTACAAACTTACTAAGAGTCTAGCTGCGGAGACTAAGACAGGGAATAAAGATCTTAGCTAGAAGAACAAGAAGAGGGGCGCAAGCTATAGGTTAGAAGAAGTGTCTAGGTATCAAGTAAAAGAAACAAACAATAAAAGTCAAACCTTTTTCTTTATAGTTTTGAGTAGTCTAGTAATTTTGGTTTATGTGTGGTCGTTACCAAATTAGGGTTTTGGGTTGGTACGAGAGAATTTAGGGATTAAAGAAGTAGAGAATCCAGTTTCCAAGTGGGTTTATTTCTATTAGTTACGGGTGCCTGTGATACGCTTAGTAGAAAGTTTTCTAATTCCTTATTGTTTTGTTGCCAGTTGGGAGTCGCTTCCTTGTTTCGTACTTTTTCTTGGAGATTCACCTAAACAACTAGACAGGCATTTTTAGTTAAAAGTAGGTGAGGTGTAGAAAGTCTCTTTTCTTATCTGATCAAGTTAACGAAGAGCTAAACCTGGCCTTATAATAAAAAAGGGAGAGATTTCCTTCTATCAGTTTCATTTGTACAAGTTTTTAGGAACACAAGTCAGGGCACTTTTATTTAAGAGTACTCTTGTCATTAGAGCTTAGGTCTTACTGCAGCCTTAAGAGTCTGTTTCTAGGGTTTCCCCATGATATAGTTTAGGAAGGAGCTCATATAATATAGTAATAGTGACTCGGACTCCTGCTTTTACGGTAACTTTGTTAATAAATTCATATAAGTTTAAGTTGTTATTATCTGAGAATTTTCTGGTCTTATAATTTGTAATATGTTCCTCTTTCTTACAAGTACCTTATGCCTGGGAAAGTCCTCTAAAGGAGTAGTTTATATAAAAAAGAAGTGGAGCCGAAGTAGTAAGGGGCCCGAAGTAGGAGTCAAGCTTTTTCTTATTTTTCCGATCCTATATTAAAGGAATGATTTTTTTCTTCAGTTCCAGGAATAGGAAGATAATAAGGGGAGTCCCCCAGCTTTTAGTACAAGGTCCTTTAAAGTGAGGGCTTCTTTTTTGGTTTCCTAAGAGCCTTAAATGAAAATCCCTAGGAATAGAAAGGCTAAAGTAAGGTATTTCGAGTAAGGGTATCCATGTATTAAGAAAGGTTATAAGTCGATAGTTGGTGCTATAGCATATATCTGTGTATTATTAAACTATACTGTAATTCCCTCCCTTTGCTACACGTCAGTAAGAAAGATTTACCAATTATCTAAGCAGGGGATTGTATCCTCCTTAACAATAAGAGCAGAGACCCCGTGGAATTCTACCTTAACAAGTAAACTTTTTATTACTAACTGCTGTGCTTTTATTTTACTACCTAAAAAGGGTTAAAAAGTAAAACAGAGTAAGGCATTAATACTAGAGGATATACTAATCAGAGTATGTATATAATCGATATAGAACTCAAATACTCCGTAACAAGGAACTCCTTTATAGGATAAGGAATACAAAGAAGCAAAAGCCCCCACCGACCACAAGGTCCAGCCCCTAGGTATAGCCAGAAAGAGAGCTCCTTATTAGACTAAAAAGAAAAAACGGAATAAGACAGCTACAAAAGGCAAGAAGAAAAGTTAGTCCTCTAGGTAATCTTATTAAAGAAGCCCACTCTGATATAAGGCCAAACCCTTTGCTTTATGTAAGGTATGTAGAGAATAAAGATAATAAAGGATTTTTGATTAATCTTAGTTTAGTGAGTACCCCGCTACTGAATTAAACAATATAAGCTATAACCTAAAGGAGTCCCTATAGAGAACTATTTACAGTCTGCCCCTATTTTTTATAGGTAGGAAAACTCCATTTGATAAGCGATAAGTCCCCGTTTAATGTCACGAAGCTCTAAAGGCAGCGAAGTTAGGTATATATTTTAGGTTGAGGATCCAACTTGGCAGTTTTATCTACTCGCGAATGAAAAAGGGGGTTCTAGCTATGCTAAGAAAGGGAAGCCCCTTTAATTACTCAAAAGAACTTCTTAAGTGTTTTTTTCTGTACAACTTATTAAATTGGCACAGTAGGTAGGAATACTATAGGTCCAGTTACTCCAGATCTAAAAAGGTAATTTTACAGGCTTTCTGAAAAGATAAAGGAGAAGTATTCGCTAAAAGCTACCCTGTACTTTGTTGGGCTCCTTAGTAATACAAAAATTCTAGACTAAAATCCCGTTAAGAATTTAGGGAGAAATCCTTTAATTAATAATAAAATAAGTATAGGGTTATTCTAAAAGTGTATCTGAGGTCTTACCACAGTTTCACCGCTTTTCTAGTCCTAAAAATTCTCTAACATGGGACACTTGCCTAATAGTTTGCTAATGAATAAAGAAGTATATCTTCCTAATTGCTTTTTTAGAGTCAAACGCTAAGGCCTAAAAAGGGAGTTTACTTTCTATTAACTATTAAGAAATTACTTCTAATTTCTACTAGGATTAAAGAAACTCTCCGGAAAAACTAAGTATTTAATTTAAAAGAGTGTTTGCCTCTCCATTCTTTCGTCAAGAGTGCTAAATTGTTGATGCAAAAGTTTATTCACTAAGTGTTACAAGATCCTATTATTACCAAATTATTGTCATATCAGCTAGGAGTTATTCACCAAGAGGACCCTCTTCTAAAAAAAACCTAACATTGTATCCACCCTATAACTATTGTGTCGAAGCCCGCACTCGCTTTTTACTAGAAATAGTTAAAGCTTTTGAAGTTATTATATTCTTGGGTGCCTTCTATCAAGGATTAAACACTTACTTATCTCTTATCTTACATACTATATTTTTACTAGGCTTAGTGGTGCAATTTCTTTTTATATTTTAAGTATCTTGGTAAGTATTATTACTGTCATTCGAGAGTTAGAGCTTCCTTCATTCAAGAGGCCCACCTTATAAAAGCGAATAGAAGCCCATTCTATAATCTATTAAGGACACCCTGGTTGGTGCATGCAAAGACTAAGAGTTTTCTAGTTTAAAGAGGTAGAATAATCAAAAGGTAAGTCTATTATGAAAAGATATTCTTAAAAGGAACCCGTTGTGAAGCCATATAGGTTCCGGGGTTGGTATATTACAAAATAACTAGGACTTAGTTTACACTTGTTTAAGAGATATGCTTAGAAGAGTTCCCTACGAGAGCTTGTATAAGTAAGAGGGTCTCCCCCAAATTCCTTTCATATTTCACTTTATTAAGTGTATAATACCCCGTTTCTGCCGGTACCCCTATAATATTGTTTTAAAATTCTAATTATTAATACAGCTCGCTTTTTACATGATCAAGTAAGGTGTAGATTATGCCAATTCTAGTAAATTATAGTGAATCTTAGCTAAAGCTAAAGTATTCCTCTTTCTGATTGGCTCTGCTTTATTACTAAAGGGAAATGTAGGAATTACTCCTTGTGGAAACTCTTACAGTTAACACACTTGTCATATTCTCACCATCTAACGATCTCGTGCATGGCTTACTTCTCTATAACTACTCTCTTGAGGGGCACTTTTGCTAAACCTGCAACTGCCTAAAAATTCTAATGCGTAAGATTGACTCTATAAAGACACCCCGGCTACCTGATCTGGAAAGCTCTAGGAAAGACCTTATTTTTTAAAAGATATGCGTCTAGATAAACAGGATTCTTAGTAAAAGAATCCGAATAAGTTCTAATAAGAGTTACTACGTATAGCTTTCGCTTAATTCATCTCTCATACATAGGGTCCCTTATTTTATATAAATTCTAAGTTAAAATCTTTTTCTATTGCGGTCAGGAAACCTTTAAATTAAATAGAAAGAGATTTTCGGAAAGAAAAGGAGAAGGAATTTTAAAAAATACAAAGGCTAAAGCCGGGGGATGCTCTGGGGTTAGAGATTGTAGGGCCTTGTTTTTGTACCTGTCTCTTTCGTGAAAATGGAGCATCTAGAACCCTCTGTTCAATCAAATAATGTCAATTTCTGTTTGGTCTTGATCCTGTGGTAATAAGAATTAAGAGAGCTTTTTAGAATACGAGAAGCTAAAGCAAATTTGGGTAAGTACAGCATCTGTAGAACTGAAGGAAATCTACTAAAGCAGGGAACAAAAAGAGTACAACACCCTCCCAGAATTCTTCTCCACCCGAGATGCCAAATAAAAAGCAGAGCAGGAGTAAGGCCCCGCTTTTACAATAGACCTAAAAAACCTGAAATCTCCGATACTGCACAACATAATTTGTAAAAGTACTTTCCTTAAGAATAAACAGGGTTACAAAATCGGGCTTGAAAGGATCCTTCCTAAGTTACTTTATTCCCTACACCTCAGAATAATGAAACCTATTTTAATCAAAGTAAATAGCAAGAACCTAAGTGGTAAAGCACAAATTCTTGGAATTGACAGTACAAGGGCTCGAGTCCGGCTTACCAGACTTATTGTAATTTATATATAGAGGACCCTGCTGTAGGAATAATCAATATAGAAATAGCTCCCATTATTTATTATTTAGAACTAGATTTATGCTGTTACTTGACCTACTAAATGTGTCCTTACGAAGCCGAGAATTTCTCCGGGCTAACAGGGGCCGTACTGATATGACAAGATATTTCCCTTTTATTTCTTCTAAAAGTTTAATTGCATGAGCGCCCGAGTCCGACGGTCTACTAAGTCCAGTTATTAGAGACTACAATTCAATTCCAGTATACACGACTTCTCCTGGTCATAGGGTTAACCCTGTCAAAAGAAAAGGTCTCAACCTTAAACTGAAGTTAGCTATAATATATAAAAGATCCGCAAAACGATATAAACACCTGACCGAGCTAAAGAAAGAAAAATTTGAAGTCAATAAGAAAATGAGAGCTCCTTGCTTACCCGTTTACTTTGTCCTTAACCCAGCAACTCGGACTTCTAGCCCTTTAGGTGTCCTTCCCTATTTAAATTCTCCCGGTTTTGGATTATAAATTTAATGAATATCGGCTACTAAATCTAAATAAAATGAAAAGATCTTCAAACCTATACTATTAAAAGCTTCCGCGGTTATTCCCGGGCTTTCTCTAAGTAGGAACCTTTTCTATTAAATTCTAGGGGCCCCTCAAACGCCTTAAGAAAGCATCTGGTATCCCCAAAAATTCTTTAGATAATTAGGCACAGAACTTACAAAAACAAGTTAATCCTGTATACTTTTGAACCCTTAAGGTCGGTAAGATTTTTTGGGAACTCCTCTTAATGCGGGAATAAACTTTTTGCTATAGTACTAGAGTCACTTTATTATGACCTAACCCTTTTTAGGAAGCCTTGAGTCTCCAAAGCGATTAGACCCTTTTAGAGGTGGTCCTTCTTAATTATTAGTGAATACTGTTAGGTAAAAGCTCCCAATCTATAGAAAAAAAATTCTTTATCCAAAGTAAAATAGAGTAGACACTCCCTTCACAAGAGTTCCGTACTGAACCCGGCGCCACTCATTAGTATAGTTTGTAATTTCTTTCTTTACCCTAAGCTGAAAGGGCCTTCGAGCTAGCTCTAATAAGAAGGATTCCAAAAAAGGGATATACTCGGCTGTCCTAAGTAGTTTTTCTTTTACTTTTTAATTTATAAGTATAAGGGCAAGGAGAAACTTATAATAGTTAGGCCCGAATACTAAGACTTACGTGAGAAATTGTCTAAGCGAAGTACCCTTTAATTTATAGTAATAAAAGTCATTCTTTATTCCCTTTATTTCTAGATATCCACAAAGGGGCCCCATTAAAGCGAATCTAACGCAAAAAAGCACCAGATATAATGAAGCACTATCTCCAAAATAGAAAACCAGGGAATTCCTAAAAACTTAATTAGTACAAGATTAAAGTAATATAATTAACAAGGATCGGCTTTTGGTGTCTATAGGGCTATTAATTTCTCGTTTTCTTGATTCTACTAAAAAAAAAGGCAAATTTTAAATAAGACTTAACTCAAAAATCTATTAGGGGCTTTCTGTTGTGTTGTAGTTAGTTGTATCAAGAGCTATTACAACCCTCCCAATATACCTGAGTCCGCTTTTTCCAGAATTTACCCCGGTTTTGGCAGGCTTTTATAACAAGAGTTAGCTTATATCCCCTAAATCCCAGGGAGCTCCCTGCTTTATTAACCAAATAGGGATAACTGGGGTTTCCTTTCTTTTAGGAAGTTTTACGAAGGCGAATGTGAACTTAACTTATATCTCTAGAGCGCGAAATTCAATTAACGTTATGGTACTAAGTTTAAGGTTTTTCTTAGATTTTTTTACTACCAAAAATTCTTTACATCGGTTAGTACAAAAAGAACTAAAATGTAGTAAATCCTTTTGTATAGGACCACAACTTATCTCGTGTATTTTCTTATACAAGCAAGGCCCTCTATAGTAAGCTTGTCTTTGACCTTTTAAAAACTTCTCAGACTTTCCAAAAATTGTTTCAACTAGAGTTGCTAGCTATTAGACTCCCCTACAAGACGCTCTTTAGATTTATGACAAATTACACCCAGTTAACCTAAAGTGTACTTGGCGAATAAAGTAAACAAGTTTCACTTTTGGTTAATAAAAACCTCGGCTTGCTTTGAAAGAAAGATTCCGCTTCGATTGTGTTTTATGTCTTGTAAAATGTGAGGGACCGCATTTACACGGTACAATATCATCCTGGTTTTTGTGCTTGGTTAGGCTTAAAATCGTTGAAAGAGTAGGATTAGAAATTCGTAGGTTAACCCGTTTAAGGTGCTCTGGAAAAAATCCCTATTGTTAAGTCTGGGCTCACAGGGTTTACTAAGCAAATCGAGGGGTGCCCCTTTTCTTTTTTATTATGGTTATTAAGGAAGCGTCTGGTTTAATGTACCATATAAAAATCACTATAACTTTTCAATCCCCTAAAGGGCCTGCCTAATCTTGTTGAACAAAGGAATCCGTTTTAGTATCAGTATCCTACTACTCCCTTATTGCATTGCTTGAAGGAAATAAAGCTAGAGTAGAGCCCTTAAACACTGCTTTTTCAAAGATGAGTCTTATAAGGCGTTTATTTAATTATGCCCGAAAACTATGCTCTATACCAAAGCGTCTATAGAATCGAATTCTTAAGTAATTGCTATACCCCACTTGTGTAAACCTACTATAGTTATTTGTTTAGATTCTTCTCTTAACATAAAAAATCACTGGGTATTATCTTCCTGTCAGAAGTAGAAATTTAAATATTATTGTGTATTAAATCCGTTGCTAAATAAAGGGCCTGCTGCTAACCTTCGAAGGAGATTTCTTATTATGAGCGCTTAAGCTAAAATGTTGTTAAAAGTCAAGTTCTAACTCCTTTTTAAGGGGTAGGTTATAATTTCCTGAAAGCTTTCTAAGTCTAAAAAAGATACCTAACATCAAAAAAATGACAATGACAAGGAAGTCTAAGAACTTATATTGGCAAATTTTCCTTTTTAAGACTAAAATCCATATTTTCTCCTAGTTGAGTATGGCACAGAAGATACAGGTTAGTTTGTTTTAAAACGGTAAAGTTATGCCTTGGCTTTATAGATTTTTTAAAGGAGCATCCAAATTGAAGTCTCTAGTTAGCATAAACCTCTTTGACATAAGGTATTTTTAGCTCTATTCTTTATATATATATATATATATCTTACAGATAGTATTTACACAATTCTTGATTCAAAAGAGGGGCCTTTCATCATAAACAGAGGATTCTATTAAGAAATAAATATAGTAAAGAATCCATTTAGAATTCCTAGCGGACTTTATTTCAGTTTTAGAACGAGTCTAGATTGGGTTTTTATAAAGCTTGTGGAATTCCATTTACAGGAGTTTTTCAGAGGAAGCTTTGTTTCCCGCTTGTTAATAAAGAATTTGAGTTTTTCTAATAGTATAAGGTATAAGGATGCATACCTTGTAGTTTAATCTATAAAAAGTGGATGACTTTCGTAGTAGGAATCGGAGTTTTGGCACCTTTTGATAAGAAAGCCTTTTAGTATTAGTATAAAGGCGGGGTGGAGCTTTTTTAATGTAACAAAGTAAGAGAGCCCCTAAACCCTTGCAAGCAAAAGCGCCTTGCCTATATTAAAGAATGGATTAGGTAATGCAATTAATTTTATAAAATCAAAGGGGATTAATCTCTTATTTTATAGTTAGTACTACTTTGTTACAAGTTTACAATGTCTAAAAAGGCTCCTAAGAAATAGAGTGCTGTAAGAGAGCGGAACTAGATCTACTGGGAACCCTTAGAAAGAAAATAGAACAAGGTTCGCTACTAAAAAGGAATAAGGCCTGAGTTGTCTGAAGTCGTTAATAACGGGCGGCCTAAAGCGTTTGGAGGCTTCTTGCGTAGTAAACTTTCGTCGGGGTAGTTAGGGTACTCTTTTACACCGTAGTAGTACTAACATAAACTAAAATAGGGATTCGTTCGCAAGGTTAGCATCGAGCAGCCTATGTTTTTACTTAAGGTCTATTAGAGATCCCTGAAAGAAAAGATAATTTAGTTTAGGGTCCTTTGTTTTTAATAAATTAGAGCGGATAGATATTGATTCATTTTTTTCTTGAATTGAATAGAAACTAAGACTAACACCTAAGAAACCCCTTTCGTTTTTGTATATAATTGAGTTAAAGAGACTCCAAGGAGCTTTATTGATTTGAACCCGCGGCATTAACTTTAACTTGTGAGTGTTTTAACAAAAATCTTAAGACATAGCTTTATGCTTATTTATTAGTTAAGGATATACTATAAAAGATCGATCATAGCTTATTTATTAGTATACGCTAAAGGGAGCTTATAGAGCGCGAGTTTCTATAGACTGGGGCTTTTTTTAATAAGATTTTAAGGCATAGAAGTTATTGGGCTAAAAGAAAGCCAGCTCAAGGGCGATTCTGTGGAGTTAAGTAAAATTTCTTTTCGGGATTTAATGAGAGGTAGTTCCTAAAATTTCTGTGAGATACTCTTTCTTAATCAAACTATTGTTAACTAAGGAAGAATGGGCTAAGCAGTCAGATATTAAAAGCTAAACGAAATCTTGTACAACTTGCTTCTTTTTTAATAAGAAGAGTTAAGGGACCAGCCCCCTCTGAGCCCGTGTGCTCTTAATTAAGCTTTTGGCAACGAGGACATAAGTAAGAGTTCCCCATTAAAACCCCTGTAAAAAAACATTCCTCTTAGAATCTAGAATAGAAGAGTCGAGTAAGAAAAACACGGAGTTCTTTTGTGAAATATTAGAAACATCTTACCGAGGACTCCTTGTGTTTTTGTGGTAAGATATCTAAACTTTGGATGCTTTAATAAGAGGAAATCCTTATAACTAACTTATACAGTGTATAAGATATAGTATTGTATACAGCAAACCAAGAAGCTCTCCTTAAGGGTCACGTAAGATTCGAATTCAATTTTAAGTGTTAGAGCGGTGTGACATCAATGAATTTGCTGGTTCAAGTCGTGTCAATCATCCTATAAAAAGTACTCATTCCTTCTACCCCTTTTTAGATACTTGATGTTAAAATACAAAAGAATATTTCGCGCTTTCTAATTAGCCTTGAGTTTTTTCATTTCTATAAAGAAAGAAAATCATTCCTGTACATTTGTAACTTTTATCTAAAACTTCAGAACTAACAAATTTCTGTGTCCAACAACTGCTTGAGCATTTTTGCGCTAGTTAAGTTCAATTCAGCAGTAACTTAATATTCAAGGGGAAGTTGCCCTACCTTATTCATCCTATACCCAAAAAAATCCCAATCATTAATTAAAACTGGAATCCTAAATATTTTCCGAAACGAAATCGCTTAGATAGAATAGATATTATTATTATTTTTCTACCTCTCAAATTTCTAGCTATAAGAAAAACTCATAATAGTTTTGTGAGATTTTTAGAAAATCCAAACGCAGTTTTAAAAAGATACTGGGGGTTAGAATTCAATAGGCGCGGCTGGGTCCTCTCTAAATTTATTGCTCATGTTATCGTCTTATCTGTCGACCTTCTACTCGAAGCCTTGCTCCACGTTACACGCTATTTTAAGGTTAGGGGCATGCCAACGCATATACCGGACATTCACTGACTTAAACTGTAAAGTCCAGACTCTCGAGTATAGTTTTTCTTGTACAAGGGCTATTCTCCACAAATTATAAGGATAGGTATCATATAAGCCTTAACTTATGTAAATATTCTTGGTAAGCTAAAAATTTATGTATACGGTAACCTAATATGGTTACCGCCTTCCCCAGATATCTCATTTTTTTTGTTTAGCTATTTCTTTTGAACTCCATGTTATATGGGGCTCCCGTAGGATGTATTTCTAACTATTATATAGGTGCCACTAAACAGAGGATCTTTATGGCATTCCTAAAAAGGTATCGTATAAGGCAGTAAGACAGACTGAAATTTCCCCCAGACCCCTATTATGAGTCGCATTTGCTCTATACTAAATCTAGTAGAATATAGGTATTCCCCTTCCTCGTACGAAACTTTTTCCTAATACTGAGTTAATCCGAGAAGTTCGGCCTAGAGCTTGACGAGAATTTCAAGTAGTATGTAGGAGAGTAGGAAGCTATATAATAGCTTCTTTCAGTATAGTAAACATTACACAAGTATATAGAAAGCTTTTCAAGTTTCATATTCATAGCCGAGTTTCGTATAATATTGCGTCGTTGTAGGGTTGCCCAAAGGGTAGAATGCTTGATTTTTGTACTTGAGGACTAGCAATCAAGCTAAGCCTTGTGGTGAACTTGCTTTAATAGCAAATAGATAGAAATTTCTTTGATTAGGTAGGCACTTGCAAGAAATTTGCTTGCTTCAGTAAAAGTAGTCCTAGTTAGTATCCTATATTCTTTAAAAGCTGAAACCTAGAATACAAAACCGAAAGAAAATAATTTATGTTATCCCCCAAGAATACAAGCTAAAGCATCTCAACTCCACTTTCACTAGCACTCCCTCTTTGCCAGAACTCCATTAACAGGCTTTCCCAACAAATGCCAAATAACAAGGTCATTTCTACTGCTACAACAAATAGACTCAGTTACTTAATCAGGAATACTGGAACTTTCCTAAAACATAGAATTAGTTCTCCTACCTAAATAGTTGCAAGCAACTCCTTAGGCTCGATTTACAAATTCTCAATACCTGGAATACCTAAGACTCCTGAACCTGCTTACACAGAAAAGACTATACTTGCCAAAGGACTTCATGAACAACTGCTAGAGCTAGGACAGCTAAGATACTAAAGAAAAGAATAGAATACATTTATCTCCTTTAGCCGCACTGTCAATACACAATTATAGGAATCCTTATATCATCAAGATAAACTAACCTGCTTACAAAGGAAATACGAAAGAGATGCTTTTATAACAATAATTCCAGAACTCCAGTTCATGTATCTATTACAAAAGAGCATTCTATTAAATCTTCTGCCGAGAACGATAAACATAGAAAAGTTGCATAGAATAGACTCCTTAGCTACACAGACCTAAACTAAGAAATTCAGGGATTTACTCTTTTCAATAAAAGACTATAAATACTCGATGGAGTGTTCTAAACCTGGCTGACATTGATGGAGGGTAAAGACAGACCAAACCCAGTGGAGCTGAAAGCGGAGGCTTCCTTCCGGGAATTGTATTCTTGAGAATTCTTAGTATTCCTAAGAGTTCTACTTTAATAGAGTTTAGGGAATCCATAATTTATAATAATTCCTAGTTCGGTTTGGTTTTAAAAGGAAAGCTAGTTCCTGCACAAAGCAATTGGTATAGTCAAGCCCAGAATGAGTAAGTAAACTCATTGACAGTAAATAAAATAAAGAATAGAATTTCCCTCCAAATTAGTTAGTTAGAATAATTAGAGCCATAGAAACTCAACTTTGATAGGAATACTTCGAAAACCTCTTAAAAGAGTTGCTATGGAATCTCAAAAGGGGATTTCTTTCTAGTAGATTCCTAAGAAAGAAGCTGGAAATTGTAATTCGTTGAATTATTAGAACTCTCCTCTTCTCAAGAATACAAGCCCAAGATAATCTGTTTATGTTATCCAAATAACAAAAACCAGGAATTATTTAACTACAAAGGAGGAACTCATTTAGCTTTTCTTAGATTATCATCCTTGAAATGCTTTCCATTAGAACATTTCCTTTGCCTTTCTCTCAGCTTAGACTTAGATCGGATAGACTTTAACTTGCCGGCTATAACATGCAAGAGAATCCGGTTAAGGTATGTACCTGCAATGAGCTCGCTTCCATTAGCACAAGATAAAAGGAAGATACTCTCACAGGAAAATATCTGTTAAAGCAACAATTCCTATCTCTAGTTACAAATAAAAATATGATACTCAAAAATCTGTTATCCTTTACTTTACAAAAACAAGAATACTAGAGAGTTCCCAAATCTCTAAGGAAAAGAAAAAACTTCTCAGGGAAATGGAAGATAAAATCCCTAAAATTATTCAGTATCTAATCTAAGGAAAGCTACAATCTTCATTCAACTCCTTTATATATACTCTAAAATTGAGATCCAAAATGCCTTTTATCAAGCAAGAGTTTAGGTACCTCAAAATGAAAAATATATTAAGGTTTCTAGAATCCCCCAGATTTACTATGCTTTAGAATTCCCTACAAGAAAATAACCCATTTTTGGTTCTGTATATTTGTTCTCTATTCCGGATACTAATAAAATAAAACAAACATGACATTAAGAAAGCAACTCCCTTAAAGAAGGGGTAATTTGAAATAGTATTCTTCTTATTTATTGTCTTCTATTTATCAAGAGGTGTTATATAATAGGTCTAGATGCGCCAGTAATCCAAAGTCAATCCCTCCTCTTCCCTGTAGCTTATCGTTCAAAGAGGATTAATTTAATACTAGAAAGAGTCAATCTCTATTACCGACTAAAACTTTTTAGGAGGTAATGTAATTAATAGTATGTTATAGATCACCTTACACTAGGACCAGAAAGGCTCTCTGCAGCTTTGCCTAAAATATCTCTCTTTCACTTGAGTTTACTTACTGGCCCTGGAAATTGATACCTTAACCTCTTTAATCAGAAACACCAATACCTCTCAAACCCAGAACTGCTTGCTCCTTTTGAACCTTTTAGAAAAAACCATCTTACAAGTTTACTTCTGCATTATTACTTGAGAGTTAGAATCCTTAGAGCGCTATAAATACTAGAACTTTACCTTGAGGACTTAGAGGATTGGAAGTAGGAGATACTTATAGCTAGCAGCAACACCAACAAAAGAAAAAAACAGGCTTTCACTGGGCTCCCAGGCTTTGTTTAGTCTTACTCCCTCTTTATAATTACCCAAAAAGAGAAACCTGGAAATAGGATTTAACTCCTTTCATAAAAAGAAATAAGACCTTAGAATCCTTTACCGGCTATGACGGACTAAGATAATTTCCGATGTGTTATTCAGTTCCTAGGGATTAGTTAGAAAAAGAGGATCTCTAGTTAGGTTCGAGCTGTCAGCACTGTCAAGATTGCTTTCATTCTCTGGTTCCTGTAAGTTCCTAGGATTAGAGAGTAGTTGGGTCCTGAATTAGTACAACCTGAGTACCTCAATGGACAGGTTCAGTAAATTAAGAAGTTTACTTGGGATTAACAACGCCATCATATATAAGGTAAATATGTATATTTAAGCCTCTCGTTTAGCAGCAGTCCCAATCAATCCTGAGCCGTCTATCAGCTTAGAATCTAGAATCCTCAATACAAGAATACAATTATAGATAGTTCTTTCCTAAAGTCTTAGTTTATCCAAAGTATAAGAATCTACTCTAGAAAGAGAATCAGTTGATGTTATCCAGTTCCTAGCTTTAGACTTGCTCACAGAATACAAATCCAAGAACACAATAATACAAGCTGCACTCGCAGGCTCTCCCTAAAGAAAGTTGGTAAGGAAGACTTTAGTTTGGTACAACTGAAAAGTCGATGTGGACAAGAACTCAATAAACAAAGAATACAAGCAGCACTTGCTTTTCCATTAGATTCTTTAACTCCTTAACTGGCTTAAACATAGACCGGCTTCCAAGCAAAGATAAGGATTAACGGGGTCAGCTTTACTAGGTTCATGTAGGCAGATTCTATAAAAAGTTGGATCCGCTTTTAGACTCTTAAATGAGTATAGTTACCATCGAATTCAGTATTAGGCCCGCTCTTACTTATTCAAATAATTCATTAAAGGCTTCGGGTATATAATATATAATATAATCAGTCTTTTGTACTTGTTCTTTATACTTACCTGCACACGACGTGGGGAGAAATACTCATAGTTTCCATCGAAAGGTTATCGAGAGAGGAGCTCTAACAAATTCCTTTTTTAGGTTCAAGCTCGAGTCCTGTTTAAATTAAAAAGGGGGTTCCTAAGAGTGCTCGCAGGGAGTTCTTTTCACGTAAGTTAAAGTAATACTCATTTGTTGTGGCAGAGTAAACAGGGCAGCCTCCGGGACCCTTCAGTAAGATGTTTTATATTTATAAAATTCCTTAATGAGTAGCCGAGCTGTCTCAGTTAGGGCTTTGGCACTAAATTCCATTACTGCTGCTCTAGGAATAAACTACTCTATCTTAGTACATGTGTCCACGACTTCGGGGTTTTGATATAAGTTTTTCTTTAAATTATGTGCTTGCTTCCACTAACTTACGATTTTTCGATCCCTTAATTTGTTTGAGCGCCTACTCTCTTATACTTTGCATACGACTAAAGAAATTTCGTATCGGGACTCCTTTATAGAAAAGCGCAGTACTCCGCTATCGGAACACTACTATGCCGCCAAAAAACTCTTTTTCTAATCAAATCCTTGTTCACTGTTTACACGTATAGTATATTCCCTTTTTAGGATTTCCTATAGCCGGGAAAGTTTATAGAAAGCCTTTTACTAACACAATTTTGCTGATACTGGACTTTCCTTTTTCATTTCTGGGTTGGGAATAATATAAGGAGTTCCACATTAATGGATTAATGGGTATTCGATAAGGGATCCAGTAAAGTGCTATAAATATATAAGGGGTACGTTTTCTAAGTTTAATTCCTTAAGAGAGGAAATAAGTTTATATCATAGCAGGGACGTTGCCTTAGATTTGACTTTGTTAATCTAGAAAATTTTTGTTTTATTCATTCGTTCAAAATCTCCTTTTTAGGGTTCTAAAGATATAAGATAAGTTTCCCTTTTCTTTCTAGGACCCTTTCAAATTCAAACAAACTGGATTTTAAGGCGCCTAGGAATAAGCTTTATTATAAAAGAATTTCATTTCGTATACACGCAGCTGCAAGAAAATAAAGACATATCCTATAATAAAGATTAAAGTATAGGGACCCGTGAGCGGTCTCACTTTTTGTTTCTTTTTTTTTTGTCTACTTATACTCTTTGACCTAAATCTAGAATTTTGATTAAAAGCTCTTCTAGTGAGAGTTGTTTGGATTACCTAATTTAGCAGAAGGGTCCCGGATTAATGTTGTGTTAACTCTAAAATAAAGAGGAAAAAGCAAGTTTACATAGAAAGTATCCAAGATAAAGTCAAGCTCTTGACTAGGTTTTAAGTTATACAAATGTAAAGAATATCACAGGATATCTTAAAAAGCTAAAAGAATGCTACTTTCCAAATGAAAAAGGAGTAGAGAGATAGCAAGAAGTAAGTTTTAACTTGTAACAAAATTTAGTACATCCTAAAGGATAGGAATAAGCATAAGGTTTTTCATTATTACGATATTCTTAGAAAGGGCCCCTTTCTTTGATATGTAAAAGGGTTTCCTAAATCTTTGGAATCTTGGTTGTACCTTTAAGGAATAAGAATACGTTGTGTCTTGTTACTCTTTTGTTTGATTCACCAGGGGCTTATTTGAGACAGCTAAATTAGAATATAAAATCTTTTTGTTAGTTGAAAGTGAAAGAACTTATGGAGCCGTGTCTTGGGAAATTTCAGTACTTTTTATTTCAATATAAAACGAGCTGAGACTTTGTACGCTATATATATTAATATTAGGACTCTTATCTTAGTCGATATCTAACCTTTGCTTTTACTGTAGTGCTAGGGTGCTGAAATGAGTGCTCTATATAAGCTATTTCGTAGCTAGGAATGCTGTAAAGTTAACAACTCTACTTGTGTTCTTACCAATGACTTTAAGTAAAGAAAGTCGGCTGTTAGTAGGGGTCCCCGTAGTAAAAAGAAAATGGCTTGCTTAGGCTTTTTTGCCAAAGTTCCCCGATTAGATTTGAATAGAATTTGTTCTACTATTTCTCCTTTGGTTATGCCTATTTCAGATGACACCTATGTTCTGGAACTTTAGGAGATACCTCTCAGGTCTCAAATTAGAAACTTTTTGTACAAGTTCGAATTTACCTCGGAAAGCTATTTGAACTCGCGCAATCCCCTTCCATTAAGGAGTACTAATATTGGTTTGAATATTAATTTAATAAAGCGCCTTCACTACGTCACCACCTACTTTCGTGGATTTCAAGAGTATAATAAAATTTCAAAAGGGTTGATAATTTATAGTACTGACTTTATCAAAAGGAAGAGGTTTAAATAAATAGTAAAGATACAAAAGCCAGCGTTGTGGAACAACGTAAGGGGCAATGCGAATAAATTGACAAGCTAAGCAAAGCTTTAATATTTCTATGAGCGAAGTAGTACTAAGAAAAGCCTTTAGAGAGTGTAGAGGCATACACCTTTTGGTAATAAAAGTTGTGAATATCATCGTATTAGGGCAGCTCAATTTCTTTGGATAGATAAATTCTTGACTTGAAAAGGCATACATAAAATCAAACTCGTTCGAGAGTTCAAATTCATACTAAAAAAAGCTTAACTCTTACTCTGCAGTAGCGAGCGGTGAAGATTGGAATTTTTCTATTTTATTAAATCATAGAAGGAATTTCTCCTTAAAGAGTTGAGTCTATGAAATTGTATTTATATTGGAAACCCCTTTTCTTTATCCTGAACCTGCGGTCCAAGAATTACCGATAATCCAAAGTAAAGTAGGAAACTGCTCCCAAGCTTTTCAGAGTTCAAGGTTTCAGCAAATTCCCTTGTTGCATGAATAAAATTGGTTCAGAATTGACTGTTTAACACAGATATTGTAGAGGATTTGAACCTAAGCACTCTCCTTCTAAACGCCTTTGCTCTAACAAACAAATAAAGAAGTAAGAGTAACAGTTATGCTTTTTATAAGTTATAAGGGAAGCCTATTACAAAAAAACAAGTCTATTCTATATTATATAAATGCTTTCGGCGGGTCCTTAGTCTTTTGCTTAATTAAAATTGTGTACGTACTGTTGCTTTTGTTTCGCTTCAAGGGCGTCTCTTGGTAAATCCGGATACCGTTGACTAGTATAATACCTCTCAAAATAGAGTGGAAGGATTCCTACTCCTCAAGTTTTCCTTTTCAGAGGCCCCACAGCATCCATTAGCAAGAAACTCAACTTGTGATCTTCTTTCAAGGTTTTTGTCAACTACAGAATAATAGGTTCCTTCTTAAACCTTTAGAATACTCTCTTTACTTACTGGGCCTAAAGGTACTCAAGTTTATAAGCTCGAGCTAATCCTATAGAAGACCATTCCATGAACTCAAGTATCCGGCAAGGTATAAAGGCTTTCGGGCTATCCCGAAACAATCTGACTCTTTGGACTTAATCTCAGAGACGGCCCGCGTAAAACGGGAATTCCTGGAGTTTATTAACTTTACTTTTAGTAGGTAAGATATCTCATTAGTCCCAGTTACTTTTTACTTAGTTTGATATTTCAAGGCAAGATCTTCTATAAAATTAGGATATCAAGTCAGCAAAAGGTAAAGGAAGACGCACCCCCCCGCTTGGATAGACACAAGAAAAAAGTAACCCGTTTCCACTTGACTCGCATGGACAAAGTTTGGTATTTTAAAACTAATGGTAGGAGTTTCCCGTTCTTTATTATCAAGAGTTGTCCTAGATATTACGCCTTGATTCTATATTAACTGCTTCTCTTTAATACGGATCTCAAAGAGCGTTCTTTCTCTTAACCAAAAACTCACCAGCCGTTACGAGACCTTATCAAGAGTTCTACGTACAGGATCGCAAAATAACCTAGGAATTTGGGAGGCAAGGGTTTCTTTTCAATTCCCGTGTAAAAGGAGCTGGTCTACCTTGTTGGTACCCTTTAATTAAATCTTATGTTCAAAAACTTAGACTTTAAACGGATACTTTACTTAGTCTCTCTCAATCGGTAAAAAGGGGAGTCCCTCGTCAAAACACTTGTATGTTCTGGCAATGGCCCCTTTTTGTTCTATAAGAATCCGGGCCCTCTTATCTGGACAAGGGTGAACTATAAACTTACTAAACAAAGTCTCACTTTACAATAAGGAGCCCTACTCCTAAAATTTAATAACTACAAAAGTTTAAAGGTTTTACTGCAGGATGCAGTAAATTCAAGACAAAAAGTCGAAATGAGGAGTCACAATTACATGGAAGTTTCTATATAGAACGTATCTCTTTTAGTAAAAAAGAGCTAAAACATTAGCGCGGTGTAGGATTTTTCTGTGTTTCGAGAATTTAAGGAGGCTTTCTTGCTATATTTAAAGGGGTCCAACCTAGCTTCCCAGCTAGAGTACTCCCAAGTATGAATTCGCTTGACTTAGCATAACACCTAACTTGTACGAAACTAGTATTGTATTTAAGAGACCCCTTAATAAGGGATGCGCAAAACAAAAAAGGACTCCCCAATAACTAGATATATTCAGTTCTATGGCTCTGGGGTTTTCGCAATTAAGGTTTTGTGTTACATATACATACTAGTAAGGCCCCTTTTTTAACAACTTTTAAATAACAAAGAGTTTCCTTGATCCCTATATTAAGAAAAAATCTTCCGATATCTATTCTATATTTTTCCTTAATCTTCTTTTTAATGAAGCCTAGACAATCTTTCTTTGGATAATGCTGTATACTCAAGAACTTTATCTCTTACATCAAAATATAGCATAGAAAAACCCTGTCTTACGTGTAAAACCTCGTATATTCCTTATTTTTGAAAGGAGTTAGCAGCCCACCCATGTCTTTTTGTTTGAACTTTTGACATACTTCCAAACCCTCGTTTTATTTCCTTTTTCAGCAACCTGTAATACCAAGAAAACTATTCCTGGCTATAGACTTTAAATATTTCTAGCATTTTTATCTAGGCGATTTAACCCTTTTTACTCAAGTTGTAGAGGGCATATATGTTTGCTACCTATTGTAAGGTACTCAAAAGAAAGGAAGTAGATTTTCACTTTTGAGGTATATAAAGTCCGCTTTTCACTATAGGTCAAAGGTTTTAACATTTTCTTTATCTTACTCTAATAAAAAAGGGTGCTTCGAGCCTTGGCTTATATATTTTTTTAGAATTTGAAATCTCTGGCGAAGGGGGAATCTTGTAAGCATTTATTAGAAGCTAGAAAGCACGTCATATTCATTCTCTTCAGGAGTTACGAGCAGGGTTTCCTATCCTTTTTTATTACCCAAGCTTATTGTGAACGGTACAAATTATGAAATATAAATGAATAGACTGTTGCCGCTTTTAGAGGAGGCCGGAACTTGGAATGGAGCCCCGTGTTAATGACAGGGCACTTACTCACACATTTACGTTTAAGTCTTATTATGTTAAATAAGCCATTCATTGCTCTAATCTAAATAATATTGTTTCTGGTTTCCATAAAGTTTGGGGGAGGTTTACAAAAAAAATGAAGTATTACCTAGGGTTGAAACCCTTTCTGGGTATGTAGAACCTTGCTCAACTACTATACTGCAGGTACACGCAGGACAGGACAACTAGAAGAGAAAAAATGAATTAGGTATAGCTTTTGTTTGATTGAGTAATCCCTTCCTTATGAGAAAACGTTAGAGGAATTCTCTTTAAATCCGTTGGAGGCGAGTCAATCCCTTTTATTTATTAAAAATCTTCCTAAAAAAAGGGAAACCTCTCCTTATAATCCAACTAACCCCTAGGAAACCCTCGAGCACCCACCAACTTTTCATCGACTTACTTGCTTGCTTAGACATCGTACCTTTCTTAAAACCGGGGTTCTTGCCTTTGTAGCTAGTATAGTCTTCCTCTTAGAAATTACAGGAGTTCTTTTACTAGTATAGATCAGTCTTAGTATTAGTTTAATGGGTATATATTAGAATAGTATACTGGGAGCCCCCCTTTAAGTTAAGTATGGAAAGATGTTAGCACCTAAAAAGATAAATAATAGAAAGAACTCGGATTTCTTCTTAATTTTAAAGTAAAGTTTCTCCACAAGCCCACAAGAAACAAGAGCTTCCTTTTTAGAGGCCTACGCTGAGTAAAGTGCAACTTGAGGGATTATACTCGAGCTGCAGGATCCTAAAGAGGAGACACTCTTAAAACCCTTATCCTTACGTTATTTCTTACTAATGAATTTCTTTTCTGGAGGTTTTTAGGGCTTAGAATAAACTTATCCAAAGGATTGTAGAGGCGTACCCTGAACTTTGTTACTCAATCTCTTTCTTTATTTTTCTTTATTGTTTAGTAAGTCAATTTAGAATTGCAATTCTAAAAGCTCCACGAAAAAAACTCTAACTTAAATCTTTCTACGACCCCCCTTTTTATGAAGGCCCTTTATTTAGAACATAAAAAAAGCTTATATTCAGAGTTGCCGCAGAAGAGTAGAGAAAAACCTAACTTCCAGAAAAATGCTCGAGAGACCCGCTTAATACTCAAATTCTTATGATACTCTAATCTGGAATCGGGATTTTTTGTTGATTACGTTAAGCCCATATGCTTGCCTTACCAAGTCCGTGACTTGTTGTTCTTTTGACTTACTCTTAAATATCCCATACATATCAGAAATTGAAGCCTATTTTATATGTACCTCACGTTTAAAGAGCGAAAAGAACAAGCCGGCTTTCTCAATTATCAAAAATGGAAATAGAACTCCTGACTAATATAACACCCTTAAGGCCTAGTCTTTTGCTAAGAAAGCTTTTACTCCTGAAATAACCTTGGAGTTAGTCTTATCATCCTCCGTTAAAATGCAGCGCTTGTTGGATAGTAAAAAGTCCCTAATAGTATCTCTCTCTAGAAAAAACTTCTCCTTATTCTCGAAAGGAAAAAAATAATAAAGGGGACCCCTAATATACTAAAGTTTAAACTACTCATAAGGTATTCTGAGCTTTTTAAAAACCAAAAGGATTCTTAAGGAATTCGCTTTGAAGGAACATAGGATTCTCCCACTATTTATTAGCTCAAGCAAAAGTTCCTCTTATATTTATAATTAATAAAGCTTTTTAAAATTTCAACGGTAACCCCTCCCCTATAAATAGAGATACCCCAAAGAACTTATTCAAACCAAGTCTTTTTTTGGTTACTAGAAAACTCTTTGGCAATCCTATAGGGTCTTCTCCCCTACCTAAAGTAATTCTTTAACAGCAATTCAAGTTTTATGTGCATTGAAGAATCCTTTTTTAATATGTAAAAATTGGGTAAGGTCCCGTGTGCTAAAATTTCTAGAACGAACGTAGGGGATTTTGCTATTCCGGATTATTCAAGCAGAAATTCTAAAAGGAATTCCCTGGCAAACCTAAAATTTTGTTTAGTCTAGAAAGGGTACTTTAACTGTAAAAAGCCCGTCGTTTTGAATTTGTATTACTAGAAGCCCTTCAACATCTTAAGATCTTAAGGGCGGCTGCTCCTTGGTTAAAATTCGCGAAGAATTTTTCTAATTTTGGGGTTCCTCCGTTTTGTACCAAGAAAAAAAGGGTCTTAAATTTCAGCTCGAAATTGATTGAGCTCTTCCTGTATGAAACTAGAAAAGCATAGGCCTAACGTAAGGTACTCTTTTTAAAAGAAAAGAGTTGCATTACGGGTTTCCTTTGTTTTCAACTATCTTTCTCTACTGGACACTGACTGTATTAATACGGGACTCTTACTTCTTAGAAATAAGGTACGAGGCTAGAGCCCTGCCCTAAGTGTACAACCCCAAAAATACAATACCAAAGGACCAAAGGGGCTTCTTTATTTTCTTTTTGATTTTTTACATAGGATAACTCTCTTCAAAAGGGGTTCCTTTCTTATTTTAGTTTGCGAGGAGGCTTCGGGACCTTAACCTATTTACTTTTATTCTTAAAAATCCAGGTTCTTTAACGGGTTACGGGTTAGTGCTGACTAGCAAGGGCTGTCATCTAAGCTATTACTTTGTACCCAAAATCAACTTTTTTCTTTTAACGAGTAAGAAGGGCGGTAACCGCGGATAAAGCACTAAGGAGCCTACAACATCTCCTTAAGGGGATCCAAAAACCCATAGCATATAGCATAGGTTTCTTTTCTATACATGTGTCTTACATGGTACTGGTTTTACACACTAGAAGGAGGTTTTTAGCAAAAAAAGAAAGTAAAGTCTTTAAAATCTAAGTTGGGTCTAGCCGAGGAAAGTCAAAACCCCCTTATGTTACTCTTTTATATTATATTATTATATTCGTACGGGTTAAAAACGCTATGAGTTTTGCAAATAAAAATCAATATTATTCTAAAATTTTAAAGGATATAAAGCAAGGAATTTTAGTTTGATTTTTCTTAAAAGTAAGCCCTAAATCTCTGAAAAAGCTTTTAATTAAAAAAATATGAAATTGAAGGCAATTTTCTTGGGTTAATTCCGATGCTGGAGCCTTCTTTCTATTGCAGCCCTTGTAAAACCTGATAGAGAGAGGGGAGGACTTACTAATTAAAATACTTATAGATTCTATATAAGTGATTTGGCTTCAATGCAAGTAAATCTACGGGAAAGTTAGAGTTGCTTCATATAATCATATAAATCCCGCAGGGGGCATAAACAACGCTTATAGGCTAAAAGGGGCCTTACAGGGGTTTTTCTCGTTTCTCGTACAATAGTCTGTCCTGATAGAATAGATGAAAGCGCTAATTCTTAACCTCGAAGTATCCTGGGTTTTAGGGTATGCCAAACTCTCAAAGCACTTAACTTTGTTTAGTGGAAAGGTTCCTTGGCAAAATGAGTGAAAATACGAGGTACTCGTAGAGTACAATGCAGGAAGGGTCTTTTTGTAAAGTAAAAAGGGGGCCCATCTCTCTACAGGGAGTAGAAATACAAAGTTAATATAAAGAATATTCTGAAATTCCTGGAATTGATTAATTATGCGAATCTTTTTATACAACGTTAAACTTTATAGGACCCCTGTAATCGAGTATAGTTCAAAAACCTTTTAGTGTATTCTACAAATCCGGTTTTTCATATCACATATCTATTGAGTGTGGCCCTATTGCCCCGTTACTTAAAAACCCCTTTTTTGTTTTGTACTTTTTTTACTCGTTGATTGGCTAACAGATTTTTTCTTAACTAAATAAGGATAACTGAGATTGATTTTCTTTACTAAACCCTTATGAAGATACTTCTAAAAAGTATTATAACCCCTGCCTTGTCACGGAATTCGCTCTAATCGGAAAAATATCTTATAAGACGTAAAAAGACCTTTAAAAAAGACATGTAAAGCCCAGACTTTGGAGAAAACTAAGAAGATTACCCGTACAAAAAAAAGGAAGATTTATCTGGTGCTTAAAAAAGAAAAGCTTTTTACATTTTTACAAGATTCTACGCAATAAAAGGACCTTATCCTTGTTACCACCCTTGAGACTCTAGAAACCTGAGTAATTTCTTCTGATAAGAGACAGCCTAAATAGAGAAAATACTGGGCTTAGAGATCTGGAAAAACTCCCCAAGTCTTCTCTTTTCTTTCATTTTACAAATAAAGTACCTCCCTAGAAACTCAGTAGTCCTCTGGAAATACTGGATTCACCTTGACTTGATATTTAAAGATACACAACCAATCTTAATACTTGGGTTTAGAAAAGTTAAGCTTTTAAGTTTATTTGTCACATAAAGAAGGAGATGAGCTATATAAACTCATTCAGAAAACGAAGAGAATAAAATTAAAGTACAAGTACAAGTCTAGTTTTAGTATTATGCTTGTATAGATAATTTGCTCCCTTGAGTAGATTTGGCCTCAAGACGACTTTTTAGGAACTCTTTATCTTATATCAGCACTTCTATTAAATTTGTTCTTTTTGCAAAAACTTTCAGCTCTAACTTGGGATATGAAAGTAAAAGGATCCTCCTACCTATCCTACCTAATATATAAAAGTCTATTTACAAGGGTAGTCAGGATAGGGCAAGCAAGGTCTTATCCTAAGGGTTTAGCTCATAAAAACTCCATCTCCCAGTAGATAATATCTAATATTGAAATAAGCGATCCCTAAAAAGCGAAATAAGAAGACGCAAGGGCTCCCCGTGATTTTACTATAATACTCTCAATGCTTTTTTGTGCCCACAGATAACAGATACTTGGTTTATACTATAAAAGGAACTTCAAAATAGATATGGAGAGCGCATTATCGGCAGTAGGCCCAGGCTGTTTAAAAGGAATTTTTTCAACTTGGATACTCTTAGCAAAATACTATTAAGAAACTTCTGCATAGCTTCGGAAGTATATATATAAGTTCAACAAGGTGTGCATTAGTTAATATTCTTGTAAAATCTGGAGTTTTGGAACTTTGCCGGGGAATATAGGTTACTAAAGAAGATATAAGGTAAAGGGGCTCTCCTATTTTATGTTTGAGAAGCTAAAAGTTAATTGTACTGGGTAAATTAAGGAACTCTTTTTAGTAGAATTCTCCCTACCCTAGAGTTTGCCCCTGCGTAAATTTAAATACAAGCTTCTTTTATTCGTTTAATCTAGTTGACAAAGATTTTTATGTACCGCGCTTTTGTAAATCTCTAGCATGAGAGACCCTTGTTTTATAACATGATATCAACGGAAGTCTAGATATTTTTCGTAATTCTGTAGTTATATCTACTCTAGAAAATAAAGGCACCCAAGTATGTAGTAAAAAGAAGCTCTATAAGACAGTTGACTAAATCATTAGTACTACACCACTTGAACCTTCGGTGTATAATACCCCTGTATTAATGTTGTACCAGTATTCTTTTGTATCGTAAAGTTAAGAGTAAAAAGCGGCGCTAATCTCAAATTCCATTTATTAATATTCACAGATAAAAGAGTTTAGAACTGACTTTACTCTCACGCTAGTTATACTACAATCACAGGACTTCCACTGTAAAAGAAGCCAATTACTAATTCTTTTTAACTAGTGCCTATTTAGTAAAAAGTAAAGTAATACAAAAAATCTCTTTCCTTGGGCTTGAGCACTTTATTACTAACTTTAAGAAAAATGAATAGAAGGACTCCTTTCATTTTAAAGAACTCAGATTAAGACTTTATAAAGTACTAAAAAGTTTTTTGTTATCTTTGCTTTACACAAAATTATCGCTGCTGATTTAGTCTCTTATAATTTATACAGGTTATCCCCTTTCTCTTCATTAGGCTGTCTATCTGTGGATCTCAAATAGAATATAATAGCTTAATTTTAATATCCGGGCTCCCTATAGGTAAAGTACTGCTTGGAAAAAGAGCTATAACATAGGCCAAAAAGGGATACTTATACTCACCCAAAACTAAGTATTATATAAATGAAAGCCCCATAAATTGAGAATACATTGTATAAAATTACATTAAGTAGCCTGTTATACATAAATTGAGTCAAAGCGTGACCTGAACGGGGCTTGGTCTTCTATTTCCCTACAAATTCATTTTAACTTTACTTTATTCTAGATTTGAATTCTTTATTATCAATTATATCTTTTCTTTACTTTATAGCTACGAAAAGGGAGTGTGCCCCTTATGAGTAATAACAATGTAAAGAGTATTGTATTTCCTCCAGTTTTATTGAACTCCTTTCCAGGGCCTCCTATATCCTTAACTTAAGTAAGTTAAAAAATCTCAAAAAGGTTAGCAAAGCAGTACTTCACTTCAGCGAGTCTCAAATATCCTAGATATAGACTAACCATTCCCATCCGCTCCACAAATTTCCCGAGTATAAGTCTTTTTGGATGTACACAAAGATGTTTTGTTACCTCCCAATATTACAAAAAATCCTTAATTATAAAATTATACTAACTAGACCTTTTTTAAAAGCTTTATAAAATAAGCTACATATGTAGTTTTCTCTTATCAGTCTTCACTCCCTTGAGAATATACAAAATAGCTCTGAAATATTAAACATGGCATAAAGGAGTAAATTAAGTATTTAAATTTAATCGGAATAGAGCGAGCGTGTTATACAAACAAATTCAGAAGATCTATACTAACATAAGACGGGGTTCTTTTTATCTAAGGAATAAGGATAGTTTCTTGTATTATTTTGGTTATTTAGATTAGAAGATTAGTCTGTCACTAACTCACTCTACCTGCCATTAGGCTTTTCTACTCTTTCTGTTGTTCCGGAAACTTATATAGTATATATAAAACCATTATTGTTATCTCATAAGGTAAGGAGAAGGGGATAGCCCTATTCATGTTAAAAACTATATCTTTAAGTTAAGTACTATGACTTTGCACACCGAACTTGTAATTCAATTTCCCAGACTTAGAACCCGTCTCAATTTGACGAAAGACGAAACAAGTATTTGCATGACTCGCTCTCTTATGAGGAGTTTCTTGCTTTCTGTATCCCCCTTTATTAATTAAGAACTACTGCCTTACTTTACTCGATAAATTTAAGTATAATTTCTTTAGTAATACTCTTTTTCAGATACTATAACAAAAAGGATACCCCAGGGTACTGTCAAAACGAGTATATTAATTTTATATACCTTTTTTATAGTTGCTAATCAAAGGACTTCTTAACTTTTATTAAAGCAACCCTGCAATTATAAGATATGGAATACTTACCAAACAAAGGAAGGCCCTTAAACATTAATATCAAAAAAAAAGAGGATTGAAGTATAGGTATTAGGTTGATTTAGTTGTTTATATAAGGTTTGAGACCAGGACCTGACACCAGAAGAAGGCCTAAATTTCTTTATAAGAATAGCTTTTCTATTTTTGTACAGCACAAGGGCTTTTATATAGAGGTATATCCTCTAACAGTATCTTATTTACTTAAAAACAGGGGCTAATTGTCTCGTCTGCCGGAGTATTGCAGCCCCTATTTAACAAGTGGTATTAAGGCTGGTAGGTTGTCTTCCCCGGGAGTTTAGTAATTAAATCTCATCAATATCATACCCAAGGTTACCGCTTTATAATTCAGAATTTTTATATTCTATGTTGTCAGGTAGTTAAGGGGCCTGTTAAATTAGTAGTTTTTAAAAGTGTAATTTCAAGTTTCCGGATTCAGCAGTGAATTATATATTCGATCCGGCTGGGATTAGGAAGTTCCTAAAAGAGCTGCTTTAAAAGCTCTAATAAGAAGGGTTTCAACTAATGAGAGATAGGCTTAGTCTAGGGTTTTACAAGTAGACAAAGGACCGACCAAAGGAGCTTGAGATTTTGCACTAACTATTTATGAATTTAGTATAACATCCAAAGGCCTTATCCAGTAATAAAGGAGCATAGAAGTTCTATACTAGTAAAACCTAACCTGAATAAAAGTAAAAAGCAGTCAGATTACTCTTAGATTAGAAGCAAAAGGAACTTGTAAGAATCCCGTACTATAACATAAAAATAACTAGGGAACCCTGAGATAGAATAAGAGTTCAGGCAAAAGGGAAACTTTGTTACGACTGTAGTTTTGTTACTTTATTTTTATTAGGAGTCTTTGTACTCTTCTCAAGGTTCCTTGTATTATCTTATAAAGGTAATTTTCTTTATAAAAAAAGGATTGATGCGGGAGATTTAAAACTCCTTTTTTGGGGTAATAACAGAAATATTGAAAATCATTTATAAGAACTTAAGCCCCATTTTAGATTTTTTGTGAGATCCTATTAAGAATGAATCATAATTTAGAATGGGAAAGTCAAATGGGTTTAGTTTAAAAAGTTTAATTGTAATTTTACAAGTAACTAAATCTTGATATAGGGTTGACTTTACGTTATATGAGTTTTAATCTTAAGTAATGGAAAGCGTTGGATTTTTCACTTGGTGATACAGGAATTCTCTATTTCGAATATCCTAAGCCAGCTTAAAACATACAGGAATTGACCTAGTAAGTATAAAAGTAAAAAATACCAAACCAAAAGGAATCAAAAAATGCGAATGATAACGTATAATAAAGCACGCTCTGTAGGATTTGAACCTACGCCCGTTCGGTTAACAGCCGAATACTCTACTACTGCTCGGAGATGGATTCGCTGTACTTTAAATTCTAGATAAAGAACCTTTTCTTTAAGAGAGACTACCCTCGCCTGTACCCCATCTATTTGTCCTTCTTAGCTAGAGATTGAAGGCTAAGAACCCTTAGGATTCTTTTGTAGTCGTTGGAGCTAGTAGAGAATCCTAAACCAATTTGAAATACAGAATGCTCTGGAGAATTTATTACAGCATTTTGAGAAAAAAGGGTACTTTGAAACTGGGTTTAGAAGGGCGGGGGTGGTATACTAAATAGTTTTTAGTGCGAAGCCTCTTTTTAACACTGCTTCTATATTTGTATTTGTGTGTATTTTTGGACGCTCTCCCGCGCTATCCTAAGGGACTTAAAATGCCTTATCAACCTTTATTACTATCCAGAGAAATACTCATTTGCAAAAAACCCACTAACAGAAATAAGGAATTGCCTCACTTAGCAATTTGAATACCAAGAATCCGTTGAATAAGTTTACCTATTTAGTAATATAATAAGAAAAAAAGAAGATAACCTAAGACTTTTTACTTGTATACAGCCTGGAGTTATCCCTTTTTTATTCATAGAGGTTATAATCCCCAGTATACAGTAAAGACACTAGCTCTAGAATACAGGGAAATACACGAGTTCAACTCCTCACTTACAAGTAAGCCTTACCTTCCTAACCTAAAAAGGAAGCCTCTTACAATTCCTACTGTAATTAGAAACTTCTTGACTTGCTACAAAGTATACAAATAGGAACTCTCCCTCTTACAAAATGGAATACGCCCCTTCCAAGACCTTAGAAACCCCTGCCTTACTAATTACTAAAAAAGCTTAGGGCAAGTCCTATAAACTAAGTAAATAAGGACCCCTAAGTGTACCTAAACTTTTAGTGCTTTTTTTTATAGGACTCTTTTACGAGTTATGGGACTCTATAGGAATACAAGATTAAGTGAAGGAGTAGATAAATTTGAAGAGAGAAAAATTCTCAAGTCTTTTTTTAATTAAATTTGAGGGTTTCTTATATTTTTAATAATTTATGACATAAAGTCTATATAAACCCCTTTGTAAACTACAGCCTTATTTTTTTAAAGGGGTCAGTGCTTTTGCGGCTCTAGAATAAATCTATAGTAAGTATCCTAATTTCTTGAATTAACACCTAGGAGAAGCTCCCTATTCTTTTACAAAGCGGGCTAATATATTAAATTGTGCTGTGTGTAGTTATTATTAAAAAAAGGAGGCAAACTTGTGTAATATTAAGGGAAGGAAGTATGTAAGTTTTTGTTACTTTATTTCATTTCCCGGAATGGGACTTACTCTGATCTTTGAGTGTGTTATAAAGAGGGGTTGCCCCTTTAGATACCTATACTCTAGATTTAGTATAAGTTAGCCGCATAAAATTTAGTTGTAGTTGATCCCTAGAAATACCCGTAATACTGAATTAAATAAGGGAACTCAGAAATTCTATTGCAGGCTCTTTTCTTGTATTACTTTAGAGCCGGAAAGAAGAATGGCCTCCTCCGTAATACAGTAATAAAGCTAGGGTTTATCCACAAAGTGAAGTCGAAACCTCTGAATACCAAAGGCAAGTTTATCCTTTTATACTATACACAGATACACAACTCTAAGAGCCCTTTTATAGTAATAGACTTTACTTCCTTACAAGCTTAGAAGAATAGAGTAACTACACAACTTAGGCTACAAGAAGACACTAGGCGGTATAGCTCCTCCTAACAAGAAGAGAATAGTAGCTAAGAAGAGTCTGATACTGCTACAGAGTATAGCTCATAAGATACGGATACCGATACAGAGTAGTAAGAAAGCGCAGGTATAGGTATCGCAGATAAGGTAATACAAAAGCAAGGAATAAGCCGTGGCCGTGTACTCCTCTATAATGATAAAAAATATATAAAGGATACCTCTAAAACCCAGTATAGGTCATGGAAAAGGGCCTTGCTAAAGGGCCTTGTCTATATATTAAACCCAAGCTTATCCTCTGTCACTTTATATTTGTATTCTTTACCTAGTTTAAAATTGAAAAGTAGGGGGTCTATGCTTTGAGCTTCTCTAGACTAACCCTTCTCTACGGAGCACTTTTTTCAGTAAGCAGGGACTGAGAAACTTATAAGTGTAAGTTTTCTAGTTTTAATCTTACAAAATAACAAGCTCTATATATTTTAAAGGCGGGTCCTTGTTCTTCTATTCTGGAAAAAGTTTTAGTATTTTCTGGATAATTAACGTTCGTCCTCTATAATTATAATATAGTACGCCAGTAACAATTTAAAGTCAAAGTAGATCCTTTGCGATCCTAAAGGGCTCTTATTAGATTGTGCTTTACGGAAAAGGGTTCCCGGAAAGAATTGAGCTTCTCCTAACTATAAATGCAGTGCACTTGGCAATCAAGTATATTCTCTAGAAATTTAAATGGAGTCGCTTAGTTAAGGTAGACTGGAGCTTCCATTTGAAAAATTCATGAAAGGAACCTCTCAATTTATGATGAAGAAAGCTTTGAATCCAGATAAGAAATTTTAAGTTGTATGAATAAACAATAAGTACTAAAGCTTCGAAACGCCCCGGATTAATTTTGAGTTTATCTGGAAGAATATCACAAGTTCACGAAATATGTGTAAGGATACGTATAAAAAGTGGAAAATGGAACATAAGCAAGCCGGCAAATACAAAAAATGTCCACATAGAGCTTTCATATAAGTATTAAGGACCCTCTATACTCTTCGTGCAATTTTTTCAAATTAATATAAACACGTAAAACTGTAAAGGGGCCGGCGCCGCAAGTAAGGAAAAGGTGCTTTATAAGCCCAAGTAATCAGGCTTCTTAAATGCAAAAAACCTAAAGTATTCTACTCCTATTTATTTACTCTTTTTGGATATGAAATGATAAACCACTTCATTTTTAGTCTTAATATAATGTTGCACCAGTTTTTGATAACTAAAACTTTGATTTTAGTGGATATACTTCAACGAATTAGGAAGACTTTCTTTTTGTAAGATTCATTGCTAAACAACGATGTCCTTAAGCTCTCGTACACTGCTTAGTTACTTAGATACTTGAGGATACTTTTTATGAGACCTTAAAACTTCCAAAAGAGTTTTTATAAAGTTAGATGCCTCATAAATTTTGACTCTGTATTGCACGAAACCTCGATATAGAATTTAGGATAGCATTCATTGTGTATTTATATTTACTCCTCCAGGATTTCTTTTTATCATAATTTATGACTTGGGATGTGTATTATTACAAAAGGGCGGGTCTCCTCCTCGATACATAAAATATCTTGCAATCCCTCAGTCAGTCTAACACCCGTAGCATCTTTTTTGGAATTTTAAAAGAGGCTTTACTTTAGAAGGATCTAGCAGTCGTTTAACCCTTTTACTGTTTAAGACCTGAACCGATTTAAGGTAGGATCCTTATAGGGTTTTCCTTATCTGCAATTTCTAAAATTGAAACACTCTTACTGCTATTCGGCAAAGGCCTCTGTGCCGGAGTTGCTTCCTTGATAAGGATTCCTTACTTTAATATACCGATTAGAAAAGAGTACTTTTATCCTAACTTAATCTCCAAAAAAAATTTTAATTAAACATTAAAGGTAAAGACTTCAACAAAAAAGACTAACAAGATGTTAGATGAAAAGACTTTTAAGTATATAAGAATACATAGTAAGCTGCAACAGTACAATTAATACAATAGAGTAATCCATATCATAAGTACAGGTAATGTAATTAAGAGTCCCTATCCCTATAGTCTATATCTCTATAGCCATAGCTTCTCCCTTTGCTTCTGCTCTTGCTCTTATCCTTACTGCTTGGGCTCCCCTCTTTGCTGCTGCTCCTGTTCTTAGAGCTCCTAAGCAATAAGCTACAGTTCCTATAGCTTATTCTCGTGCTTCTGTCTCTGCAGCTCCTTAAGAAACAAGTAAATCCATTGAGCCGGGTAAGTCAACTAAGTCAAAGAAGCCTGCTAGGTCAAGAAGAACGGGTAAATCCGTTGATGGGGTTATAGTCTTGGTTGGATATTTCAAGGTTTTCTCGGTCTAATGCTATTAAATGGTTTTCTTAGGTAATGCAATTAAGAAAGTGAAATTTTTGAAGATTAAGAAAGCGAATAGGACTCTCAAGATACTTAGAAAATAGGGAGTAGCTCCTAAGAAACAAGGTATTATGCAGAAAGAAGGCTATGAATATTGAAAAAGAAGTAAACAATGAGGGTTGTTACGTGAATTTGTACTTACCTGCTAAAGGGAGGAGGTAGCTACTCATTTTCTTCTCCTAAGATGAGAAGGGTTTCCTTTTAGATATTTAAAGTGGTAAGGGGTAAAAAACCCTATGTTATAAAGACAGGGACAGGGAATGTGTAAAAAGTATATAGGAAACCCAGAATATAAAATATTTCGCATTCTTGTAACTTAACTAGTCGAGCCGCTACTCATAATAAATAGTTAAGCCCTCCTTTTAGTATTTACCAGTTTACCCTATTTTTATTATAGGTGCAAGAAAGTCAAGTCCTTGCTTATATAATAGTAATAGTAAACTGGTTTAAGATTTAAGAGAGATCTCAGCTATGTTATAATATTCTACCTTGGAAAACCCCGGATAGGGCTAACTATAGACAAGAACTCTATAGAATAAAGCTATTGTTACTAGCTAAAAGATACAGCCCTTCTACTAGGATATAAGAAAGCTTAGAGAGTAGTGCAGTTTTCTACCTTCTCAGGGAAGGAACTTGACTCTTTTTTTAACCGAGTATACCGAAGTTTTAGTTAACCAAGAAAAAGATAGGAGTACTTTAATATCGCGATTTCGGAACATGAATATAAAAAAGGAATACTGCATATAGTTATAGTATAGTAGAAACGTGTACTGCTGGACTTAATAAAGGTTATAAAACTCGGGAATGCCGAAGGATAACCTAACAAATATATATAACTTAGAAACTCTCCTAGACTCTCCTTTGAACAAGGGGCTCCGCCGGAAAGAGAAGTGTGATGCTTAGTCCGATACAATTTGACTTTATTTAAACTTTTTTAAGGTTGTAGACTCCCCTGCAACGCCACCCGTGTTATTTTAAAAAGGAACTCTTATAACTATGCTGCAGTTTAGAAAGTACTTCTTTTTTTAGCCCAACAGGGAAATTATAAAGAACTTATATAAGGCATACTCTTGTAAACTTCCATATAAGCTAGCCAAGAAACACTTATTGAGTACCTCTTAGTAATCGATACAATTGAGACTGCCCAGCCACCTTTATACCAGGCAATTAGTACGCGCTATACCTTAATGTTTTACGACCCAAGATACTCTTCCGCTGAAAGATCCCGGTTTACTCAGCCGGTTTCTTATTTCATATTCTACAGCAATTCTAGTACATTTTAATTACCGCGCGGCTTGTCTTAGTATCTGCTTTTTTCATTATCCATCCCGCGTATTTTGTGCTAATGTACTTACGTGTCTTAGTAAACTGGGACCTCTGAAATCTATGAAGAACTGAGAGAAAAAGATCTTAAATAGGACTTTGTATAGAGAATTTACAGGGCCTAGCCCAAAATTATAACGGATTACTCATTTTTTACTTATACAGTATTAAACTTTTATTAGGACTTGCCCATTAAGAGGCACTCAATTAAGGGATTGCAGTAAAAGTAATTGATCTTATCGCTTGCTACAGGTTTTGGAATATGGGATTTAATGTACCTAAGCCGAAATTCTTGAATAAATCAAAGGAATGCCCGGAAACCTTGAATTTTTTAACGCTTAGCTTTTTTCTAATCTAAATTAAAGGAATAAATAACTACAAACTTTGTTCTATCTTGATCTATCTGCTTTTTAACAGAATCGGAAAATAATACATGTTAAAACGTAGCCCCATAGCTAAGTAGATATTCTAAAGTCAACTTTTACTACGTATTCCATGTAAAGCGCCCTTCTAACTTTGTTTTATTTCCTATTTATTTAATAAAAAACAAGTAAAGTTTACAGTACTTTTTTTACACTAACCTTAGAATGTTCTAAAATCTCTAGGTATTCTACTGAAACCGGATTCCCAACTACATACTTTTCTCTAGTAAAAACTCGGTAAATTAGAAAAAAGCATACGCAGATTAGGTTAACCTCTAAATTCTTTTTTTCTTTTTATTAGCCTTAGAACTTCTTTGAAGAGCCAAGGGCCGCAGTAAACAAAGTAATTCGTACTATTAATACTACCCTAACATAGTAAAATGGAGCTTTCTTCATTTTTATCACTTAAAGCCTTTACTAAATTACAAAAATTATTGTCAAGAACACTACGGGAACCCTTGGCCTAGCATATACTTAACTTAATGGGAGGAGAAAACTCAAACTCTGAAAGAGTCACAAATATACTTGAAATAGGGCTTTATTACTAAGAGTTTCTAAGGTAATCTAGAGTGCCCTTACTATAACTTATAACTAGAGCGAAGTAGCTAATAGAATAGAATTTGTCACTGCTAACCTTTATTTATTAGATGCCTGTATCATACAGTAGATACATAGGATTCCTGCCAAGTCAAAGGTGCCGAATAATAAGCCCTAATACCGGGATTCTCCTTATAAATAGAAAAGCGAACTCCTATACTAACCCTAGGTAAATATAAAGTCCTATAAGTATATAAAAATGTCAAGTAATATAAAGGATAGGGGTGCCCTCTGAAAGGTGGATATTCACTACAGGATATCTAAAAGTCAGGGCTTCGTCAAGTTTATCAAGAGACAAAGTAAAGAAGTATGAGTATTTAAGTTTACTGGGTATCCCTGACTCTTAAACCCGGAAACTCCGCCTATTTTTAAATCAATTGCATTGGCTTTTTCGTAAGCTCTAACGCACTTTAAGAGCCCTCGGCGTAGGATTCTCCTTTTTTAGAATTTAGTTTTATTTAATAAAACTTTTTCTTTTACTTTATTGCTTGATGTCTAGAGAGCCCGCAAAGCTATCTCCTTGTTTGAACCCCTTAAAAACTTATTTCTACCCAAATTTATATATTTAGAATATCTATAAAAAAGCCTCCTAAAGGAACCTAGTTACTTAAATTGAGTCTTAAGTGGTTTGCACTAATAATAGTATTTAGAAAATTAAGGGTATGAAAACCTTGCGCAGACCGACCCGCGATTAGAATTAGGTGAAATGCTTCCTAATTTTAGTAGCTAACTCCTGTTTAGGGATGTAAAAGAAAGGAAGTTCCTTTATTCATTTTGTAGTACAAGATATTTCTATTACGAGAAAGTCACTTATATAGTATATAGGAATCGCATTTATTCAGTGTTTATCGAAGTATATTTCCTCTTATTTATCACTTTTTAGAAAAATATATGCATAGCCGGTAGATAAAGCAGCAGAATCCGAATAAGAATGTCGAAGATTCAAAACCCTGGGTAATTAAGAACTCTTAGAAAAAATGAAATAAGGTCCGTAAAGTTTTTAGTAGAGAGTTAATATATCTAGAGCTCCTCGTCCTTCTCCCTACCTTAATAAAAGGGGTTACATAATTTACAACGAGGGATTTTTTATATCCTATAAACAAAATAAGGGGCTTAATAAGGGCTGTTAATAACCTTTCCTAGAATAGAATAAAAACCGGAGTTGGGTAAGTTTCCGGTCTACCAGGAGAGGAGGTATTACACAAGTAAACTTGAGATAAAAGGAACTGAAACTGCAATACCAAGAAAATAGAATTCTAAATAAAAAGAAGTTAGCTTTGGTAAGTAGTTTCGAATAACATTTTTTTAGTTCCTATTTGCGGAATTTTTCACTGGATTACTAAAGAGGCTAATAGAGAATTTAAAATAACTACAGGACCTAGAATTTTGACCTCTAAGTTTTGCTTTAGCGGGTACTTCTAGGTATTCCACCTTTTGAGCACAAGGGAAGATTTTTAAGACTCTTCCAATGTACTATAACTCTAGCAATTTGGGAAAGTTTTAACTATACAAGAAGGATTCCACTTATCTTATATTTAGTGTTTGCAACAGAAAGTATACAAGGCAATATTAGGATATATCTGTAAGGCGTAATTTTTTAATAATTTGGAGCTGTGCCCCTCTTATACGAAAAAAAGGGGGGTACCTTGCTTTTTAATTAAATAGGAGAGTGAATCTCGGAGCACCCATACTGAGTTATCCCTACTTTTATGACTTGTGTAAGTCTAGCTTTTAAATTACTCTACCCTTTAAGGAGACCCCAGATATTCCATAGGTTTGACTAAGCAGAGAATTAATAGAAAAAAAAAGACTATGTTCTTCAAAGTCTAAAAATAAGTGGGGATTGCTATATTCTATTCTTTAAGTTTAAGACCCCCAGCTAAGTTTTCACTAAAAAAACCAAAACAAAGTAATCGCTAACGCTGCCACTATCAAGGGCGCGGCTTCAAAACTCCTGATTAGTTTAAACTTTTCAAGGGATCCTGCCTTTTTCCAACACCCTAGCAAGAGCTAAAGATTTACCAATGAATTGCAAGGTACCTTTACCCTACCCCAAGTAAAAATGAAATATTATACCGAGGTAACCTTTGAAAACGGGGACTTTAGAGGAGAGGGGATAAGACAATTTTAGATGAAAAAGTTTATGGTTATGCCTATCGTAAAATAAAGGGGTGCTCTGAATAAAACTTTTAGTCAAAAACTTATAAATACCCCTCCTATTGACAGTCTTTTTTCTCTAATCTATATAAGGTATTCGTATAAGTAGGTACAATCCCATTAAATATAATATATCTAAAAAAAAGCTCTGTAAATTTGAGATTTAAAAGGGTAAAAGTGTCCTTATTTTTGTCAAATATTTAGTGCTTTTTTATAATGCGAGTACATAAATTTTCCGAAACTGAGAAATAAGTGAAATATAAATAAAAGGGTTGGTAAATACAGAAGGGCTCGAGAGGTAAGTGTCACTAACTCTGAATATAGATAGCTTAGCTACCCGAAAGCGCCCTAGTATGCTTTCTATCTAATAGTTATCGTAGGGATATCCAAGCTTCCTGCAATTATGGGATAACTCTTCCTTAAAAAGGACCCATTCTACCCGTTTATGATAAGCGCGCTCCTAAATTCTAAAAAACTCTGTACTTTTCAGTTTTAACAGGGGATAGTAAGGGACCGGGTTGCTCCGAAGTTAAAGAAGGAATGCTACTCACAACTATACAACTAGATAAAAAGAAAATTCAATTGAAGAACTTAAGGGAAATCCATTTTTTGAGATACACGAGCGGCCCTAGTAAGAAATATGATGGAATTTTTCTATACCTGCCCAAGATCTTTCCTAATTTGAGTAAAAGAATATTCAAGTTAGACTCTTTTTTCTATATTTCATTTTACAATTATACCGGAATCCAGGACTATACGGGGTTTCCTTTGGTGTCAATAAAGCTGAAGAAGTGCTTACTGATTTTTTGAGTAGCTAACTATGTTTTAGAGATTTTTATAGGGAGTTCCTTCTCTTTTTTCGTAGTATAAATATAGATGAGAAACACTTGTATAGAAATAGAATTTAGTTCGTATTAGTATATGTATTGTAGTATATTCCTACTAGTAGCACTTTATAGAATAAGGAAACTTTTTTAGAAGAAGCATAGTCAGTAGATAAAGCAATTTGCTTTAAAGCCAAATGTAGGTGGTTCGAATCTTTTCAATTTTGAGATTAAAAAGTAAGCCTTAAATTACTTTCTGTTACCTACCCAAGTAATAAATATACTCTAAAGCAATTAATAAAAAAGCAGGATTCTATATTGGTAAGAAATCCAGCCCTTCCTTAGTCAGCCCTATATGTACACAGCTTTGTATATCCCAACCTTCACTCCGCCTCTTTGCTACGTTAATCTACAAAAGAGCGCAAGTCCATTTTTCTATAGTTAGTAGCTGCGACCTAAAGTTAGGTGCAGTAAGTTATGTCCAAGGTTTTTAACTTGACAAAGTCCCGTATATAAATAAGTACTCGGATGAACAACTATATAACGAGTCATACCAAAAAGGTTGTTTACCCGATACAAATCTATAGTTTTAAAGAGAATTTTTGCTATTCTAGTCAGGTTTGTAGAGTCAGAGTATCCTACTTTCTTTTCTTTCAAGAAGCGGCAAGCTATTACGAGATTTTTTTATCTGGATTCTTAAACAATTAAACTAAAGGAGTCTTCCCGAAAAGCAGGGCTTAGGCTTTCGTGATCTAGTTTGCTCTGAAGCAAGTATATACACTTGTGAGGTTTCCCCTTTTAGAATTAAAATCTAATTAAAAACTAAAGAGATGCAAGCTCCGGCCGTGACAACCAGAGTGAAGAAAATTCATTACGTCCGCCTGGAAAGAATAGGATACTGTCTTAAGCGGGTTTTACAATAAACTTTTTATCGCAAACCTCTCCTGTTTGCCCTAGCAGAAACTTTATTCAATTGTCAGGTAACGTAACTCAGTGGTTAACCTCAGGGAAGCGGGCAGTCATCGTAAAAGGAATTTTGTCAAAAAAGCACCGCATTTGCAGTTTAAAAAGGAAAACTTTTTTCTGTAGATTTACTAATATCTTCGTTGAGGTTAAATCCTTGAGGAGGAATCCTGTGGTTAAGTAAAGTCCTAGACATAACGGAGTTTCATAACAGACTATATATATATTACTGACTGCTCGGTAAAAATCACTCTTTCCTATAAACCAATTCACCCTGAAAAGTCGTTCAATTGGTTGGCGGCGCCCAATTCATAAAGTGTCCTAGGAGTAAAATTTAACGTAGATTACGCGATAAAGCATAAATAGAATAAAACCTCCCGCCTACCGTAAAGCACTGTGAACAAGTGTAGCAGTCCTTTAGATAGCTAAAGCAAAGTGCTTTTTTTAGCGCTTATTTTCCCAAAAGCCTAAGGCTTCTAAAAATTTGCTTTGCAAGGATTTTTCTTCTGTATAAAGTACTTAGGAATACTCGGGTAATTTGTTTTAATTTCTAGTATTGAAATCCTTTAGTGTTTTTTGTACGCCCCAAAGTAGACTCTTGAAAGTTCAGCAACTCCGCGGCATTTTGTTAAAGTGCTTTATTATTTTTTTTTTTTACCGGAAGTCCTTAGATTCAAAATATAGTCAAAGTGTAAGAAAGAGTTAGCTTTCAATTGTAAAAGGGTTCCGTAGGTTTGATGAATAAGTTATAGTATGATAGACATTCAAAAGCACAAGGATAAAGCTCTTAATTAAATTCTAAGTGCATTTAGAAAGATAGAGTAATTCTTTTGGCGCGGATATTCTCAAAGGGTTCTTGTAAAGAAAGATAAAGTCCTTTTCTAAACTACTAATTATGATCTCTTATTATAGCGTTCATGATATGTAATACAAATTAAGATGTACAGCATACATCTTAGGGAATTCTTTTGTAAGAGAACCCTCCTCCCGTATAAAAATTTTTCGTAGAAAGTCCACTAGACAATGAGGTATAAGACTAAGAAAAAGCTTTAAATCTCCTGTGAAAAGCAGAGGTCAATTTCGAAGAATTTAAATATAAGTTTTAGAGGTTCCTAAATCTTTAAGTCAACCCTTTACCGTTAGTCTTATCTAAAAATTAAAGAAAAGAAAGGAGTAGCTAAGCAATCTACAGCCTATGGACAAGCAAGCTTAATAAACAAAGATTATATGAACGGGAAGCTTTTTAGATTCGAAGTATTTTGGCATCAAAGTTATTCAAATTACACTCGTAATAAAGTTATGTATTGAAGCTTTCAAGAGTCTTTTTATTTTATTATATAATATGGAACAAAAGACTCCCAAACATTTCAAAAAGTTTCTCTTTTGAGAAATTGCAGTTCTGTACTTTTGTCTTCGATAAACTTTAATTTTCTTTAACGGGACCCCTTTCTGATAATAGCAAATACTCAAAAGGTGAGAGGGGCTCGCTGGAATACCTGCAATTGTACACAAGCTAAATATTACCTTATTCATTACTATATAAATTTATAGTACTGAACTTAGAGAATATGCGTGGAAAGAAAAAGAAGTAGTGCACCCCTAGACCTAGATGGGAAATTGTACTCTATTTACGTGATTACAACTTATTGAATTTAAAACATCCTTGCTTTGATAATAGCACATAAGAGAATAAATAGCGGGTGCCTGAGCTGAAAGACTTATGTATTATACTAAAACAGCACTAGCAGGCTTATAGATCTAGACTTGGGGGCAGATCATATAGAATAAAAGAACCTAAAATTACAAGTGCTAGAGCTTCAAAAAGCACTACCTCTATCTCGACTCGAAATCCCTTTAGCTTAGATTTACATTTGATTTGTCTACGTCTTACTGAGTACAATATCCGGTTTCTGAAAGCAAAGCATAACAGATTTGCAAGCTTTGTTATTGTGGAATATCTGTTAATAACCGGTAAACCCACAAAAATCCTATTACTTAAAAAGTAAGGAAACTTCTAGCGTGTTTATACCTTTTTATATACCAATACTGGTTAACAAGGGTCTCCAGGGGTCTAACTCCAATATTTAAGTCTTATAATGGGTCCTTACTCAATAACAAAGAAACCTTGAAAAATAGATAAAGTATACTCTATTTAGATAGAGACCTTTTCCTTTTTGAAGTGAGCTGAACACTTTAATCTTTAATACAGACTTAAGGACAAATTCAAGGACTTTAAAATAATAAGGGGTTCCGTTGTCGCTACTATTAAGTAAGAAGGAAGAAAAAATCCCTATGTTAAATGTATAACTATTTAGAATGTCAAATAATAAGGGAAGCTGTTAAGGGTACTTAAAGGAGGGTTCTTAGGTATTCCATATTTGAAATATCCAGAATAAATAGCTACGTCTTACTGGAGTTTCTCCTTTAGCAAGAAACTTGATTGAAAGCCCCTGCCGAGAAGAGAAATACAAGGGTAAGTTAAGAGACCCTATTCTAGCACGCATCCCGGGTTCGGCCCCTATAATTAGGAAAAAAAAAATAGAAATAGCAAGTCTTTTTTATAAAGGAAAAATGTCACGCAATTCAAAAGCAATTCTGCATTCGTAAGAATTTTAGTAATAAAAAGAACTTTCTCCTTAAAATTGAGAACTAATTCCTAGGATTCACCGCAGTAACTGAAGTATAAAACTTTTTTGTACAACTCACTGCTAAAAGCCAATAATTTTTAAACTCTGGTTTAAAAAGAAAGGTTTATAAATTTAATAAAACCCATTTAAGGAATACAAGTACCCACACATTTGATTTAACAAAAGGGGGCCCTAAAAGACTACCAGTCCTGCATAGAATTTTCTTGTTGACTTGCTTCTAAATAGAATATTAAAAAATCACTCTCTTAGAAAGCTCGCAGGAATTAAAACCCCTTTAGTGGCACAAAAGCCTGGAGCTAAAGGAAAATCTGGGGAATACTACATAAAAGGACACTGCCTAGAATTTCTTTAGAATTAGACTCGGGTTTAATATGGGAAAGTCCGACTACCTCATAACTATAAAATGAAGTGCCTTGTAAGAGCAATCGGAACAGGCGAGATCCCTTTTTTAAGCACCTAGGGACGCACGTAGAATCAAGCTACATATCTAAATACCTGTATCTCGTGAAAGCATAGCTTTTATACTAGGAACATAAGCCAGGTTCTTTTAGTATCATTTGTAAATTATTCCAAGATATCCTCAGTAACTCTGAGGAGTACCAAGAGTCTAAGAAGTTTACAAGGGTTTAGAAGGGTATCTAATACAAGCCGTAGCCCTAAATTGTATAGGTTTCTTAAGAGTGTGTCCTGCAAGTAGGGAACCCCCGAAGCTTTAGTTTTATGCATTACATATTTATCTAGAATTAACCTATACCCTCCCGGAATGCAGCATTTCATTTACGCTTTATACCAAAAAAGAAAGAATAGACAGAAGAATTTTTTACGAGATTTTCAATAGCCCCGCTTTCTTATACCGGAACCTTTGGAATTTTTATACCAGAAGCTACTTTAGTTTTTAACCCGTTTATAGGGGGTTTACTTTTATCTTTATAAAAAAATGGCTAGTAGATCCATCTAAAGGATTTTAAATGAGCAAGGATATTCTGAGTGATATTAAGGGTAACCCCGGATTAAAGAAAAACCCTTTATTTAAATAGACAGCCTTGTAAGTAAGAGATTAATATCCGATCCAAATTATCAAAACTACTGGATTTCCTTCTTATCGTAGACGCTTTGACTAGGGCTTTTGTTAGCACTGTATTCAAAAAAGAGAAAGTTTCAGATAAGCTTGTCCTTAAACTCTAGTTATTAGGGTAGAAAAGGATCTCGGCGCTTATTTATTGAATAGAATACAAAGTTAGTTTAGGGCAGTTCTTAAAAAGACTCTAGAATCGTCCATCAAGCTATAAGGTAAGTACTAGCTATAAAGGGCTCCTAGCTGAGATTAGACATGATGTAACCGAACAAAAGTAAATAAAAATTCGAGCAGTTCGACCTCTTAATACCCCGTAGGCGCTACTGGGAGTTAAGGCAAAAGACCAAAATCATTAAGGTCTTCTTTTTTAGAACTATTATTATACAGTATCCTACAGGATCTAACTTAGTTTACCGCAAATTAAGCCTTTACCTAGCCCAACTCGAATCTTGTACCTTATCTATATAGCCGTTTTAAATCCTGGAAATCTCAAAGGGCTGAGCTAGTAGCCCTAAGTTAAGTAGTTAATGTTTGTTCCAATATCTATACGATAAAACTTTCCTGTTTTAAAAAGGCCTAATTTCTTAGTTAAGATCTCCTTTTTCTAGTGCCTACTCCTTGTTCTGTAAATAAAGGACTTAAGGAACCTCTTAATATTTTTATTTGTTCCTATTTCTCTCTAAAATAATGGAATTCCTTAACTTAGTTGAGTTTACTCTTTATAAAATAACTTTAAGCCGTATAGAAATTATATGAAGATTCTTCCTCTTGTTTATTAAAGAACTTACTTATAAAAGTCTATTTTAATTCTAATAAGTACTAAGGATTTCTACTATATTAAGATTAAGTTCACGGAGTCACTTAAGCTGAGAGTAAAGCTCTACTCTGTTGAATCGCTTAAATAAGATTACAAAAACCCCAAGTACCAAGTTTTTTTATGACTTTAGTAGCCATTTTTGTGCTTAGTATATTAAAAACTCCCAGGCTAGAAATGATCGGATCTCCAAAGTGAAACTCTTTATTTTCAACTGCTTCTGAACTAACAAGGGATCTTCTCAGTCCTTATAATCTATATGGAACAGTATCGGTTTTGAGCCCCTCTGGTACAAAAGGAAACCATCAAGTCGGTAGGAAGGTAACAATAAAATTAGATATTATATTTAAGAAAAATTGACTATAGGAATATCATACACGGGTCCTAGCTCTTTGGGGTTTCGGATTCTCCCTTTTATTTAGAAGAAAGAGTTTATCAAAAAGGAGCCCCTTTGAATTGTCTTAGTTTCCGCTAAGGGGAAGTGCCGCTCCAGTTATTTTAAATTAAACTTACAAACATTTCTAGGATCTCTATTCGAAACCCTAATATTCTAGAAAATTCAAGCACCTAATTTCATTATAAAGAGATCTTGTAGCTTCTTTTTGGTTGCTTCTCCTCCTCTGTTCCTTAACTAGTACAGTTCTGCTTACTTCACCTACGAATACCTCAAATATGTTTTTATTCAGAGCGCTACTATTCAAATCCATTTAGTTTGCAAAGACTTGGTTTCAATTTTAATGTACTGTGGAGTGGAGTTATACCAGGGGATAGTTTTCTTCCTAATTTCATTAATGGGTTCAATAGAGAATTACCCGATTGCGAATCGTAAGGTAAAGGAGAGTTAAAGAGGAACTTTCGCTTCACAAATAGGTCTATTATAAAAGTAGGAAAGCCTTGCAAGTTAATTTACTGAAGGGTCTTTTCAAAGTAAGAGCTAAAAAGTGTGTCTATTTCTATACTAAGTAACTATCGCAAGCTCTAAAAAAGAAGGATATAAGCAAAAATGAAATTGAAGTGGTTACGTAACGTATCCCTATTAGGAATATCTTTCTATTTGAAAACAGAATTTCTGCGAACTTCTGTCAAAATGACACACTATCGATACAGAAAATTTGTATACTTACTAGGTAAATAAGGTCAAATTTGTAGGTTGTAATCAGGGAATCCCTATACTTACTAGAGCCCCGCCTTTTTTGTAGACAAAGGAAAGGGTTGTATACTATAATTCTCAAGAAAACAAAGGAGACGACTAAATTTCAGAGGAGGGCGCTTTGGCGGGGGGTTATTCTTAAATATCGGGTAATTCTAGATATCTACACAATTTCTTTGAGCGAAGTACTTGTTATTCCAAGGATTTCCTTACAATTTTCCTAGGCCCGGAATAAATTATCCGTACAAGGATCGTTTCAAACCCCGCTTAATTAGCCAAGATGCGGTGTTCTTATTCTTAACATCTTTAAAACCCAAAATGGAAAAGTCAGAGATCTGCCTTCGTACGGAGCCATACCAGGCGCCTGTCTGATATGAGATAACTAATTGGGAATTTACTCACAATGAATACTCAGCCGGTATCTATAACGGATCCAGAAACAAGTCGAAAGTCAACTTTTATCCGGTGAAAATGAGATCCTAAGGAAAAGAAATTCCTTTTTAGTTAAAAACGCCCCTTTAGGAATAGGTAATGCCATAGATATAGTTTAAGCCCTTTTGATTGAAAAACACATTTTAGGTTTCAAAGAAACTAAGTTAGCAGGAATACTCTGAAAATTTTAAGGATAACCGGACTTTATCTTTATTAAGGGCTACTCATTTACTCAGGACTGCTCCACTAAATATTGATAATTCGTGCGGTCGACCAAGAATCCTACAAACCTGGGCTTTTCTTCTACTAGGGGATAGCCCCTTTTTGGCATGTAATAGTTTATCATTTGCACAATAAATGGGTATAAACGCGAAACTAATACATATAGTAAGATAAGAGAAAAAAGTGCAACGCTTATACCTTCCTTATTCACACCGGTAATATATAATGAATAGATAGATAAAAATTTGAATCTTAAATATATCGACCTATAGATTAAGTACTCCAGGAAAATACAACCGATTTGAATAAATCAACGAGTCATCAAACCCAAAGGGCTTAGGAAACGGGTCCCTTTCTAGGCATATTATGCTAAATTAAGTGATAGCAGATCTGGAATTCTATACTTAATTCTATTTACTGTATATATGCAAATAAAGATAATTCAATTCAGGGGTTGTCTCTAATACATTATATAATAAAAAGAAAAGCCTCAAAATTTATCCAATTTACCTATGGGGCGCCCGCAAGGGAGATCCTTCGGTCTTATAACTTTCACTACCGGTATCTTATCTTTCTTAGCATTTTGCTTCTAGACTTAAACTGAGTTACTCTGGATAGCATTAGAGCCCGCACGAGAATTACGGAAAACCCCACTAATAAAAGAGACTCCTGAGGACCTGCTTTGTACATTCCAAAGAAATGAATTTTGTAGGAACTCTCTCGTAAAACTAGGTATAGAAAGATCTTAATTTAGTGAATGAAATAGGAAGTCTCCCAAAGCCTTTGTGAATAAAAACATAGAACTGGGGGAGCTCTCTATTAGCTAGTAGTTCCCCGGTCGTTTTAGAGATTTAATAACGTTGTAGAAAAAGGATATGTTTATTTATAAGCGCACGGGTTTATCATGTCTTGAACTAATCTAAGTTGTTAAGTGTTGTTAACTCATCTGATTTTCCTCGGGTAAAAAAAGTACTGAATTAGAAATTTGAGGGAAATCCAATAATGAAAGGCAATGAAAAAGTTCAAGGGTAGAGGTGTCAAATAAGTAAAGAGTTCCCGATTACTTTTGTCCTCCTCTAGTTTTTAAAGTAAAAAAAAGATTCAAATAAAGTTTGAAACAAGACAGCTAAAATCTAGACTTAAGGTAAGCCGAGACACGCCTAGTAGTTTTAGTTTCGTCCCCTTTTTCTTTTTGTTACAATTTTGTGCGGCCGGTAAGTTACATAGACTAAATCAAAGTTTTATACTACTTATAGATATGCTTGTCAAAAAAGGAATCCCCCACCTTCTTTTTGTAATAAAAAGTCATTGTTCTAAGGACTCTTTCTTGGGTCGCAAGAAGAAGGCGCCATAGGGTTTAGGGTCTAGAGAAACACTTCAAGGATATATGTTTTTAAAAAAGCAGGCTTTCAAGTTCAACAAATTTTTATAGTTTACAAGGATTGGCCGAAACTTTTAAAGTCTATTAAGCTACTAGCAGAAGAGTTGTATATAACTAAGTTTTTTATTCATCCGAATAACTAAGTAGTAGCGAAAAACGTGCCTTAGAGGTTAAGTTCATTTGTAAATCTAGAAATTCTAAGTTTGGCAAAAAGAGAATTTTCGAGCTCTTGGTCGAGGATCTCCTTAAAAACTCATATAATTGGTAGTAATCCTTGTTGGGTGTTATATCTAAACCCTATACTAAACAAGTCCTTACTTACTCCTTTTTTTGAGGAAAGTCTTGTATTCAAAGTAGGCAGGCTAAGCTTTTATAGGTTCTTTTACTTGAAAAGGGTTACGCTCTTCAGATTAAGGTATTCGCAACTATAGTACCTGTTTTTCTTAGTCTTGAAAGTCTAACCCCTTCCTAGCACTTATTAAATATTTAAATACAAATCCCAAAAAACTAGTGAGAAAGAAACCCCCTTAATGTGTCCTTCTTTCTTCAGTTTATAGGTCGAGAAAAGGGTATAGGCACTCATAAGTACGCAAGGAACTCCCTTGCCCTTTTCATTTCAGTTGTTAAATAATAAGGTGTTTATATCTAAGCAATAATGAAAAAGGTTGGGGAAGTTCATTAGGCTCTCTTAAGAGCCCGGCTGTTCAAATTAGCTAGGCAAAAAAGGTATTAGCAACCTAGGAAGGAACTCCTAACAAATCTATTACTATTAGGAATTGAAGCAAGAATCCTGCTTAGTCAAGAGAAATCCAGAGGCCTTTCTAAGGAGTTGTTTCCCTATTGGGCTTCTTCCTATCTTAAACGGGGCGATTTAAGAATGTAAACCCTTTGCGCAGCTCTTATTAAGCAATGCTGCCTTATTCCTATATCCTAGATTTGCTAACTTGACTTAATTGACTAAGAGAAGGGTTTACTAGAAAGCTAATGAGGAAATTGAAACGCCCATGTCTAATGAATCTATTATCAACTAATAAAGAGACTTGCTACTTGCTATCTGTCTCCCTCTGTTTCAGGAATAGTAAGAAGAATCCTTGTTGATTCCAAAGGAAATTGTGAACTTGTAAAGGCGATTATAACCTGCGGCATCTGATAAAATTGACTTGCGCTCTGCCGGAGAAAAGCTTTTGTAAACAAGTGGGTTCCATATTTTAGTTTTCTTAGCATAGCAATAGAGAGAAGTAGAAGGACATTTCTGAGAATAGGGGTTTCTTTTCTTTTTATTTCCTACAATACAAATAGAGTAAATCTGCAACTACTAAACTACTAGTTATTAGGGCTCATACTTTTTTAGAATTGGAATTTTAAGACTGTTCAACAGGACTTACTTATAAATTCTAAATTGCATGTAGTCGTGTACAATACTAATAGTAGAATGCAAGGGTAGATACAGAAATTTCCTTTTATTCTCGAATTTCTTTTAGTTTTAGAGAGAACCCAAGGTATAAGCTCATAGTATATTATATATAGAGCGGGTTCTTGAGGAAAGTAACTCTTTCTAAGCTTACAACATCAACCAGGCATACTATCCGGACTGCGAATTAATAGAAATCCCTGTCTTTTAAATTACAGAGTACATAAACTAAAAAGGAATTACACAATCTTTGAAAGTATATCTTTAGGTTAGGTAGGCTTCGCAGCTTTCGCGTTTCTATAGTATATAAGTCCTCTCTTTGTAAGAGGGATGTGAATTTTTAGTCCTAAATTTTTTATTATGAGATTCTGAGGTTGCATGCAATCGGGTATCGAACTTCGTATAAATTACAAGAATATCTTTCTAGTTTTTAGAATCCCTTTTTTTATTGAATACTAGACAAACCCACTACCCTCTTGTTGACTAGATAGCTACTCAATACGTTTCTAATTACTAAGCACTTAGCTTCTTTTGATTCAAAACGCGTTTGACAACTAGATCTTTGCTATTTGTCTACCGAACTGTATAAAACTAGTTTAATACTACCTACTACTCTATAAATCTCAATCTTGCCAAGCATAGTAGACTCCTATTTATACCTAACCTTCTTTCTATTTAAAAAAATCAGTCTTTATCCACAAAAATTTGATATCCTTTATATCCCGTGTCTGAAATCGCGTAGTATCCAATCATCCGGAAGTCCCATTCAATTGACTTCGCAAAAATGCTACACTCCTTTTTCAGCAAAAATCAACATCTTCTTTCATAAGTAGTTAATGCGCTTTTAGAATAACGGCAAGAACAAGAATAAGGCTCGGGAATTCCTCATGACAGAAACTAAGGAGCCACTCATGCACTCGACAGAAGACAACCAAGACAAAAAAATTATAGTAAGTAAGGCAACTAAGAACCCGAACTTCAGAAACTGTCCCGGTCAAGAGCCGGTTAGGAAACCTTGATCTACATAAGTCAACATTAGTGCACACTTCTTTAATTTAAAAAGTTAGTTTAACAGGTCAAAGTCTAGTCTGTTGAGAGCAGCTTACAATTTCTTAATTTTTGAAACTTAAAGGCAGTCGAGAAGGATGCTGAAGGTTCCAGGCCTATCTATATAGTTAAATAAAAGGGTTCACTTTGTCAAGATTCTTTTGAATATCGGATCACGTTCGCGTGTCCTATCTTCAAATGTGGAAGCCGCAAGATTCTTGAGTCCAAAAAAAAGTATGCATGATACAAGAGCTGCTTTTTAAGCTTATATGAGAACATAATTCTCCAATATATCAAAGGGATGAATAAAGTAGAGTAAGTTAAAGATCAGGATCTCTTACCTTACAAAGGTGGAGGTAGGTGAATACTCGAGAAATAGTTCAATAATAAAAGGTTTTGAGATAACCTTTGAAAGTCTTTCCTAAAAGTAACTCGTTAGCTAATGCAGCAGAGATTTGCTGACTTAGTGACTCCACTCAGGATCGTACAGGGTGCTTAGTTAGGACTTTATTGTCATGGAGGTGCAATTTGAACGAACATAGAGAGTTGGTAATAGCTGTATATGATATTATTTATGCTCTCTTTTTTATAACTCTACTTCTTAATTTTTCCTTGGTGGAATGAATAAAAAGTGTAATTTATTTAGGGCTCATTCCTTTTGCGGATTTTTGAACTTTTTAAGGAGTATAAAATGAAGTGTATCAAGTCATGAAATAATTTCTTTCATTTAAACATTAAAAGTGTCCCTTTCTTAGTGCTAAAAACCTTACAAACACGAATATAATAACCTTAAAAAAAGACGACTTAGTAACCGTGTATCTATCTATTATAGGAGCGCCTTAATCCGGGTTTAATGAAGTTCCTTTGTTATACGAGAATATATCTGATTCCAAGTTTTTTCGTTAAGTACTTATACCTATTTCATAATGAGCTGTCGGGGGGAGTCTAGTTAGCCAAGAAACTCCCGGATATTTTTGATATCAAGTCTTAGACTAAGCTTTTTTTATTAATGCTGCTTGTTAGCTTAGATTAGATACTCTATTTTAAATAACAAGGGGTTCCGTACAGAGGACCTTGCGCCTTCAGAGAGGGAGACGTTAACACAAAGAAAAGCTCCTGTTGAGGATATCCAGGATTAGGAGGTGGATCCTACCTCAGCCAAGAAGGGCAAAAGTACGAAACTAATCATGTAAATAAAAAGGGTACTGTGCGCATCTAAAAAGGAAATACAAAAGGTAGAACAAGAAACTTCTGCCAGAAAAATGAATTAACAAAAAGCGCCATGATAACCTTTTGAACGTGCCTCCAGATAGCGCATTCAATAGATCCCGATATTTCAACTAAATTAAGTCTAATTTAGGGGTCCTTTTTATTGTACCTCTCAGGCTTGATTTTAGCCTACAGGAGCAGCTCGGTTCAAGCTCGTGTTGTCTCTTATAGCCAGGTTTCTCAATGTAAAAAGATTTACGGGAGTGGCCCCACTTAAGGACTTGTCAATTAGAATGCAACCTCTCGCGGAACAATTGCAGTCTCTTTTGTACAAATCGACAAAGGGACCTTTCTTTTCGTCATTCAATTGCACTTCTATTTAATAATTTACTAAGCTGTAGAAGCTCTGTGGGAATACCTTATAGGCTGCAGCATCGTATACTGGAAGAATATAAAACGGTTAATCCAGAATTTCCACTTTTAGTGTCGATATTATTACAAAATCAATAGAGCCTAAACCCCTTTTCGAGAGATCCCAGCTAGTCGGTAAAGAAAAGCTCCTAGTTTAACAAATTCAATTTTCTTCCGCACTCTTTATAATGCGTAAGTTAGAGCCCAAATATAGGTACAAAAACGAAAGGGCAGCGCCTACCTCTTTTATTAAATTAGTAAGCATCGGTAAGAAAAATCCCTGTTTCTACTCTATATTACAGGACCTTGATACATTAAGGAATAGAGGGAATCTTGTCCATTTATCTTTAAAATCCTTTGTAAAGAAAGGTCTAAAAGTAAGAAAACAGAGAATAAAGCGAAAACTTGTATCAAATGTAATAAACCTAAAAAGATATAAAATTTGGTTTTTAGATAAAGATTTCTTAGACCTAACAGGATAAAGAAAGGGTTCCTTTTGACGAATACAAATAAAGGAGACTTTTTAAGGGATTTCTTATTTTCCTTTAAATTAAAACTTCCTAACTAGAATTTAACAATAAAAGGGACTTGAACCTATTACCTTTCTTTCAAAAGCACTCACTATTTACCGGACGTGAAATTAACTGCAGTCAACTTAAGGACTAATATACTCTTTCACTCCGCAATTTCCTAGTTTCAAGAGGAAGAAGTCAATTCTTTCTTTATCCATATGATTTTAACCCTCTTTTGTGTTTGTAGCTCAGAATGCTAAATAGGCTTTTTTTAGTATTCCCACGTACAGCCTGTTAGTTAATTTTCCAAAAATGTTTAGACTTAAGGTAAGGGGCCCTTCGAATAATAAATACAATAATAAGGTTTTCTTGTTAGTTATCCTATTTACGAAGTAATTAAAAAAGACTCTTATTTAATATTTAACTGAAAAAACTTATCCTTGTGACGATACAATTTTTGAAACCTATACCTCCTAAGGTTCCACTATAAATAAAGTAAGAAAATCCTTTCTATATTATCAAACCCACCCCAATTTTACGAGGAACCCATAAGATAAGCTCTGTTACCTACACAAGGGTATTATCCCTTATGCAGCCTCCAAGTCTATAAAATTACGAAACCTGGTGCCACTGCTTAAAAAAACCAAGTTTCTAGAAAGGAGCCCCAGAAAAGAAGCGCCTAATCCATATCCATATTTAGAAGTATAAAGCTTAAAAAGTTAAGTGAAGTCTAGAGAATCCGTATCACTTAAATCGAAATTGATCTGCTCTCTCATAAGAGTCCCAAGACTTTCTAGTAAAATTTTTGGAGTTGAAAGTAAAACAAGGACTTAATTAAATATAAAATGAAGGGTTCGAATGCGTTCCGTTATTTACCAAGCCCTTGCATCTTTGCCGATAATATTTTGTGTCTTTAGAGAGTAGTCTGCACCGTTATTATTCCAGATCTCATGAATACTGGAAAAAGAACCCCTTTATTATAAGAGGCAGGCTCAGGGTAAGTTGCTAAAAGGAGCTTGCCCAATTAATTGTAGGTTTCTATACAAGGGAACTCCTTTTTATAAATCAAAAAGTAATTTAGGGAATACATAAGGTTACATTATTAGTTCGAAATTCGGGGGAGATCCTGCTAAGTAAAAAAATTTCTATCTTGTTTAAAATTTAAAAATATATAAGGGATTCCGTAGGTACGACTTCACCTTTGATTGCCTTAAAAAAAGTTATGTTTTTTTTATTCATAAAAACCCCTTAAGAGCATTATAAACTACATCTTTTATCTTTCTAAGTAAGAATTTTAACTTGTTTTTCAGCTCCGCACTCTCGTACAACACAAATCTTTTATTCTATTTTTACTCAGCCTAAAATTCATAGATTACTCTTTAACGAGAAATATGTTGTATAGTTTAAAACGAATTACTTGTCATTGTACTTATAGGTGGTCCCATTAGCAGTCATATACACAGCGAAATAGTCTACTTGACGTGGTTTCGCATAGCAAGTTTTGAAGAATCTGGTTTAGGGTGCAATTCATTATAAATGATAGATACAGGTAAAAGACTAAATATACTGCAATTAAGGAGTTCAAGGAGCGCCTTGATTATGGGATATAAAAGAAATTACTAATTGTTTTTTCGTTGACTGCTAAAGGATCCCTTTTTATTACAAAATTCTTAAGGAGCTAGGAGCAGTACTATATATACGTACTTACATGCAATTGCTAACTTCTGGGTAGGTTCGAAGGGCTTTTAATTTAATACAAAAAGATTCTTGGCCCCTTTACTAATAAGAGCTTGTGCATTAGCACTTCATTTAAAAAAAGCACTTTCATAATCAGTATTATACAAAACCAGACAGATACAATATATATATATATATATATGAATAAAGCAACCAGAGGTATTAAATCTTATACAGAGGCTTGTGCTACGGTGGGGGCCGTGCTTTCCTTACAATATAACTTGTAATTGTGTCTAAAAAAGGAATTCTCCCCTTATTCCTATCTAATACTAGGGAGTTTTTAGCCGGGTTTCTTATGACAATTTCCTTCTTTAAGCACAAGTCTCGGGGATGCAAAATTAATAACTAATATACGCAGTGTAAGGAGATACAAAAAGAGAAATCCTACATATACGAACTTCGGTTTATAACATAAATAAAAATTGTTCTTGGGTTTAGCTGGGATATAGAGTAACACAGGTAAGTGTCCAGTTCTAATCTTTATTCCTTATGCAGTTTCTTGCAATTAGGATCCTTTTCTGGTGCAAAAAAGATCTTGACAAAAGGTTTTTAATGAAATTAAGACTTAAGCTAAGTGTGTTTACTTAATAAAAAAGAGTTGGTGCACAATTAAATTAAATGGTATTTACGGGCTCAGTACTGAATTGGTAAACAAAAGGGGTTATAAAAATAGGTTTTATGGGACAGGGAGATGGGTTGACTAAGAGTATCTAAATCTAGTATTCGGATGAAGACAGTACAAAAGAATTTTGGGTTTTAGAGCATTTACTAAATGAATACACTTTCATGATTACTCAGTTGTTCCAGTTTCTAAATTGGATACGTGGGATACAACTTATAAGGTTTATCATATTTAGGTTACCCGAAAGAGAGTTTACTCATGTGGTTTGTAGCAAAGAGAAAAGAGGGTTTCTTTTTTCTTTCAAAAATACCTATAAAGTGCCCGTAGGGGTTTAGTATTCCACATAAAGACTTTTCTTCTTTTTAAATTTGAAATTATTACCTTTAGAAGCTCCCTAAGTTTTAAGAGCACAAACCCGAAATTTCCTACTAAGAATAAGAAGTAGAGCCCCTCTTCAAAGGAAGCACCTCAATCTAGATATCAAAGTCCAACTCATTTTATTGAAAGAAAGGGTTTGATTGCGGACATCCACTAAAGTAAAGAAAATCTTAAAGTTTATTGTAAAGGCCAAAACGAGGGGCCCCTTTTTTAATAATTATTCGTTTTTAGTTTAGCAGTGGCATTGGTTAAAGTATGGAGTTTTGAAACTTATCCAGTTAATTCCCTCTTCAAGAGAGCTGTCGTGCTATAATTATAATACTGCAAAAAAACTAAAATATTGGTTAGAGTGTATAAAATCTAAAAAGAAGTTATTCTAGGACGGGCAATAAACAAAAAAAGTGTAGGTAGCCCAATAAGGAAACGTTTAAATATATTCATTCACTGCAAGAGCTGTTATCTACTACAAAAGCGGAATCTGTTAATAGGAGTTCCCTTTAATCTCACGTTTATACTAAAAGGAGTCTCCCATATGTTAGTAATTGCTTACTCAAAATTGACCTATCCAGATTTCTAGTGGAAGATGATGAGGGCCCCTTTCTATGTAATGTTATGGATTCCTACTTTCTGGGCAGTTAGTAGACTATTCTAAATATAACTTGCTTTTTACTTTGTTATACTTGAATGACAAACTCTGTAAAAAGGAAGATGATAAGATAAAAGTACTTTCGCATGGACCTAATCCTTGTAATAACTCTCGGCAAAGACTTACTTTTAGTACTGCGCTGATTTAAGAGAATCCTGTGTTTTTAGAACCTAAAATTTTTCAATATATATACCCTTTGTGATAAAGGAACCCCTTTTATATATTACGGGTCATTTATTATTTGGACTAAAAAGGTTCAGATGAAGTAACGAAGGAAGTAAATATTCTTAATTTAGCTTTTTAGTTTCTTTAGTATTACCCATTATAGGAAGAGTCCCGCTATATAATGAAAATAGGGTTTGGTAAAAACTTGTTAAAGTAGAGATAAGTTTCCTTGAAGCTAAATATCTTTCCTTGTTCTTGCCATTGCCAAATAAAAAGTAACTGCTTTTGGCTCTGTCTTAGCCTTTTCTAATTTCTTAGGCTTAGGCAAATCTTTTAGTTATAGGTTCTTTTCTAGAAATAATAAAGAGATCCTTCTACTAAATTAGTAAATGCGGTTCGCCTAAATTTTATGTAAGGTCTTCCATGGGAAACCTAGGATCTAAGATTAAAGCAGAATTTCTCTTATAATTTTTTCTTTACCTACTTTTTATATAGTATATAGTGATATAGTGACTCAGCCTGAAATTTTTTATTTGTAGGACCCAACCCTATAGCAATGAAATGAATAGTAAATCTTGTACTCGTGTTAAAGATATAGATGAAACAGAACTTTATAAGACCTGTTCTTGGATGAAAGCCTAATCCTAAGTAGCTGAGTTGACACGTTTTAGGGTCTCCTCGAAGAATTTGACTTTAGTACTGCAATAGAATAGTTTGATGACTTCCTTTATTGTTTTATCCTTGACAGCTATAATAAATTCCTTGTGGAAAACTAATTACTCTAGTAAAATCCAGACACTACTGCTTGCTGACCTTGTAAACTTTATCAAGCAAGAGAAATTGATACCTATATTTTATAGAAGTGTCTCAGGACTCTTTCAAAAAAGGTGCTAAGATTTCGTACCTAGTAATATCCCGAGGAAGATACCACTTAGAAAAAGAATAAGGAAATAACCGGAGCTAATATTCGAACTTGTGCAGAATTGTTCGGTGGTTCTTCTCTAAGCCCCTTACACAGAGTATAAACGGCGTTGTATGAGAAATAAATAAAGCTAGGCGTTTACCACAGTATCCTACAAGGGTTTCCCTAAGCATTGTGGATGTTATACTTTTTAAAGGAGAACGGTAGTATTAGGTTGAGGTATACACTCTTAAAAGTTTAAGATAATACATAACAAGTAACAAAAATCTTAGTATACAATACAACGCTGCAAAAAAAGTCAAAACCAAAGTCAGTCCCGGGTTCACGTCGTTTTAGATCTAGATTCTATTCGGCTTAACTACGAAGTCCTCTCAAGGTATATGTACTATTATCGCAGTCTGTAAGTTTAGATCGAATTTCTTATATCAAAATACCAGTTCTATGTCTATTTATTGCTATTTTTTTCCTACTCAAAGGGCAAGTTATTGCCCCCAATTGGAGATATTTTATGTACTTTATTTTCTAGATTTTTGGTCTTTTTAATGAAAAATTTAAGGGAATGCTCCTGAAAAGCACAATATTTTGTATACATTCTAGACACAAAGATCCGAGCCGATTACTAACGGAATCCCGATTAGAAGTACTACTTTCAAAAAGAAAAAGTGTTGGGTATAAGGTTTGACATAACAAGTTCCCGAAACATATAGGGTAGATAAAAACCGGCTCTGTCTTAAGTTGTCTTTTATTAATTTTCAAGGGTCCTCCGTAACCTTAGTATGGTAAATATATAACCCGTTTTCTATACGACGCGACAAAAGGGGAAGGGGCTATAATACTTTGGATTTATATCGAGTCTAATTTGAAGGAAATAAAGAAAACGGAGATTGTCTGAACTTTAGAATTCCGAGCTCTGTCTGTAAAAAAAGGGGGTTAGAGAAATTCCTCGCTTGTACGCTAAAAACAGGAATTTAGTAATTGAAATAGCTTGTATTAGCCGCCTGCTTTTATTAAGGTTACACCTGTTAAAATAAAGTCTAATTCGGTGGGTCATGAGTTCAAGCCCTGTCTGTACTATAGTTGAATTACATGAGTTTTTCTTTAAATAGGATTTACCTAACCCACTGATAACCTTGGTAATACCTAATTTATAAGTCTTTTCCTTATATACAGGAGTTTAAAACTTTTATTTCTTCGATTTCTTTACTTCAAAACGGATTCTTATTAAAAGTTTTTAAAGATTACTTGCTCCGCGGGTAGGCCCTTTATAGTTACAAGGGCTTTAGTCTATTTTTTGTATACCTGAGTTAGCTTTCAAAACTTCAAAACATAGAGCCTATAGTTTATTAGGCAACACTAGGGGCAGATTTAAATAACATGCTAAGAATTAAAATATTGCGTGCCCTTGTACAAACTTTCCAAAAAGTAAGTCAATTACCCCCTTTTATACTGGAATCCTACAGGGGTCTATTTCCTTACCCCCGAACTTAAAAGAAAAGTTTTGAGAAATGTAGGACTATGCTTTGTGTATTTTGATTAAAGAAATTGACTATTGCTAAAAGTTTTTTTGATAGGGCTCCCCTTTACTTACTCTAAAAATCCTTCATATATAGGTTGCAAAAGGATTCCTTGAAGGTCCAATATCGCTTGCAGTGATAAGGTTGTGTATTAACTCCATTCCATAGGTGTAGGGGTGCTTAGAGTATCTTCACAACAATCGAAGCTAAATGAACTCAAATTTAGAGGTTTAAGTATACCGCTTTCTTGTTCATAATAGTAGCTCTCTTGAAGTGCATTTTCTCCTACAAAAGATGACAAAAAGAAAGAGGGGAGCTGAAAAACTTTTAGCTTTGACTGCATTAGGCAATTCCAAACTATATTTAAATAAAGACATTTAATCTACTCGATCTTTAATAAGAGAGGTTTACCTCGAATCTGCACCTAATTTCCGAATAATTAGAGCAATCTCTTACTTTTTATCTATACAAATGACGATTCGTGCCACTCGCGGACCTGTTTTTTTTAGGTAACGGGTCCCTTTATTATTAATATTGAGCCCGAAAGATAACAAATTTATACTTACTTCTTTACATTTTTAGAGAAAGAGCTTCCTTTAGCATCTAATTCCTGTTAGTTTGCATTATGAGGGCATCTACTGCCCAAAGTTGCCAAACCCTTATCTCGAAGTAACCAGGAGGCTTTCACTTAAAATTTTCTAGTGTTAATCCTAGCGGTTTCCTTGGTATTAAAGCTTCTCAAAGAGCGTGCTTTTTAGTTTATCAATAAAGAGGGTCCTGTACTGGAATTGTAGACTTTGAATTATGCACTAAGGTTTTGGGGCTCGGCAAGGTGCCTTTTGACGTCTAACTTTGGTTTCTTAGATCTCGGTATTACTGAACCTGAAAACTAATACTAAAATGCTAGACATTCTCCGCTTACTGGCGTATAATTTGATAAGTCTGTTTAGTCCTACCTTTCAGAACCTATGAAAGTCTTATTTCAAAGTTGACGTTGGTAGAGAATACTTTTACTAAGTTAAGCAGACATTATAAATCAATAAAATCTAAATAGAAAGCCCCTTTACCTACTTCTCAGGCGAATAATCCTTAAGGAGACTTAACTTACTAGTAATCGTTGACCAAAGTGACTAGGAACTTCCCTTTTTCATATAATACACAAACTAAGGAATACGGGTACTGTGCCCATGTCAAAAAATTTACTACACTAAAATCATCACTTTTACTTAATTTCTAGATTCAAAATCCCGCTGCCATTATTACTATAAACTTTAGTGGTCTTTTCATGAATAACCCTATCAACGCATATCATTTGTCTACTTCTGTTATTAAATAAGGTACAACTAAAAAAAAAGGTACCCTAAGAAACCCTATACTGGTAGACTAAAAAACTATCCTCTTGGGCAATTCACGCAGGACAAGAGTAATTAGCTTTTATAATAGGGATTCTAGCTCTAAATAAAAGGGTATCCTATATAACTTGTTCCCAGAGCTCTGATAAAAAAGAGTGGTTGAGAAACTTTAAAGGTTGAGCAAAAACTATATCTAATATTCTTTCTCTCCATTGCGTCTGCTAAAGGGACTCTTACTTTTGTAAACACAGGCTCTTGTTTAACCCTTAATCGGGTGCTATAATAAAGAAACCTCAAAGAAAAGTACTACGCCGCACAAAAGATGTAATTTGATCCTGCAACCCCCTTTTTAAGCGGGCCCCTTAAGGGATTCCCCCTCCCGTTTTTGTGCCCTATAATATTGAATACCTGTAGACTGAGAAATGTAAGGTATTACGTGTCATTTTTTGTATTTAAAGCTCTTGTGCTCTACGAGAACTTTTTTTAAGGAGTACACTAACTTTTGTCCTTGTATTATTATGTAAACGAGTGCAGGATCCTCTCTTTCTGGAAAGGGGTACTTTTTATGAAGTTTATTGGGGGCCCTCTGAGACCCTTATCGAGAGCTTATACACCTTCAAGTAAACTTGCAGTGTATTTAAGTTTTTTGCCGAGAAATCCTCTCGAGTTACTGGAGTTATATGATAGTATTTAGCCTAAGCTGTGTCAACTCACACCGTTGCTTAGAAAGAAAACTTGTCCAAAAGGGCCTTACAAAGATATAAACTGGATCCTCTATTCCGCTTCATTTTCTCCTTTTTAACTAAACCAGGAATCCGCCTCTTATTTTAGTGTTAACTTAACATTATCCTAAAAGTTCTGGTTGAAATTAGCGTCTAAAAGTCCTCGCAGTATACCGGGTTTAAAAGCATTTTGCGTTTTTCATCTCTTTCAGTTTTTAGGTTGTTTATATAACCCCAACCATTCAGTATTAATTAGATTAGCCTTTTACAGGGACTTCGGTAAGTGCCGTGTCAAAAACTTGATATTAACTTATTAAAATTGGGCTCCTGCAAGTCAAAGTTATACAAAAAAGTAAAGTTATATAAAAGAATTCAAGACCGCGTTATCAGATTAATTAATATTATAAGGGCTTCCTGGGTAGTAATATTATAAAAGACCTAGGAGCTCTCCTAAGATTATCTTTCAAAGTTCAGATAGATAGGAGTAGGCAATAAATATAGGGAGGAGTCGAATCTTCTCTAATTTCAATTTAGAATACATAATTTAATTTGTAAGCAGAGGGCAAATCTTCTTTTAACTCTTGTTATACGTATCGGCAATGCACTGCGAAGTTTCTTGTGAATTGAGGGATTCTTTAGCTAGAAGTTTACTTAGGTTTTCTTGTCAATTTTTAACTTATAAAGGGTTATTTTTAAAAAAGGTAAGACTCTCTAAATTGTCAGGAAATCCTTTCTAGTTTAGGACAGAGCTAACAAACGGAAAGAGCTTGTAAATTTTAGGATACACTGAGGGGAACTAATAAGAAAAGTTTTCTATACTTTAATTTTTTGTAACAAGTGGAGACTATGAAATCTAGTAAATATTGATTATAAAACGAAGCCTGAAGTTTAAAAATAATAAAAGATCCATCAGTTGTGGTCCAAGCAGGGCCTCCTAGTATAGCATCCCTGTACCTGCTGTAAAACGAATATCTTTTAGCCTCTACTACAAGGAGCTCCTGTTAAGTAGTTATAACTCGTATGAAGCACTTTTTGGATTCCTACTATTCATGTGACCAAGCCTATCGTAAATCCGTTTCTTATAAAAATAATATAAGTTTTGGATTTAAATTAGACCTATCTGCTATACTTTCAAAAGCCATCTTTTGTTGGTTCCATATCAATAAAGTCCTGATTTTGAATTCTTGAGCTATTGGCTTGAAGTAAAAACTCGTTGTACGGCAATTTTTCACGAGCTTTAACAGCAGTTTAGGACGTTTGACATATGATTTTTAGCTTGACTTTTCGAAAGGATTTTGTGCTCTTAGGATTAATTTGCCAACAAACTCTAATAAACCCTTACGTTCCCCTTTTTCATTTTTAGATATTTAGGTTATACTACTTTTATTGTAATTACCTCCACAAGGGCCGACCCTTTGTATATAGAATAGAATATCCAACGCTTTTGAAAGACCCTACACCGGGATAGTGACAGGGCCTTATTAGTATGAGTAAGGGTTCCTTTTGATCAAGTAGCAATAACGGAACTCTGACTTTAGCTTACTTTGGGCAGTCTCCTGGTACGCGTTTTCTGGTTCAAATGTTTAGAGTTAAACTAAGGGTCTACCAAAGCATTCCAAAAGGCATGCTTTACCTCTGTAAAGTTGCATACTTCTCTGACAGCAAAGGCAGGACTTCGCTTCTAAAAAAGGTAAACTCACAATCTTATTTCTCAAATACATATTTAAGAAGAGTCGATAAAAGGGGCCCCTTCAAAAGACATAGAAATCTCAATAAAGGCTCAATTTAGAAAAAGCTCTCATTCACAAAGAAACCTTGGCTAGCTTTTTTTCTTGTAAGGAAGTCAATATTACTATATAAAATAAGTATTATATTAGAGAGTTCTAGATAGTTTTAGGCCTCTTTTTCGATAAATATGTAGCTCTGAAGAGAATAGGTCCCTTTTTCGGTTAGGATTTTTGAGTAAGTCAATAAGAAGAGATTAGAACCTGCGTATTCTTGTGTTTTTGTATTTTGGTTAAAGAGTTTCCAGTAAACGAACTGAAGTTTAAGTTTTCCTTGATCAAGAAATTTGAGTAAGCACAGGTTATAAGAAATGAAGGGTGCCAGGATAGAGAAGCTCTGAAAAGTCTTATCGCTTTTAAGAAAACAGGTCCATAAGGTATCGAAGATAAGAACGGGTATGCCTAAGAAGTTGAAGGATGTAAGTCAATGGAGTTCTACTTTTATAAATCTAAGTATGGTATTTCAAAACAGATGTAGAAGGGGTTGCTGGGTATAGGTTTTACAAGCTAAATAGGGTTTCTTAATCTTAACAAAAAAAGACTAAAGGAGGGGATAGTTATTACGAAACCCTGCAATATTAAGACTAAAGCTAGAAGTGAAGTATTGTCAAGCGTAAGAGAGCTGATCTGATAGGATAGAGGAATACTGATACAGAGGACCAAATAATGTTTATAAACACTTTGAAAGGGAAAAACAAGAATGATTTTTAGGGCGAAAGAATATTTAATCTGGAGAATTTTTACTAGTTTTAAAGGAATTTCTAAGGGATAGTTTAGATTTATAAGGAGTTCCTATAATATTGCGGGATTAGAGCCTTTGCAGCTTAATGTCTTCTGTACTCGGTAGCAAAATTCTTTCCTTGCTGTGGGACTTTAATTCATGTATTTTCTTATCTGTGCTAGAATTTCAAGAGTTTGCAGGGAATGAGCTCTTGTTTCTCAAGTATTCCCTCAGAAATTAGCCTAAACAACAAACGGGGTTTAACCCGTAAGTATACATAAGGAAGTCTATACTAAAAAGTGTAGCTTCTTATTTATAGATTAAAGGCTGAGGGAAACTCAATAGAATTTGGAAGTTAACGTTAAAGGCATTCACTGAGTCCCTTTCTAGTTAAATACAGCAGGGAAAGTCAAAAGGAAGCTTTTTTCTGTTCAGTACTTTCCTCTATCTGCCGCAAAGTAAGTAAGAAATCCTAGCAAGCAAGAACAAAGTAAGGGGAAGAGGGGCCCAGAACCGGAAATGGATAGAGTTGCTTCTTATGTTCCTATGATTTCAAGTTTCCAATTCCAGATCTTTTTGGGGGGATAAAGTCTTCCTTCAATAAAGAATTTCCGGTAAATGAAGAAAGTGAAAGCCCTTCGTGAAGTTGGTTCACGCACTATTAGAATCTTGTATTTCCCTCCTTGGGCTACGCTGCAATCAGGTACGATAAACTATACTAGATACTTGGCTCACTCCTCTCTATAGCGGTAAGAGCGACTAAGAGGAGTATATCTTAAACAAAACCTATTCTACCTTATCTATAAATCTCTGCTAAAAGCCTTTATCTTACTATTTCTATATTATTTCCTTAGCTACACCATAGTACAGTGAGTTCCTTCTATTTAATAAAGCTTCTAAAGACTCTAAAAAAGTACCTGGCGCAAATAGTTAAAAGGCTTATATAAGGAAAGATAAACTTAAGGAAGTCCTCTAATTCTTACTAAGAAAGAAAAGGTACCAATACAGATCAAATACTATAACTTAAGAAACGTAAGTCTCCCTGTTTTGTGCTAATTGTGCCTGCTCGACATTATTTATACATATAATATATAGCCGAAGAGATAAGGTTTTCGACTCTACAATGCGTTTTCACGTTTTAAACTATTCCTTGATGAAACCTAAAATTTTTTAAAGTTCGTTTATTTTTATTAAAGAGAATTTACAGATTTAACTAAAATGAGGCAATTTCCCTTTTAAAATTGACTATAAGCTCTCTGCTGTACCAAGTTAATCTAGTCGTAATGTATTGCTTAAATATTGTCCTAGGGAGTCCTGTATTGATAAATCCTGTGCGCCTCTTTACCTATACTTGAGACCTCTTTCCTTTCCTTAATTCCTATTAAGTTTACAAGATTGGAAAAGAGCCCCTTTCTATACCGATTTACAGCAAGATTTATAGCGCATTTAATTAACTTAAGTTAGCAAATGTTCATAATTCTAGAAAAATAGAGAAGTGGTTTTCTTAGTCAGTACCTTTTTACATGCATTTTCTGAGTTCTTTCCCACTTCGGTTACTATGCATGTCATGTAGTTTTATGTTATTTGTGCGGACAACCCTGTGGGGTCCTATCCTCTTGCATAACATGCGCTTACTTAGATTCTCACACAATGTCACATAAACCATGCAAAAGGAAGTTTCTAAGAATCCGGGAGCTTTCTCTTTATTTTAAGGATTTTTGTTATAAAACCTTGAGCCAAGCATACAAAATATAGAGCAGAGGGCCCCTCTATAATATATGTTGCTTTAAGCTCTCTCAGAAAACTTTACCCACCCTAGGTATCTGGGTGCTTCACATATATTCTATGTTTATAACTTGTAAATTAGCAAAAAGAATGATACTACTATGTCACTATCCCCGCTTTAGAAAGAATTTAAAGGATAACAACGTAAGGCTAATACTTTAAAAAGAACCCCTACTTTAAAAAAAGGTTTTGCAGAAGCTATTGGCATCCTTTTAGGCACTATGTAGGGGTCTTAACAACTGTTAATTGGAGTTCGGTTACTGCTTGGAATATACTAGAATTCAATGTATTCATAAAAAATTCACAAGAAGGAAAGCTATAAGTAAATACTATAGGAAAACAAGGTTCAGTGACACGGATTTCCAAATAACAGGGCCTTTCGTTATTTGTTTCTAACCAAAAATCTGTTTCAACAAAATACCAAATAAGGGTTTTCTTTTCTGGAATCCCGCACATTTTAGCCGGGACCCCTTCAATAAAGAGTTGAGTAGGCCGCGGCACTATTATCAAGGAATCCAGTATTCTTTTCTTTTCTTATTCTAGAATAAAGTAAGCTATAATGAGAATCCCAAGTTAAACTTCATTATTCTGCTCATAATCCTCAAAATTATTATATGGGATATACTCTTAAGGGACTGCTCTTCTATTCTTGAATTTCCGGCAACATAGGCTCCTTATAGTGTCTTTCTATATTAAGGGATTCTTATACCAGAGTTCCTCTAAATATTAAGTACTCCTAGGGTCCCTTATAGGACACTTCGAAATCCCCCTCCCCTTTTATAGTAAGCTGCTAATTTGATGGCGTAACTTAACTCTTAATTAAAAATAGAAAACAATTTGCAGGGTATCCTGAATTTTCTAACAAAGTTTGTGCTTCAGTTCGTAGCAATTCCATAAAGATTTAACTAGAGTCTATTAAGCAACTGGGAAATCCGAGGAGGAATAATAGGTTTCTGGTTCCTCTTAAGAAGAAAATGTAAAAAAGAATCATAAGGGCCCCTAATTATAGGCCATTATAAAACAGCCCTAGAGTTGGATTTTCTAATCTTAAAATATGAATAAAAGGAAACCCTTGCTCGAGATTTTGAGACAAGCTTAGCTCATTTAATTATATGGTTAGTTTAACTTGGCTTTTATTTACCCAAGAGAGCCTCCCTCCCTGCTATCCATCCCGCAACAACTAGGAATTGCTTTACTTTTTATCCGGGAGTTGTTGTATAAGAGGAGAAATAGGTTCTTGTGTGTGTAAGATACTCATAATACTTTGTGCAACAAATTT